>OX438795.1:5097777-5370277 GCA_949316475.1 Hypomecis punctinalis
GATGAACATACACAAAAATATATATATATATATAGACCTTTAATTTAATAAAGAATTTTTCGTTTATTGGTATTTTGTAGTATTGTTTCGTTGGTAAAATAATTGCTATATTTAGCAATTAATTTAATGAGGTGTATTATGACTACGTAACTTAAATTGTTATTGTAAGCATATTAAGTAATTTGACTCGTCTCGTAAAATGTTTACAATTTACTAATATGTTTGTTTCTAAATATATTTATATTGTGTTTATGAATCAGCGCGGAGGTGAATCTTGTACCTATACAAACCTACGATGGTTTCTTGGTACAATATGTTTATATATTATTGTAACATGTATTAAACATAAATAAAAAAAAAAAAACGTCGAACATGGTAACTCCTCCTTTTTTGGCAGTTGGTAAATTTACCGAGTTCCAAAATGGAGGTCAAGATGAATAACTTTTTCAATGGGATCAATCCTTGAATGGCAAATAAAACTAGCTGTATACAGGGTGCAGAGTTGACGATGACATCACATTTTAGGCCATCTGTTTTAAAGCCTTCGGCATATGTAAAAAAAATTAAATAACGCTATTTACTCAGTTATGTTAGTTAGTTATCTATCTATCAGCCGCAGGACGTCCACCGCTGGACATAGGCCTCCCCCGTGGATTTCCAATAACGCCGGTTGGAAGCGGCCTGCATCCAGCGCGTTCCTGCGATGCTAATTATTGTTACGAGATGAGTTCTTGGATAATCAGTTAAAAGGCCGAAACTGGTCCCCAAGGGTCGGCCGATGTATTTATATCCGTTATTACCTACAGTCTCGAACCTACGAGATAATTCACGACATTACTCGATCTAATAAACGCTATTGTGTTAACAAGTAAACAACTTAAAAGTTCGAGACTTCCCTATTGTTCTCGAACACGTAAACACCCAAAAAACTAAACAATAGACGGCAGGCAAAGGACTGGTCCCGCCCGAGTCATAAAACCATAAATCTCGCACTTAGGTGTAAACAACTTGCCGTAATTATCGCGCGGCCTAATGCTTTACATTATTATACCGTGAGTTTACCTACTCGGCGGACGTCTTACGCTGCGCTTGCTAGTCTATGGTCTCCATTCGAGAACGTTACTGCCCTATCGCCATTCTTCAAACTATGTGCTCTGGCCACTGCCATTTCGTCTTGCTAATCCGCTGCGTTATGTCGGTACTATATTGTACCAACCCTAGTATAATCCAGTGTCGTTCAGGCCTACCCTCAACGGGCATTTAGTCCATTTCCACCACGCTGGCTCAGTTGCGTTGTTGTTGATTGCCCATTGTTGATTTCATACGCCTTCATATTTCTAATCCAGACAAATTAATGCAGGCTGCCTCATGTTTTCTTTTACTGAAACACCAGTGTTGGTAAAAGAGAACGTACAATGCAACGTAAGTATTTTACCTACAATCTGAAAGAGCTCGTTGATACGGAGACCGAGATTTGAACCCAGGACCTCAGAATACTTGACTAGTATTGAATTAGTTAAAAGTATTAAGATTACTGAATTCTGCAATTAATTATGATTCGTAAACTGAAAAAATAACTAAAATTGGTTAATCTAGTTCAGAGAAATATACTTGTAAAGATTTTGGTAGGGATTAAGAGGGGATGCTTTGTCCCTTTCCCACAGAGCATAACAAAGTATGGCGAATGTATGACACTTACGAGCCGTGACGTCATATTCAGCCATAGTGCGCTCTTTGTCTTGCAAGAAAATAAAATGCTTGTAACTTCTTTATTTCAACGTTGATTTTATTTTTGTTTTCGTTTATCGGCTTTATTTAAGGTTAGCTGTTACAAGAGGACATAAAAAAAAATTGTAAACTAGCCTATAGATTCTAAGGCATTCGCTCTCTCACTAGCCAGCCACGGCTTCACAGCAAGTAATTCTGTGCTGTAGGTATCCAGCCTATTTCTAATACTCCACTGCAAGACTAGGCCTACCACGAAGGGTGATTGGCTATATCCACCACGTTGCGTTGGCCCAGTGCGCACATACGCTATCGAATTTCTTCTATGCACATATTCGATAGGTTTCCTCACAATGCCAAAAAGCCAGCGGTGTAAAAATCCTTACATACGTTAAAAGAACTCATGGTACGGGAGTGAAATTTGAACCCACGACCTCGCGATGGGCCAAAATACTTTTCGATGCCTAATCCCAACATAAAATTTTCGTTTTTATTTTTTTAATTTAAGTAATTAATTTCTTATTTTTTATGCACATATAGATTTGTTATAGTTTAGTCTATAATATAAACCCCTCAGCAGCGATAGTTTTAATGAATTAACTATGTTTTTGGCCAATAACATATCAAGGTGTCGAAAAATTAAACAACTGCGTTACTGTTTTACAAAATTTAAATTCTTTATTAAAATTATCCAATGAGACAATTTAACAAGTCAGTTTTAAACTGAAACGCTTATATTAAGTTCTCATGAAGTTAAATCACAGAAATAATCAGTTTAATAATATATTCTTATTATTTTATATTACTGCGTTACCAAATTCGAATTCTAAAACTTGATTTTTTCTATTAGTGACAATAAAATACTTAAAATTAATGCCAACTGACGACAATATCTTCCACTTTTGATAAATTATACGTACGTATTAAATTATTTCTTTTTAAATAATCAGATGTCTATGTATTACTGAAAATAGTACAATAAATTAGAGGGACACAAAAGTAACGCAGTAGTAAGCTTAATAACACAGTAGTATTATCTTACATCAATACTTTGTATTTTTATAGAGATCTAGTAATGATGGTACCAATAAAATAAAACTTAAGTCCTTATGACTTGACATAACATAAAATAACTCAAATCACTTCAAAAATAACAAAGTTCAGATAATTAAATACAAAAAAAACAGCTTTCAACCACATTAATATACCAGACATCACATGCGGAGATATGGGTACCAAGTATCCCCAGCAGTCGCCTCGCTACCGCCCAACGGAAACTGGCCCTGGTAACGCATAACATACGAAACTTGAGGACGGATGAAAATATGTGTATAGTTGAGCTGGAAGAGGAAAAGGGTTACGCTGGAATATTTTGGGGTTATCTGAAGTCCGAAGTGAGGGTGAAGACACAATAACTCCGGCAACTTACTCTATTACCTGGAAGACGACCAACAGTCCCAAGGTGGTGTCAGATTTCTAGTCCACAAGTCCCTGACTAACAACGTCGTAACTATCGAAAGTGTTTCGAGTACGGTCTTATACTTAATACTGATATCAAAAAGATATTCGCTGAGGGTCGTTCAAGTATACGCACCGACCTCGTCGCACCCACTTGATGAAGTGGAAACTATATAGGAGAAGAAATTAAAGCAAAGATGGATAAAAGAAGCGATGATGAGCTGAAAGTGGGGCATTTTGGATATGGGTAACGGACTTTCAGGGGAAAGAGGCTGGCCGACTTTCTGGAAAAAGAGGGACTCTTTATAATGAACTCTTTCTTCCAGAAGCCGCCTCACAGAAAATGGACCCGGATAAACCCCGACGGTTTCACGAGAAATGAGATAGACTTCATCATGACCGACAAGAAGCGAGTATTCAATGATGTCTCCGTGATTCACAGAGTGAAAACGATCTCCTGATGGGAAGAGGCACATTGAGTATTAATGTTAGACTTGAACGGTCTCGCCTGATGAAGTCTACGCTCCGACCTACTCGAGAAAGAACTAAACAGCTATCGAATCACACTCTGAACCCCATAGCCGAGCGAAGTTAGTTAATACTGCAGTCTTTCGATGACGCCAAGTCATATAGGCTGCTCAATAAACAGATCTTGAAACCCACGCGAAACGACGTTTGTCTTTTTAATACCAAGCATATTAAGGAGACGATTGAGCGGAATAAAGGCTCCAAAGTGATCGCAAGAGATCTATCTATTGAGCAAAGCGAGAATTGAAGAGAGAAGACGGCAGTATAACGTCGACCAAGGCAGAGGTATTAGAGGAGATCGAAAAGTTCTATGGGCAGTTATACTCTTCGATAGCTAAGCCTGTTAGCAGCGTGGCTAGAGATCCCAGAACCAAGCTGACCCGATATTTCACCGAAGACATCTCGGACATCATCTACGAGATTAGAATGTTCTTGAATCAGCTTAAGAACAACAAGGCGCCGGGTGATGATGGAATCATTCAGAGCTTCTGAAAGCGGGTAGAACACAAGTATTTAAAGTCATTCAGATGCTCTTCAATACCGTTGTTCTTGAGGGTATAACGCAGGAGGTATGGAAAATAAGCGTGGTGATGCTATTCTTTAAAAAAAGTAACAACACCTTATTGAAGATTTAGAGACCCATCTCGCTTCTGAGTCATGTCTATAAGCTGTCGTTCAAGGGTCATTACGAACCGTCTCGAGCACATGCTTGATGACTTCCAGCCTTCTGTTCCAATCTCTCACAAGATTTTTATTTACGTGGTACTATTCAAGAAGTATTTTTTTAACTTCAGCATGTTGAACAGAGTCTAGCTAAAATTTTAGCCTGTGGCGACGTTGTTTTTCTGCGTTCTTTAACGCCATTATAGCAGACGCTTATTTCTGTGAAAAAGATAAACAACATATGAGTATTTCGGTTTTAGTAACGTATTACAAACATAAAACATTGATCAAAAATCAACTGCGTTACCGATGCATCAACTGCGTTACTTTGCCTAGTAACGCAGTCTAGCAGTAACGCAGTTGTAAATATTTGACTATTTTGTAAATAAGCACTAAATAAAATAATAAAATTCAAATGTTTTAACACTGACAGAACCTTTACATGACAACCTGTACAAAACAATAATAATAAAGCAAATATCGTCAGTACATACCTTGCGACAGCGGTAACTCAGCGGACATGTAATAAATACACGCACCTCTATCGACGACCATGACGCGACTGATTCGGCTAGCGTACTCCCCTCGCGCAGTTGCTATGATTTGTTGTAAGAGTTAAAACAAGTCGAACCGAATAAAGTACAAAAATATGTAATGCACTCACTTTTAAGTTTATTTTCATACAGTAACGCAAGGTAGCTACGATTTTATACTTTGTTGGGGACACAGACAAAATCAGTCTTTATTGCATTAAATGATTAACGTAAAAAATATCTATTGACATTGTAATTAGGTCCACAACTTACATTTTTACAAAGGTATTTAAGATAAACGTCGTCTAAGGAAATATTGTGAGAAAATTCTCAGTATATAGTAAGTCCGCGCTCAGGGACAGCAGTATTTTGTATGAAAAGCTCCTGCGTTACTGAAAATGACAACGTTGTTACCGTAATTTTCCAACAATTATCATATATTTGCGGTCAAATCTTTTTCCCTGTACTAGATTATATTATGATATTTCGAAATTCGTATAATTATTGCAGAGTTTTGTACTGATTTCCCATAAAATCTAATATTTATTCTAGGAGACCGGTTTTTAGGCATCGAAAAGTATTTTGGCCCACTCATTCGATTTCATTACAACATTGTTTGTACAACATTGTTTTTAAATCGATGTTTTCCACCACTATCCCAACTCGAAAAATGTCAATCTTCTATGTCAATGTCACTGTCGCAGAGATCAAGTTAAATTTTAGAGTATAACTTCACATCCGCCGACTTGTATGATTCGGCGTATACACTATACACGGATGCGAGGTCTACTGTTTGGAGAGTAGTGAAAATAACTTACATATATTCCCGAGATGTCAATAAAGAACAGCTGTCGGTCCGTGCTGTTCAGTTTATTTGCCAGCTCTATAGTCTTGGGGTTATGGAACAGCCATTCGGTGAAGATGAATCGCTCCAAACGGTTGAGGGAGTTCCACACGTTTTTGTGTAGTCGGATAAGTCTGAAAAAGTGTGAAAAACATTTTATTATTATATAAAAGATTATTCAAAAAGAGTGTATTAAGCCGAAAGGGGGTGATTCTGACCATAATTATGAACGACTTTTGCTAAGTTCAACGATATCCTAGAATTCTTTGTCTTGGCCTAAGAGCCGCTGAAGATCGACCTTCATCCACGCGATAACCAGATGAGCCGTATTCTTTATAGACTATTATTAATTTATAATCACGTCAATAGCTTGCTTATCGAAAAGTGTTCATGGCTATTTTTTATTATATTTAAAATTTGTCATGTACGATTTTTGAAGGCCTCTATGATTATTTTTTTAATTAAATTATCTTTCTTATGATACCAATTTTGACTGGTTATAAGATTGGTTTCGTACTTATATTGACATAAACAAAATTAAGTAGGCAAACCTACTAAGGTATATTCTCTACATTAAAAACTATTAGTTGTATTAGAAAATACCGGCTTTATAGCCGGTGTTTTTTTATCCAACTAGAAAGAGGTACCTAAACATAAAAAACATTTCAAAAAATATCGAATTAAATATAGTCATAAACACTTTTCGATAGGCAAGCTATCATAGGCCTTTTTGTATGTAAGTAACTTTTCATACAAAGTATGTCTCATCTGGTTATCAGATGGGTGAAGGTCGTTCTTCCACGTCTCTCCTCCTATCTAGAGCAGTGGATCCCAAAGTTGTCTAGGCTACGACCCATACAATGGAAGTTTACATACTCGGGGCCCATCTCTAGTAAATTTAACCGTAACCAATATGAATAAAGGTCTATTTAACTTAGGGGTTTTAATACTATTTTTATCACCTTTAAATAACTACATCAAAAAAGTTCCTTTAATGCACAGCTTCAATGGAAAGGATGACAGTGTTCCGCATGTTTCGCCCTCCGAAGAAGTTTCCTTATTCCATAGACAGAAGTACTTTTGTCTATGCTTATTCAGAGGTCGCCATTACAGTTTTGACATCAACTTCAACTTGAATTACTACTTCTTCTTCTTTATTCTGGCGTCGCATGGTTTATACATTTGCCAGTGTCAATTATAAGTTTAAGCATCGTTGATATTTTATCAAAATAGCCACAGTCGAAGTCACGTCATAGTCCAAAAAAGTCGCGACCAAGTCTAAACATAGTCCAAGTCATACTTCAGTAAAGCAGTGGAGACTTTACTAGAGGCGTTTACGGACTTTTGGTAACAACACGGAACAACCTATACCTAGAGCTGTCAAATATATATTAGAATTTGACACTATCCGGAGAAAAAACCCTAATATCCACTGAATCGAGATATTTTTCATGTCTCTTTCTAACTCATGCCATATTAAATCAATGCATCTCCTTCAGATTTTCTCGATACTTACATAGGACGTCCTCCGGTAAGTCTGAGCATCATATCCAGTAGGAAGGCGGGGATGAAATGTACGAAAATCGCCGAAATTCTGAACATTAGCAACGAAGACACGAACTTTAGGTGCGGGTACCTGGGAAAAAATATCACAGACTTTTAGTTTCAATGACAGGTTAGACATATTAAGTGACTGAAAAGTGTACATAAACTTAACATTTTCTGAAAAAAAAATAAGACATACGAACGTGCAATATTTCTTACTCAAGCGATTGACACCACAAACTTTTTGTTACAATTTAAGAGGTGAAGAGTTTTCTCCCGGTGCGTAAATTTTATCAAAAATAAACCGAAAATTCTCTCGATGTTCTACAGAAAACGCGAAAACAGTGGTCTATTTACGATGCTCTTAACTGTCGAAATCGATCCAGCCGTTTTTGGGAGATATACAGTATAAAAGATACACACGACAAACATAGCCCTTTCTTGGCAGCCGCGTAAAAAAGTTTCTTATCTAACGTTAAAAAGAGTTTTCATCCACATCTATTCGAAAAGTTCTACTTGGTTCGCCTTTAAGTGCGCCCCTTTAAGTGTTTTCTATAGGGAACTTTATAAGTGCGCCGGAATTATCTTTGCCGCGCACTTTTTGAATTTGGAAGTATTTGTAATGTTAGTGTTCAGCGCCAAGAAAATGATTGAAAAGAATGTAAATATAAGTTTTCATTTGTTTTCTTATTAGATACCATTTAATTTCAATTTAATTGTTACTCTACGTTTTATTAAATAATAAAATATGAGGCTCCTTTTATTTTCTCATATTAGAGGTGATGAAAAGTAGAGTGTACCACTCGGGCGCAAAATATATTTTTGGCGACGTACTTTGAATCCCTCGCTACGTTCAGGATTCTACTCTAGAATCCCTCGCTTCGCTCAGGATTCAAAAAAGCGCCCTCGCCGTAAAAATATTATTTTGCTTCCATATGATACAATCTACTATTACGAACTTACCACACAGCGCTTTTCAAGGGATATTTGTGCAGCATGCCATTGACGGTGTTTTCTAGGAGCGACCACACGAACGGCTTCTGAGTCGACGTGGAGCAGTGGTACACTGTCAACCCCGAACTGAAAAAATTATCTTTATGATTTTTCTAGAATAAAAACTACCCTATGACACTTTCAGATTTTTAAATTATATCCGTGCAAAAAATGAAGTTGATCTCTCCTTCTGTTATCTTGTAAAAGAGTAACAAACGAACTAACAAACACAATTTCGCATTTATAAGTATGCGACAGCTGATCTGTTTGGTCTTTTTAGGGTTCCGTACCTCAAAAGGAAAAAACGGAACCGTTATAGGATCACTTTGTTGTCCGTCTGTGTGTATGTTAGACTCTTTATCTCGGGAACGCGTAAAGATGTCGAGTTGAAATTTAAACTGTACACGTATTTCTATAGTCTCTTCCAGTTGTGTAAAAGAAAAACTTCTCAGTTATCGTATAAAAAAGTTAGAGCCGTTTATGTCGTAAAAAGCCGCATATATCGACACTCACAAAAATCAAAACCTACAGGGTACTTCCCGTTGACATAGAACTATGAAATTGTCTCAGAGTACACATATAGGAATAAATCTGAAAACTACATTTTTATTTAAATCACAAAAAAATAGGGCCTAGTAGATTCACAAAATATGGGTTGAAAACTCAAAGTGAGGAAATCGTATCACGTAAGGTATCATATAAAAGAGCTTCATTAGCACATGCTAAAACAGATTTTAAATTATTTTAACAATGTGTAATTTTTAATGTATGTCGAGAAAAGTGAAAAAAAATACTTTTTTATCGATGATATGGTATAAGAGATATTAACAACTTACTTCCCAATTTTATGAAATTTTCTGGATTTGTACGGAACCCTCGGTGTGCGAACCTGACTCGCACTTGTCCGGTTTTTTTTTAAGTGAAAACTTCTTTAGCTGCGTTGTGCACTTCTCGAAATGGGTAATAAATGTAACTCGCGTCAGGACACGTGACCTGGTCGAAAATTCGTAAGACGGCGCAGGGCGCTTGCGCGAGAGTGCGTGTGTGATATTGATGTTCAAGTTTTCATTTCTGCCGGCACTCTCGGAGTTCAACCTGTTATTTTTTTTTAATTCCTGGTTTATCTCATAGTATAGACCGAATTAAACTTGACAAGCAAGTTGAGATGTGCTTAGGCTTATGAAGATTCAATTAAAGAGACGTGTCCCAAGGTGTACCGTTCGGAGAACTAAATATAAATACTAACTTAGTCTGCGCAGCGTTCCAGCCGGCGACTAGTAGTTGGTTGACCACGACATCTACCGGGATGTAGTCGGCTATGTTGTCTTTAGCCAGCGGCAATCGCCTCACTACGCCTGGAAATAAACACAATACGTAAAGAAATTCTATACGCCATTCCCATTTTGACTGCATCGGTGGCTCAGTGGTTAGTGACCCTGACTTCCAGAAGTCAGGGTCACTAACTAACCACTTAATGAGGTCACTAACCACTCATTGATCCAGATCAATGAGGCGTAGGTTCGATCCCCACCCAGAGCAAGCATTTGCAAACACCTATGTGATCAACATCACATAGGTGTTTGCTCTGTGTCTGGGTGTTATTTAGGTACTATCTATTTAAGTATATATCTAAAAAAAAACATATGGAGTATATCAGTCTCTGGCAGCCATAACTTTGCTTTGCTTAGTTTGGGGTCAGAGACCGTGTGTAAGATATCCCCTAATATTTATTTATTCCACTGACTGAAGCTAACATGAAACTGCCTAATTAGCTCAGTGGTTAGTGACCCTGACTCCTGGGTCAAATAGGCGTGGGTTAGATTCCCACCCAGGGCAAGCATTTTTGTGATGAACATAGGTGATTGCTCTGTGTCTGGGTGTTATCTACACATGTGTTTAAAATATGTAGGTATATGTAGAATATCAGTCTCTGGCAGCCATATCACAAGCTAATAATATAAAGAGGAAAGATTTGTATTTTTGTATGTAATGATTATTTCAAGAAACATCACGAATTTCAGAAGTGCCAAAAAAGCATACAAGGTATTAACTACACACAAGTCATGGATTGAAAAACTTGAGAATAACTCGGCAGAAACAAAATGTAGAAAAGATGTAATAAACCATGCTACAAATTTCTATAAAAACTTATACAGGAAACAAAATAACCATGCAAATAAAGTACAAATAACCCACATGAACAATACAGACAGTATCGAAAAAATTGACGACTCTGAAGTCTATGAACATATAAAAAAGTTGAAAGATGAAAAGAGTCCCGGACCAGATGGGTTATGCAATGAGATCCTTAAAATAGGAGCACCTGTTTTAACACGCCACTTTACACAACTGTTCAATATGATATTACAAGAAGAAAAAGTACCAAAACAATGGTGTACATCAGACATAATTCTACTCTTCAAGAAAGGAAGCCCCTTAGATATAGGGAATTACAGACCCATAAGCCTGCTGGGAAGTATATACAAACTATTTTCATCTATTATTTTAAAGAGAATATCCAATGATATTGACAAGAAACAGCCAAGGGAGCAAGCAGGATTTAGATCAGGATTTAACACAGTGGACCACATACAGACATTAGAACAAATTATAGGAAAATACAGAGAATACAACAGATCTCTGTATGTGGCTTTCATTGATTACAGTAAAGCTTTCGACAGCATCAGCCACTGTTCAATATGGAACGCACTACAGTCAAATATTAACTACAAATACATAAATATCTTGAAATATATCTATACAAATAGTACAAGTAGAGTCAAATTAGAGACTAGAGGAGATGAAATAAATATAGAACGAGGAGTTAGGCAGGGAGACCCTCTTTCTCCGAAGATTTTTGTAGCAGTACTTGAGAATATTTTCCAAAAACTAGACTGGAAAAATAAGGGAGTTTACATAAATGGACAATACCTAAGTCATCTGAGGTTCGCTGATGATATTGTTATAATTGCGGAAACTGCTAAAGACTTAGAGGAAATGGTGAACTCACTGGACTGCGAAAGCTCCAAAATCGGCCTTGAAATGAATGTAAATAAAACTAAGATACTTACAAATAATCGGGAACGCCCAATAGTGATAAAAGGTAACAATATAGAATACGTCAGCGAATACATCTACCTAGGGAAGCAAATCTCATTTAAAACGTCAAATAACGAAGAAGAAGTAATAAGAAGAATCAATGCGACTTGGAAGAAATTTTGGTCACTAAAAGAAATCCTAAAAGGGAATTACAGCATGTACATGAAAAGAACAATATATGAAACATGTCTACTACCCTGTTTGCTGTATGGCTGCCAAACTTGGACATTTACAAATAAAATAAAACAAAAAATTAAATGCAGTCAAAAAGCAATGGAAAGGAGTATGCTGAAAATTAGAAGAATACAAAAAATTAAGAGCGAACATATTCGTCAAAAAAATAAACTCACAGATGCTCTAAGACACGCACTCTCACTTAAGTGGAGATGGGCCGGACACATCTCGCGATACAGAGACAGAAGGTGGACCATTGAAGCCACACGATGGAAAGGTCCAATAGGGAAAAGGAATGTCGGTCGACAATTAAGTCGGTGGGCTGATGACATAATACACGTCGTAGGAAACGACTGGATAAAGTTAGGCAAGGACAGGGAAGCATGGAAAAGAATGGAGGAGGCCTTTACCCAAACAGGGGTCCAAATCTCATAAATAATACTAACACTAACTAACTAAGTATAAGTAATCATTAAGTAATAACTCACTAACAAATATTGTATATCGAAATTGAGATCTGGAATAAATGGCTTTTTATTTTTTTATTTATTATTTATTTTATGTAATGATTAAACTCAAAAAGTACTGGACCGATTTTAATAATTCTTTTTTCATTAGAAAGCTACATTATCACTGAGTAACATTATTATTATTATATTTTTATTTGATATACATCTCTCGGGCCAAGCCCGGTTATTTGATGGGCATCAGTGGAGCCGAAGACAACACTGAGAGGCCCTTTTTAAAAATCATTTAGCTATGTTGTAGGGGTGAAGGTACAAGGAGCCTATTGTGAGTAATGAATTGAAAAAATAATGGTTATTGTGGTGAACTTCTGGGTGTCTATACAAAGCTGGATTATGGAATGAGGTACGGCACCCACCAAATAATGCCTCATTTTCAAATATTCAGGCGGGTGGTGACTTGCCATCTACTAAATGGGCCCCTCATAATAGCTACCGTATATTGGCGCCGGAGGGGCAACATTGGTGTGGACGGCTTAGGGTGTCGAGAGGTGTGCTGCGCGTTCACTAAGAGCTACTAGCGGCGTTATGCCCTTTAACACTTCCACCCTGGAGCTTAGGTTCTTAGCTCTTGCGGTTTCCACTCCAAACCGGCCAGTTAAGGCAAGAGAGGAGTCAGGGGTCTCATTTAGCCCCAGGGAATCAGGGTTCGCGGTGTCGCCACTCACCGACGGCTCGCCACAAAGCCGCCCCTGCGATTTTATTATTATTATTATTATTTAACTGAAATCACAGGCTTAGCCTGGTCCTTTATTAGGCATCAATGGAGCCTAAGCCAACATTGAGAGGCCCCTTTTACAATTTTATTACGAAATATAAAAACAGTGGTAGGTATAAAAAATATAGCATGAAATGGAAACTATGGCATATAAAATGACTTGAAATATTGTAACTGGGCTATTTTGGTGAAATTTTAAATGTTTTGTAAAATTAGACTATGGAATGAGGTACGGCACCCGCTAAATATGCCCCATTTCAAAATTTCGTAGCGGGTGGTGACTTGCCGTCCACTAAATGGGCCCCCCATAAAGGCTACCGTAAGTTGGCACCGGAGGGGCAACATTGGTGTGGATGGCTTAGGGTGTCGAGAGGTGTGCTGCGCTTTCACTAGACGCTACTCGCGGCGTTATGCCCTTTAACACTTCCACCCTGGAGCTTAGGTTCTTAGCTCTTGCGGTTTCCACTCCAAACCGGCCGGTTAAGGCAAGAGAGGAGTCAGGGGTCTCATTTAGCCCCAGGGAATCAGGGTTCGCGGTGTCGCCACTCACCGACGACTCGCCACAAAGTCGCCCCTTATTATTATTATTATTATAGCCTTTTTTGCTGATTGTTTAATTTTTTTTTGTTATTTTTTTTATTTATTTTTTTTATTTTATTTTTTTTTTTTTTATTTTATCATGCGATGTCAAATTTTTGTCATTTATTATCATTATAAAATTCAATCATGCTGTCATGTTTAATTATTATTATATATATATATTTTTTATTTTTTTTTATTTTTCGTCTTTTATGTTTTGTTATTATTTTCCATTTACTTATTAATATTCTATGACATCAATAACACTAATTGTTACTCCTTATTTTCAATTTTCAGCTTGCCTTCTGGCATAGGCCTCTTCCTGGGACTTCCATTTTCTTCGATCTTGTGTCATTTGTTTCCAATTAGAACCACCAACTTTCCTGAGATCATCTTCCCACCTGAGTTGTTGTCTCCCCTTTTTTCTTTTTCCATCTCTAGGGTACCATTCTACTACATCTCTATTCCACTCCATTTTTGACATTTTATTACATAACTAATGTTTTGCGTTTTTGTCTTCTCTTTGATTTTTTCCAGCCTCACTTTATCAATCAGTTTTACATTCAGTATATTTCTTTCCATGTTGTTTTGGCACACTTGCAGTTTACTAGAATGATGTTTTGTCAGAGACCATGTGGGGCAACCATATGACAGAATTGGGAAGATGCAACTGTTGAATACTCTTGCTTTGTTATGGAGAGGTATTGACTTATCTTTTAATATATCTTTTAGTGACCAAAATCTATTCCACGAGTTTCCGATTCTCTCTTCTATTTCCTTGTCCATCTGTTTCTCATTAGATATTACCTGACCTAAATATTTATATTCTTCTACATAATCAATTTTGTGGTTATCAATCCCGATTGTCTTCCTTATTCTGTTGGTCATTAACTTAGTCTTTTCCAGGTTCATGCTTAGTCCCACTTCCTTGCTCGCTTTGGCTAGATCTTGTAGCATTATTTGTAGTGAATCTGGATCTTGTGCCAAGAGTATGATGTCGTCTGCAAATCGCAGGTGACTAAGCAAGGACCCATTTATATTGATGCCCAATTTCTTCCAGTTCAGTTTTCTGAATATACTCTCCAAAACAGCTGAAAATATCTTTGGGGACATTGGGTCTCCCTGTCTTACCCCTTTTCTTAACCTGAATGGTTTCCCACTTCTTTCCAGTTGTATTTTTGATGTGCTGTTGGAATATATACTTTTAATTATGTTGGTATATCTACGGGGGACACCTTGTTCTTTCAGGGATTTCCATATTTCTTTGTGTTTTATAGAGTCAAATGCTTTGTTATAATCCACAAATGCTAAGTAGTAGTCCTTGTTGTATTCTCGATACTTCTCGATAATCTGTCTTATAACAAAGATGTGATCCATTGTGGAGTAGTTACTTCTAAACCCTGCCTGCTCTCTCGGTTGATTCATTTCCAGGGTGCTTGAAATACGGTTCAATATTATTTTGGAGAAAACTTTGTACAACGCTGACATAAGGCTGATAGGTCTGTAATTGTTGATCTGTTCTTTATCTCCTTTCTTATGTAATAGTATAATTGTAGTTTCGCTCCATTGGTTTGGTATGGTTTCAGATTCTAATATACGGTTAAATAGGTCAGTCAATGGATCAACTATGGCTTCAGATGTGGCTTTCAACATTTCATTTGACAGATTATCGTCTCCAGGTGCTTTCTTCTTCTTAAGAGATGCAATGACAAATTCCACTTCACATTTTAGAATTTTTGGTATTTCGTCTTCATCATCTTTAACTCCTACTGATTCTTCTGGTGTTAGAGTATCTTCTTCATCATCATTGTACAAGTCTCTGTAAAAGTCAGTGGCAGTTTCCAATATACTCAGGCGCTTGGTGATCGTTTTATTCTTTTTGTCCTTAAATGTAGGTATCCAGCTTTTCATCTCGGTCAGTTCCTTCAAGGCTTGTTTTAAGCCTCCTGTTTTCTCTATACATTCGTTAATAATCATTCTCTTGGATTTTTCTCTAAATTTTCTAATACTTGTGCTGATTGATTTGCTAATTTCTGCAATTTGTTTCCTGTTACTTTTCCTATCTTGAAGCATTTCTTTACGCCGGTCGATTAGAGTTCTTGCATCAGGTCCTATTTTATCGTTCTTCTTAAGAGGAGGTGCTAGTTTATTATTAATATTCTGCAATTCTTTTTCTATCAAGTCATATTTTTCTTGAACTGTATATAATGTTTTAGTTTTGTTCAAGGCCTATTTCAGCTCTTCTATCCATGTTTCTGGGATTGGTGGAAAAACTAATCGACGCTTGTTTATATGTTTCCTTATTCTTCTAGATTTTTCTAATAGTATTTCTCCTCTCACAAACCGGTGGTCCGTATTGAAGTTGACGTTGTTGATCACACTAATATTTCTGAATGCCTTTGGTCTGTTTGTGAGAATGAAATCCCTCTCATCCATGAAACCTGTAGGGGACATCCAGGTCCACTTATTTTTAAATTTCTTCTTAAAGAAGGTGTTCATCACTCTTAGTTGGTGCTTCAATGCAAAGTCAATCAGTCTTTTTCCATTATTGTTTGTTTTATTTCCTGTACTATATTTACCAATTACTGTTGGGTATGTTTTAATTCCTTTTCCAAAAGTGCTGTTCAGGTCCCCCAATAGAACAATGTTACTGTGAGATATGTCTAGTGCATGATCTAGATCTGCATAAAATTTATCCTTATCTTCATCACTGGCTCGTTCAGTTGGGGAGTTAGCTTGAATAATTGACCATTTCCCTTTATATCCTGGAAGCTGTATATTTATCATTACTATTCTTTCCGATAACCCTATAAATTCCTCTATGTTATTTTGCAGTTTTTTGTTAATTATAAAACCAACTCCATATGACCCCTTTGTTTCTCCCTTGTAGTGCAGAATATAACTGCCTCGGTCTTCTATTTGACAGCCGTTCCTTCTTACTTCGCTCAATCCTATTATGTCCCATTTGATTTCTTCTAGGGCATGTTCAAGTTCCATTAATGATTTGTCTTCTGATAGTGTCCTTACATTGTATGTCCCAATATAGAGAACTTGTCTAGCATTTTTTGTTATTTCTGATGATTCACTGATTTCATGTATGGTCCCAGGAAGGTAGTGGTCTAATTCCCCACGATGACCAGTCGGGTTGGGGAATGTTGCATTATTATCTTTCACGTTATTGTTTCTATGTAACCGGTTACCGATGTCTTCTTCTAGTTTAAATTGTACGTGTTTTTGTCGGATGCTGCATATGATTTAGCTCGCATGTATTCAAATGCGTCCATTTTTTGTAGTTTGTTTGTTGCATTTTTTCTGCTGTCACGTGGGTACTGCCCAGGACTAGGCGTCCTAGGTGACTTAGTCATGGATCGCTTTCTTTTTTCATTTCCATTTTCTCTTTTTTCCTTTATTATAAGTTTATCCTGTCGTAGGTATGCATATTTTCCATTTTCTTGTGCCTCTTTCAACTGTGGTAGTAGTAATCTTCTTTTTTCTAACACTTCTTTGGTAAAGTCTTCTGTTATGTAGATGTGTTCTGGAAGAGTCTTTTTATTTTTCAATATTTCTAATTTCCTTGTGTAAGTTGTAAGCGTCACTACAACCGGTCTAGGCTTCAGGTTAGGCTGTTTGCGTCCTAGGCGTTGGAATCTGTCTATTTCACACTGGTTTAATCTGACAGTTGTATGCGCGATTACTTCCAGAATATTCGCTAATAATTCTTGTGGGTTTTGTTCTTGTTCCTGTATGCCTTGAATTATTAGGTTATTTCTCTTAAAACTACACTCTGCAGCTTCTATTTTTGTTTTCAACGTTTCTATTTCCATTTTAAGTCGTTTATTCTCATCAATAACGGGATTTATTTTCCGATCTACCGCGTCCATAATTTCCTTCGAAACTTTTTGCGTTATCGCTTCCGTTTGTTTATCAAGCTCTTCTTTAAACTTGCGGAACAGTAGATCCATGTCCATTGTAGACTTTTCCGACATTTCTCTGGTTTAAACAAGGTTTAAAGCGTTTATTTTTATCTTGGCAGATCGCAATCACCGTTAAACCAAAGCAACTACAACCTTCAAAATTTTTCGAAATTATTCCACTAACGAAGTTCTAGAATTCCACTGTTATTTTACTTGTAACACATTAATTTGGGTTTTGTTATAGTTTTTATTTGTTTTCCGACACTTTATGTGCACTTTTATCAATATTTAAGTTTTTTTTTTTATCACGGCGTAATTTTAAAGCTGTTGACGTATCGGCACCGGTGTTGCCAACACAACTGAGTAACATAGGCTATTTTAATTGCAAGAAAAAAATAAGGATTCCTATTAAAACTATAATGTTACCCAAGGTGTAAAAAAATGCCTAAAATATTCTTTACATCGCGTGCGTTGCGAAAACTATTGATGATGGAATAAAATAATGTACTACGACTTTATAGAACACACCATAATTTACAAAAAATGTCGCGACAGCATATATCTAACTATTATGGTTAAGCCGTAATAACTGTTCTTTTATTCTTAAAAATTAATTGAAATACCGTCGCAGGAAAAGGATCTTAATTTTTATTTTGGTATTAATCCTTATCAAAATTAATTATTACATATTCAAGACTGTTTCAATAGCTTTATGCAACTTTTTAAATTATTTAATTCAGACATTTTATTACAAAGATATCACGAGTTCAAAAATGTAAGTATTATAAAAGTTCCGTTTCGCCGCTCTCCCCGCTTGGCAATTCATGTACTTTGTACAATGTACATAATACAAAATTCACTTCGAGCAAATATCTATAGAGTCACAATCGTGAAAAAAAGTGTCCAAGCGAAAATCCTGCCCAAGCTACGTAGTTGGCAGGCTTTTTAGTTAGTCGTAAGGCGATTCCAAGCCGACTACACCGCCGCGCGATGCCAAAGTGTTCGGTGAAAGGCACTTATTAGGTGACATAACGTAGAGATTCGAGGAAACGGGTCATTGAGAATTGAGAAGGGTGCTTGGGCCATATCTACCACCAGTGCCAGGGCCCAGTGTGGGTTGGTGCAGATTGCCACACAATATTTTCCTTCGCCGAAAAGCCAATGATTTGAAATTCCGTACATAAGTTCCAAAGAAACTCATTGATACAGGATCGGGATTTGAACCCACCACGTCATGATTGTAGGACAGGCGTTACTACCACTAGACCACCAAAGTTATATATCTCCGCCATTAGTGTGTCGATTTATGTTTTATTGGTAGTAAATAGGTATGCAGTGGCGTAGCGTGCCTTGGAGGAGCCCTGAATCAAACAGGGTAGTTGGGGAGCCCAAAATCACTCATTTCTCACAAAAGAAACAAAAATGCTTGCATTAAATGGAAATAAATATATACCGCCTTACCGCAATAGATTTAAACACGCTTTAAACACTGTTTAGCCGTACAATTTGTACTGTTAAACATTGTCTAAAGCCTGCGTAAAACTTTTGTGGTAAGACGGTTATTTATAAGTCAAATCACTAAAAAAATAAAAAAATAAAAAAAAAAATTCTGTATTTCTATTTCTAAAAACACACAAATCATCAAACAATCACTTTCTCCTAGAAATTCAGCTAGCCAAACAATTCAAATGAAATATACACTTTTCTTGACTTTTTTTCAGGAAATTGATAATTGATAATGAATAGAATACCTATATCAGCTAAGTAAGTCTAGCTGAAGACGATTTCAGTTGTTATAAAATTTCTGCCTCTTAGGACAACTTTTGGAAGAATGTTTAACCCGGGAAAAAAGAGATGATTTTTTTTCGGGAAGCACGAGATTAAGTGACATTGTGGATAACATTTTACTAGGTTTTGCTTACACACGTTAAGGCCCCTGTAGCCCAGGAGCCCCGTATTATTGACACGGCTGATACTGCGGTAGCTACGCCCCTACACATAGTATGTGAAACGAATTGTCGATGGGACCTTAAAGTTCTCGAATGTAGACAATGTATTGGCAAGTGTAGCGAAGGTCTTCACGTGAATCTAAGATCTGGTCGTGACGTCCGGAACACGTTGGATGCCAGCGCTTTGATTCCTTCCATCACAGCTCTTTGGGTTAGCAAGTTGAAGAGGCCTTAGGTAGGGCACACAATTCGTAGACGTAGAACTGATGTCCAATGTTTTTCAAAGTTCTCGAGTGAAGACAAGATCAAGAAACTAACTTACATGGGTAGAATGTATAGACTGTGGGTCTCTAATATTTTAACGTCGCTTTCATTCTCATCATTGTCATTTTCTGAAATCAGGGCTATATATTATGTACAGCCACCCAACACATACGAACTCACTTTTATTTAGATATGCCAATACCTACTATCTCTTTTTCATAACTTCGAAAAGTTTAAGACTACTGAACGCGATTTGGGTAGGTTTTAACTCATAATAATGGTTCATCCGGTATGTCTAGCATGTGTGTGGCGCATACCTACATTACGTGTTAAGTATATGTATAGCCAATCATACCCGGGCAAAGCCGGGACGGGCAGCTAGTGTATAATATTTTTGAAAGTTTTGCGCAGATAAAAAAGAAAAAATAAACACAGACGGTGGTTGCTGGACTATAACTGTAGAGCCGCCAATAATTTTGATTCAGCCTACGCTAAAAATAGGATTTCACAGCGTAGTTTGATAAGTGTTTGTCAGCGATCACCGAAGTTAAGGAACGTTCCTCGCAGTCAGTTTTTGGATGGGTGACCGCGGCATTTCCAACTGAACGCTGCCGTGGTTGATGATGTGTTAAATTGTAGGTTCAGGTCGTTTTGGTTAAAATCTCAGGATAAAATGGTTGTTTAGTCATGTCATAGGCCTTCCGGCGGATTAAAAATTCTGACACCAGGGATAGCTACCTTGCCTAATACTATTTTATCTGTGAGATATTATTCTGCCACGTTTAGGAAAGCGCAGCGTAGGACATTCACCGACAAGTGTACAGATGACCTAGTTAAGACAGCACGAACGCGCTGAATGCAAGTCGCTTCCAACAGCTCTTATTGGTGATCAATTGGAGAGGCCTATGTCCAGCAGTGGACGTCCTACGGCTAATAGATTGATGATCGATAAATATTCTGCTTTTAATGTTTTACAGACAGATGCGGGCAAGGTACTTGATTTAAAAAAAAAACATTTTAGATGATTGCGTCATAGGAAAGAGAAAAAGAGGAAGTAAATGGAAGACTCTTTGTGCCTTTCTACCGCTCGCCGCGCTGTCGCTTGCACGCTTAGCTCGGGCAAAACGTGACATTTTATCGTGCGTGCAACTGGCGTTCATCGATTTAAAATAAGCCGGGCTTTGTGATTGGTGGATATCTGGGGAACCCTTTACGGTGTGCCGGATATTTCGTATCCGGCCAAACAGATATCCGTTTCATCTCTAATAAAAATAAACACGAGGCCTATGTCCAGTGGATGTGCTACTGCCATGATGACGATAGTATACCTTTAGCAGCGCCCATGAGGAATCCCTGGGGACCCACTTTTGAGCATGTCCATCCGGGCACTGGTTCCTTCCACGACCCCACGACTGGAAACAAACATTTTATTCAAATATTTTATTTCTTTATGACACATACCTTTTTACGAATGGGATGAGTTATGAAATGATTTTATCGTGATTCACACACTAGGTTTATAGAAATATTTAATTTGTGATAAACATTTCAAAAATTGCCGTGCTCGCAGGATTTGATCCTGCATCTCTCTGGGATTCCGGCCCAGATGCTTTGTCCAATTAAGCTAGAACGCTGTACTACGAACCCGCCAAGAAGAACTACCAACTTCTAGCTTCTAGCAGGTTTAAATCCTGCGAGCGCGGCAATGTTTGAAATGTTTATCACATAAAGGGATGATTTATATCGATTTTTGTATACACACCCGTGTAACACCCAACAGCTTTTGTTCTACCAAAACTCGAAAAAATTTCTATAGAACAGCTGATTCTTTTTTCGAGTTTTGACAAAAGTCTTAAAACAAAAGTTGTTAGTTTTGATGTAGAGAATAATCCCCTAAAAGGATGCTAATTGATTAGAAATAACTATATTTTTTTTTTTAATCGCGATTATTCCTCAGCAGAATATAGATTATGGCATATTATCGAGTATCAAAATCGATTCAAGTTTACGGACAATACGGACATAACACAGCACCTTGCTAAGTTGAAGTGGCAGTAAGCAGGGCAAATTACATACGGGTTCATTAAGACTGTAGGACCCGTTGTATGTAAATTGCTTCGACAATCTATTGAGGAGACCTATGTCCGGCAGTGGACGGCCTGCAGCTAATAATGTCATAAGAATACTTACTCATGGTAGGCCTGACGATGGTGCACGGGAATAAGTCTGCGCATTTCAGTACTTCGTGCTCTGCCAAATGTTTCGTAAAAGTGTATGTATTGGGGTGGTCTTTCAACAACCTGTAAATAAAACGATATTAAATCAATATTGCACCCAGTATTATAAAAAAAAACATTGTATGCATGAATTCACATAGGTACATGTATGTTAGTGTGTGAAAGAGGGTAAGGTGCTTATATGTAGGTAGGTGTATGTATCTTTGTTTGTTACTATGTGCCATCATCGTCATCATTTCGTTTCGATAACTTACTTTTTCTTCTTCTACATTCTTTTTGATTACTTTTTTACTTTTGTATGTTTGTTTAAGTATAAAAAGTATATATTTGAGTTCATCCAAAGCTTCATCAATGAGAATGAGATATAAGTTTCCCCGCGTTTTCAGGAGCATCGTATAAATAAAATAAAAGTGTATGTATGTGTGTGTGTCTTTGTTTGCTACTATATCCTTTTGAGACCAGCGATATCAAAGCTGGAATTGCGCTTTTTGTGAAAAAAATAATATTTCTCGGTTTTTTAAGATATTTAAATTTAAAGCAACTGGTCAAATTATACATTTGTTGATAATTATTCTTTGTCTAAATAAGAAAAATATACAATTTGCAGTTTTTGTCTCTTAAAAATAAAGTTTCGGTAAGCCCTGGGTCTCACTACCTGCTGTGTGAACTTGTTTACTTACACCTTACAATAATAAGTTGATTTGTTTAAACACTTCGACAAACTTTTGCAAGGATTTTTAGTGTTACTTGAATATGTGTAAAAAATATTGTAACCTTTAAAAAACACACACACACACACACACTTTTGTATTGATACATGTTTGTTTGTGTGTGTATGTTTGTTAGAGATACTCACTTAGGCTCAATTTCTTCCAAAGCCTCATCAGTGAGGGTTCCGACCAAAGATATCAGTTTTTCTGCGTCTTCAGGAGCATCCTATACTTTTTATTAGTTTGTATGAGTGTGTTTGTGTGTGTATGTTTGTCAGAGATACTCACTTAGGCTCAGTTTCTTCCAAAGCCTCATCAGTGAGGGTACCGACCAAAGATAATAGTTTTTCTGCGTCTTTAGGGGCATCGTATACATTTGTTAGTGTGTATGAGTGTGTTTGTCAGAGATACTCACTTAGGCTCAATTTCTTCCAAAGCCTCATCAGTGAGGGTACCGACCAAAAATATCAGTTTTTCTGCGTCTTCAGGAGCATCGTATACTTTTTGTTAGTTTGTATGAGTGTGTTTGTGTATGTATGTTTGTTAGAGATACTCACTTAGGCTCAATTTCTTCTAAAGCCTCATCAGTGAGGGTACCGACCAAAAATATCAGTTTTTCTGCGTCTTCAGGAGCATCATATACTTTTTGTTAGTGTGTATGAGTGTGCTTGTGTATGTATGTTTGTTTGAGATACTCACTTAGACTCAAGTTCGTCCAAAGACTCATCAGTGAGGGTACCGACCAAAGATAACAGTTTCTCTGCGTCTTTAGAGGCATTGTATACATTTGTTAGTGTGTATGAGTGTGTTTGTGTATGTATGTTTGTTTGAGATACTCACTTAGGCTCAAGTTCGTCCAAAGCCTCATCAGTGAGGGTTCCGACCAGAGATATCAATTTTTCTGCGTCTTCAGGAGCATCGTATACTTTTTCGTGTGCCTCTAATAAGAACGAATTCACATACGCCGATGATACGTGTACCATGACCTAGAAAAAGAAAACTAAATTAAAAATAATCTATTTATGTATAATAATCTTCGATCATCTATCTACTTATCAGCCGTAAAGTCGCTGATCGGCGTCAAAAGTCTTCGACTTTAAATCCGCTGTTTTAAAATTGACTGCTTTTTGAAAATACATTTAACGCTTTCCTCTTTTGCAGTTCACTTTTTCTTTTAATATAGCCGTGTCCAGGGCTAAAGTGTTGCGTGAAAATGATAATTCTTTCAAATATAATTAAAATTATCAATTTCACGCAACGCTATAGTACTAAACATGGCTATTCTAAAAGAAAAGGTTAACTGCAAAAGGGGAAAGCGTCAAATGGAACGTCAAAAAGTCGTCGAATTCAAAATGCCGGTTTTAATGTCGAAGACTTCGTCGATCAGGGGTTTAAGATATCCAGAGCATAGGCCTTCCCAAGATTTAAGGTGAGGGTGACAAAAATCATGAAAGGTTTACAACCCAATTACTCAGTAAAGTTGGGCACAAACGATCGTTTTAACTGATCAGTTATAGGCCGAATCGAACTTTTTAGCGGCTGTGAACTTAGCTACAAACTGTGCGAAACCCATTCCTCGTGCAGCTGTTGCGCCCAGGAGTTGCACAATCTGGTCCCCCCTGCCCCTTTCTTCTATCGTACGGCTAGGCAGACGCGACCAAAGCGCTACCCTTTTATGGTGGACATTCCGCGCGTTAGAACCAAGCGTTTCGAATCCTCATTCCTCATACGAACAGCCGGAATGTGGAACGCTTTGCCTGGGTCTGTCTTCCCGCTAAAGTACAACGTGGGTGTCTTCAAATCCGAGTAAATAGGTATCTTCTAGGTAAGCGTGCATCTTAGACCGCATATCTGCTCAACATCAGGCAATGTAGTATGTAGTCAAACGCAAACCTACAAGGAATAAAAAAAAAAAAGCTGTTAAGTGAGCTTCAATCAGGATTGGATCTCAGGCAGCTTGTAGCACACACAGCCGCCAAGAAGTTTGATTCGGTCTATAAAATACATACAAAAATGAGAAACCCAGCTTCAGAATTGATAACACTTTAGTGGGCGATAAAATACAAATTGAGGGCGATTTTACCTTCAAGTGTTTAATTTGCTTGCACAGATCCATAATTCTTCTAGTTCCCAGCAAATTGATTTTGACTGTAGGCCTCAGATTGTCCTGAAAAAAAAAGAAATACATACATTAGTGTGCACTATTACTACATCATAGATGGCATTGCTAAATAAACGCTTTATTCAACCATTCGAAGACTTTACGGTCCCAATGTCTACGGTTCTACTTCTTAAGCGCCCTGTCCACTACCATTTCAACTTGCCAATCCGGCTGGGCCATGTCGGTAACATTGGTTTTTCTACGATTTCATTTCTGATTCGATTCCTTTATTTTTAGATTTATTTATTTTACAATTTACACATTTTAAAGATAGCTAAGAAAACATAATAATAAATGGTTCCCATACAAACATTATAATTGCTATATCCTCATAGTCATATGCTCAGAGCTAGTAAGAAAATCAAGAGAGAATGTTGTGAACAAACAAGTGAAGCCAACCAAAACTACGCCTCGCCGTGTACAGACAATTCACACACACATCAACGTACAAGGAAACTACGCCTTGGCTTGTCATTCGAACTATGGCGGCGCAACAGCGACGCACTCACACATGTATAAAAAACCGGCTTCACTTGACTGTTCAACGACATTCCCTCTTGATTTCTTTATTTGCTCTGAGGTCATATGTATAACTATACTGAACAAGTGAAAATGTTACAAAACACATTGCATAATTGTGTAGCAATAAATGATTGAGTAAAGAATAACACCTCTTTTTTAGCACTGTGAATGAACAATACACGCTGAATTGCTTGTCAGTCTAAAGTAACCTTTACAACTAATTGGGAAAAGATGTATTGTAATCTTTTTTATGTCAGCCAGTCACTCATTATTATAAATATGTACAATCCAATAACAATTATTGATTATTACAGCAGATAAGTTGTTCAGATAAATATAAGTAATTAAAAATGTTGCAATTATGCAATTAAATTCTCAGACATTCTTTTTTATTGATTTTGCTGCACTCACTCACTTTTATGTCAATCACTTACACCCACAGATCTTGTGAGATGGAACATGTCATCTCAGCGTAGTGGTAATCTAATTTTGTAGTAAAATCTCTGTCTTCTTGTATTTCTCTCTATGTAATGCCAATGTTTTTTGTTTGTTGTTTATGAGCCTGTAGTGCCCCTACTACTGCTTGAGTTTTTCAATATGTGGAATAAAAAAAGGGATTCATGTAAACTGCGATTTATTCGCCATAAGCTGCTAATCCTCGCTTACTTATGTGAAACAGGTCAATTTGTTACAACAAACTTTTTTCAAAAAGCTCGGGGCTGCAGGCCACATCTCAAAAAGCTTAAGAACTCAAAAAGTTCCCGAACTCATCTCAAAAATTCAGTAGACAAGAAGGTAAAATATGAAAATTAGCATGCTTGCAAGAGTAAGTTTTTGAGTAAGAGTGCATTCTGTATGGCTACTTTAATCTTCTTCTGTAGATTCAAGTAGGCACCAAAGATAATTAGGAAAAAAGAGGACTTCAATATCTTTAAAAGCATCTTTTGAGATATTAAAACAGTCTTTATGGTGGTCATTTTATAATACTTTTTATCATCTAATAACTTTATGCACAAATCTTAGTTACCTCAAAATCCAAAGTAGCAGCAGAATGTATGACAACATTGACGTTGTCTACCAAGGTCTGACGATCAGCCGGACTCAGGCCAAGGTCGTCCTCGCCCACGTCTCCGGCCACCGGGACCAGCTTCTTGAAGATATCTGGACTGTTCGCCTCCAGGAGCTTCTCGAACACCTGTGAAAATGAAATAGTATTATTACATTGATAATACAGGCCGTAACATACACTGTAACAACTTGGTAGCTGTGATATTATGTAACCTACAAGCTGTGGATAGCCAAATCTTCAGCTGCTAAGCAGTTAACCTATTAAGTGAGCTCCCAGAGTGAGCTTCAGTTAGGATTGGGTTATCTGCAACTTGTAGCTAACATCACAGCCTCTAAGAATTTTCATTCAGCCTATATCTTATAGAAGAAGCAATCTTCTACTTCATTATTAGTTCATATGTACTTAAGTGCTGCATCACTAAACATAGTATAAAACAGTCGCTTCCCTGTCTGTCCTAAGTATGCTTAAATCTATAAAACTACGCAACGGATTTTGATGCGGTTTTTTAAATAGATAGAATAATTCAAGAGGAAGATTTATATGTATAATACACCTGTGCGAAGCCGGGGCGGGTCGCTAGTTTCATTATAATTTCTAATACGATTCCAATCAGTTTATAACCTAAAAGCTTTAAGACTGAAATACTCACAGGATTTTTAGGGAACTCGTCCAGCCGCTCGATGATTTCCTTTCCTTTCTTGGGCCTCATGAGTAAGTAGATTTTGCCCACATCAGGAATTGACCGCAGAATCTTCTCTATCAGGCATAATCCAACGAATCCTGTGCCGCCGGTGATGAAAAAGTTTTTGCCGGCATAGAACGCGCGAACTTGAGATTCTTCCCCCATGGTTGACACTGGCCGCTTTAAACGTTAAACCTGTATCTAAATAATCAAACAAAACTAACTTTAGGAAAAACAAATTACAAAGCAATAACTTGGATTGGAATGACAGCTTCTTTTGTTTACTTTGATTTTGACTTTTGTAATTTGCACAGAACATTTATAGATTCGTCAATAGTGTATAAGGTGTGAGAAAAAAGATGTGCTATACCACAGACATATAAGAGTAAGCAGACCTAACATAACATATGTATATTGAATCCAAAGTTAACACATACGTAATGTCATTCAGGCGGGGCCGAACTAAGGCTGACAACTACGCATAGGAGAGTAGTCCTCACAAGTTAATACTAAAATTAAGTCGGGTAATTAAATGTATTTTTATGTACCTACCGACAACTTATCAACTTTATTTACAGTCCGTTCACAGTTATTTTACCTCTGGCATCTTTAGCTGTCTTCACACCATCAAATATGATAAAAACTACCTACACTACTACATAGAAAGCAATTGGGTTATCCACAGACCCTTGAAGGTCTAAAGATAATCTAAATCTAAATGCTCAAGCCCACTGCCAGTTGGCAGCGTGCCCAGCATTAACTAAATATTAATTATTTAACTAAATATTCTGTGAATATTTCAAGAATCTACCTCTCACCATTGTGTTATTAATATTGATTTGGATTTCTTTCATACCATGGATGACAATCCAGTGTAAAATTTAGCTACTAAGTCTAAAATACGAATTTGATTGTTATCTGTTTTGTGTATCAAATAAATAAAGTATGAAAAATTGAGTGAAGAACGGCTCAAAATTCAGGTTTGATGTATGGCAGCCCCCCTTAAAGTTTGTTTTTAGTATTTGTAGTTATAGCGCCAAACAGAAATACGCCATTTGTGAAAATAACTTTTTAACTATCACGGTTCATGAGACAGACAGATGGACTGCGGAGTCTTAGTAAAAGGGTCTCGTTTTTTACTCTTTAGGTACGGAACCCTAAAAAAGAACAGTTAACATGGAAGGAAAATTGATATTCAAATGATGTATTATACTTGAATTAGCTTCAAATAAAGTTGGGATCGCCCAGGCCGAAGTACAGTACAAAATGCACTTGTCCTTTAGGTGTGGTTCAAAATGATTTGAACACAAAACACTGCTCGAAGAAGGCTGCCAGTCTGGACGGTTTACGTTTTGCAACCGAATTTTCTTTAGGTTATCATCTTTCGGAAACCTGAAACCATGTCAATATTCAAAACAGGTATGGGCTATAGAAGGTCTATACTCAACAGTACGTGCATATAGGCCAATCCAATAGATACTTATAATAACAATTTAGGTTATAATTTATAATACTCGTAATATAACAGGTACCTTATATTAGGCTTCTATTCTATGACATTGGTATGTAGTTCTTTAATCACCAATAACCTCAATCCATAAATTACTACCATAGTGTATTTTAAAAATATTATCTAATAAAACGAAATAAATGAATATTCAGACTGAGTCCGACCCAGTCCGACCCTTCGTAATTTTACAAGTACATGAGACGTCAAAGTATGGTTGCGTTATTTGAAAAATAATTAATATACAAAACTAGTCAAAGCGACGAAGTCTATAGGTATTAGAAACAACTCAATAACGTTATTGTGTATGTTTTATAGGAATATTTTAGCATTCTAACTGCATAAACTAAAAATTAAACGCGATAAGAACTTGCTCTAAACAAACAGACGCAATACATACCGGTAAAAACTTAATCCAGGTGTTTTATTACAAGTTGAACTGTTACAATTATTCGCACTGCATTTCACCATTTTATTTCACCAGTTCACCAGCTATTAACACAAAATCCACTTATATTTTGCTCAATTACTCCGGAACGTTATCGCCATTGAATTCGCAAACGTCACTCATCAATGTGGCGGCCGGCTTCACGTCATCTTTTTTTATATGTGTTAGTTAGTATTGCTACAAGGGAAAACAAAAGATAGCGCATATTACTAAGTAACTAGGAACTAGAGACGACATGACGTAGATAAAAGTATAACTATATAAATTATATAATGTTAGGTCTGCTTACTCTTATATGTCTGTGTGCTATACATACTTAGATAACTATATACACATTATTTCATCATATTTAGATTCTAGATAATAGTAAAAACCTGCATATTACTGATAGAAAATGGGTAATAGTTCATAAATATGTTGATTTACTTAAGCACCTCATCAAAAATTCAACAGTAGTTTTTGGCGCGAAACATTTGTCTGACTACTACGTCTAGGCAGTGCGTAATAGCACAGATTAATAAATGGTAATAGTCAGACAAAAAACGTATACGCAAATATAGACAAAAGATATTATTTTCGTCCTGTTCACTCTGTATACATGCACATCTCGCCTTCTCATAGTTTTGTATTTATTTACCGCCTTGTTTAGTTATATACCTCACAGAAACAGATTATAGTAACTCTGTGGTAATTTGTTTGTGTTTTTTTTATCAGTGTGACCAGTACTAGACTGCCAGAAGGCCCACAAGTAACATAGCTAAAATTAAATAATCGAGCAAGCGAGTCGGGCTTGCGCTCGAAGGTTCCGTGCCGTATGGAAGCTCCTTTAATATACTTAATTTTAATTCAATCATTTATCTTTAAAGAAAATCAACTACATATTGTGTAAATATTTCAATCATCTCCTGTCACCGTTATTAATATCGAGCGAAAAACGTCTAAAAATTAGGGATTGTTGCATGGGAGCTCCCTATAATTTTTTTTTCTATTTTTATTATTTGTTGTTATAGCAGTAACAGAAATACGCCATCTGTGATAGGTCTCTAGCTATAAAGCCGGAAACATACTATCGGACGCGGCTGACGGATGCGACTGACAGCCGCGACTTAGCAATGTGCAAAGTCTTAAGACATCCGGTGTTCCAGATCGCTCTCGGACGTCCGAAGGTGACGTCCGCGAATTATGTCCCATAGTGCGCACGGCTCAGTGTACTTTCATAGTCTTGGTCGCGGCTGTCAGTCGCGTCCGTAAGCCGCGTCCGATAGTATGTTTCGAGCTTTACGGTTCATGAGGGTGACCTGGTGGTCAGTCAGACAGACGGACAGCGGAGTCTTTGTAATAGGATTCTGATTTATAACAATATACTTACCATAATATATTTTCGTAAGTACATATTTTTAAAACGCGCTGCAACTCAATATTTGCCAATAATTGAATCGCATGACTTCGATCATTGTAATTGTCATTGCAAAGCTTTATTGAGCTATAAAATATTATATTGTAGTAGCTTTATTTCACATACAGATATTTATCAGAATTATGTAAGCGTTTCGAAATGCATCAACATTCTGTTTCGAAACGGTTTTTCTAGTCATAAATATTTATAAAAATGTCAGACCGTTTATTTATTTGTTTGTTTATTCCACTACAAATTCTAGTTCCGAAAATTTCCATCTAATTCGCACATTTTACAAATTGAAATTGAAAAAACTTTATTCGACATTACAAATACGGGAGGCACAAAAAAACAATAATGACATAAAAATAAGGAGTTAGAAATGTCGAAAAAGGCTCACCTGGGCTCACCTCAGCATTATGCTGAATGCAAGTGGGAACCGAACACTCAGCGCTGGTTTTCAGGTTAGCCCTTTTTGAGGGTAGGTAACAAAAAAACATTAAATAATAAATAAGTGAAAAGTTATTTGACAAATAGTGCAAAGAAATATAATATAAAATAATAATAGTGCTAAGAGAAAGGAAAATCGAACAAAATATAACGTTAAGGTTAAGGAACATGAAATAAACGTAATAAATATATATTTTTACATACAAACACAATATAAACAAGTGATAATTATGATGATTAATCTACAAACTTATTTAATGAAAAAGAACAACACAAAAATGAAAAAAAAAAAAAAAAAAAACATAAATTGCCAGCAAAAAATATCCAGAACATGGAAAATGAGCAAGAATTTTATTTAAATCTATGTAGGTATTGTCTAAATCATACAACGCGGTACGCGATATACTCGTATATCCGGACAATCCTCACGAACCTAAGTGAGCTTCAGTCAGGAATGGGCTAAAAACGAATTACCAGGGTCGCATAAGCCAATATTGCACGAACAAGTATTTAGTGTCATAATAACTACCTATGTATATCTTTATAGTGTATCTCATTCTGTATCAGCCTTTATTTGATAATAGCCCACGCAGGGTGATTAAGCCATGTTCACCACGCTGGCCCAATGCGGGTTCGTGGGTACATAATCACTATCAAATAAAGTAGCTATATTTTAATGTTTGAGCCGAAACTAATAGAAACTTTTTGTTCAGCATAGTTTTGAGAAACTGTAAGGGCTTAGTTAATGATTATGAGTTAAGTATTATAATTTTTCTGTGACTGTTGGTAACGTGCTATTGAATCGTTTCGTAGCAATTTAAATATGAAGGACAGCATCAATGTTGCAAAAATAGCGAAAACGACTTATTAATTTGCTTGGCTATCATTAGTTCATTGGCCAAACATTGTTGCATAATTTTTTAAACATTGCCTCGCTGGTAGGTATTTATTATTCATATATATTTTAGATACCAATTAGGGCAGTTTTAAGTAATTGGATTAGTCTTCGATAGTATGAGTAACTACAATAAATAAATTAATGAATAATTAACGTTCGTTTACTTGTTTGTTCATAAATGATATATAATAATTGTACAAAGTAGGTAGATAAATTTTCTAGGTAGGTAAGCATGTTACGCTCTAGGCTGCATACCTGCTTAACATCCTGGGCCTGATTCTCTATCGACAAAACGTAACATAACGCGGTAGGTATATACATTTTTTATTTTCGTGAATTTCGTTTGGAAAAATATTTTATAAATGTAAAATTACGTAAAAATATATTATAAACCGTGTTTAAATGATGTTATTTGAAAGATAAATATTTTTCACAAGAATTTCTTATAAACAAAGAGCACGTTAGAGCGCGTTACGTGCTTGTTTATACAGAATCACCCACCTGGTCATTTACAGTCAAACACAAATATAATTATATTGGATAATTACAGTCAAACACAAACATAATTAGGGTAAAGTACCTTTAGTCGTACCAGCGCTTAAGTCGTACCACGTCGATATCTGCGCACCCGTCATGAAAAGGTGACATCTAGCGGTGCAATATGGTTCTACTCAGTACCACGGGTAAACAACGACACGCGGCGGATAAAAATGTACATAAAAATAAATTGGATAAAAATAACGAAAGTAGGAAGCTCTAACAATTTTGTTGAAGTATTTCTAAAAAAAAATCTTTATAATTTTAGTTGTATCAATGCAATTACCTACATATATTTTATATACCTATGTACGTATGTTTATATTTATTTACATAAAATCTGAACGTGAAAAGCGCTTTAAAGATTTGATGTCTTGATAGTTTTGTAACTTTATCTATGTAGGTGGCATTTCAGCGCACACGCATACTTATTTCGTTTTTATTTTTGTACCGCTCTCTATAAACCTCATGAGCCTCTTTATAGTCAACTTTAAATGAGCAACTCTGTCAACCTGCATAATAAGCTTGCTTATTAAGTCAAAATGAAGTCATTGAACTGATGGGCGTACTTATTCAACCAGATTTCGTTGGGGGTTCCAGAGATCTCACGAGATTCTATTCATGAAATGTCTCGATCTAGCGTGGACCTAATTTTACACATCTGTTGTTTTAAAACATATTATATAGGTATTACGCCAAAATTATAAGGCAAATAACAATAATTCACTTATTAATTTGCGCTCATACAACACTTCATTTTCACAATGTAAGTTGGTGTGTGCCGAATTATACAATTTGGCGTATGGGCCAAGCTACAAGTTGCCCAAAATACCTACAATTTTGATTGAAACTCACATAAAGCTGCGCTTTGATTGGGTTTCGCGCAGCTTGTGGCTAACTTCACATAGGTATGTCGACTTGTATGATTCGGCCTATTATATCCTTATACCTTTACCTTACTCCTTTTGTATCAAACGTTTCGTAAATACGTATTTTGCGGTTCATGCTCATTTCCTACATGTGTCTTGCGTACCGGGTATGGAGAAAACTTCTCTCGAAATCTCTATGAGTTAACCTTGAAGCTTATCGTCCACCATTACCTGAACTAATAATTTAGTTTAATTTACTTTGATTGTCGCATGGTAAAGCTAGTTTCTCATGTACATACCTACATGCGTCCAACGCCAGTTAAGTTATAATTATTATGTTGTATGAAAATGTGATGACCTTAGATGAACTAGCTTATTAAAGGTGGTGGGCAGTCAGCTATAGGTATTAAACAATGTCAATCAGCAGGTTACAACGCGTTCGACCAATTTTTACAGACTTCAAAATAGGAAGCCTTTAAATCTTAATTTGAAGGGTGTTTTTTGTATGTACGTTACGCGATTTTGATGATTAATTTTTCGTTTACTTGGTAGTATATGGGTCAGGCCGTAGATTTTGCCACAAATAGCGAAAAGATTGCGCATAATTCTTCGCTATCCTGTCGCGAATAATGGCGAACGATAATGATGAACAATTGTTAGGATGGTGATACACATTATGATATTATTTGCAAATGATTACCTCTGAGGTTCGCGTCCCGTGACTACTCACTAAGTGATCCTAGAGGGTTAGTAGCATAGCTGGAAATGCTCCGAATATTATCTTCTAATAAAATTTCATAATTAATTACTTTGACCGGCACTTTCAGGTTTAGCTCATAATGAATGATGTCATTTATACTTTCGAAATCTACTGTTTGGACGACTACTAGTGAGTTAATATTATAATTATTAGTCTCGCGAAGATTTATGGTAATTTAAATAAATGTTAAACATAGGTACTATTTATTGAAAGTTACAAAAACGAACATTATACCTACCTATTTTGTTTTTCTTTCAGTACAGACTTTTGATCTCATTCAAGTTTTGCAAAACATGTCAACGGTAAAAAATAGTACCTAGTGTGTACTCAGTATTATTTATGGTGAAGAATAGTTGATAGCGAAGAAATAGCGAACGACCTGTTTTCATAACGAAGGTGGTAGCGAAAATCGATCATAACTCAATAAATAAGACATATTATCATGCCACCTCAACGTTGGAAGATCACGTACAACTTACTTAATCGTGCACAAAAACAATGATAGATTCCAAATAAAGACTTTTCATTTAATCTCTAAAAATTCACTTCGTAAAACACGTGACACTTTCTACTTCGCACGGGTTATGACAGCGAACTGACAAAACTGTGGCCACTACGAGCTTAATGATTAAAGAGTACGTTACTTAGGTATTGTCGCGGCTTAATTTAAACCTCACTGTGCTTCTAGAATAATAAAACGAGAAGATAATGGTTGCGAAATAAAAATATCGTAAATAATCAGTTTTCGAAAGTTTTTAATAAATCTGCGTTTTATTATTATTTTTTCTTAAACAACACGTAAAGATATTAAAACTGTGGATAATTGACTATAATTTTATAATGTCAAATCAAACGGATTATCAAAAAGTGTTATAGTTTTTATTTTATCGATGTGCAAAGTTCACTCTCACCGAAGCGGATTTGCGTTTTTTATGAAAATTTAGTCATTTTTCGCAGATAAACATCCTATAACTTGCACAATTTATGAATTTATTCCATTATTTTTACTAGCCCCTATTAACCGATCCTTACGACACACGATGATGGCATTTAGAAACAAATTAAAAGTAATTTACAATAAGAAAAAAGAGGCGGAGAGTTAGGTGACCTAAAAAGTGGCAAAATCTACGGCCTGACCCATATATTTAAGAGGTAGTCTCATTAAAATTTCATCGAAATCAGCAGAGTCATTTTTGAATAATAAATCAACAATACATAAATAAAAAACACACAACGTCAATAACACATTGATTCGTACAGACTAGGTATTCAAATTCTGTACATGGTTGAAGTCAGTTGTGCCCAAGGATAGCGTGTGTGATAAATATTTTACACAAAAAAAACGCTACTTACACCTACTTCCGAACTCTGTATACGGTATACAGATTTCGAATTTATTGCACAAAAAACGGCGAAAATGGAACAATTTTGAAAGTTCTTTCGAACGAAAAAATTATATTTTTAAATCGGTTCACAGTTGGCGAAAATATCGTTCACCATAGGCAAAAAATAGCGATGAAAGTAGGTACACAAAAAAAACATACAGACGAACATGGTACCTCCTCTTTTTTGGATGTCGGTAAAAAAATTGGTACAATATTTGTCAATCTGGAATTATAATTATTATAGTCTTTATTTTGTTGTAACATCTAATTGTATACAGATCAGAGCAATAAAGAATACCTTTATCTTTATCATAACATTGGGGAATTATCGTGAAGTTTTGGTTTGTCTTCACAAAGAATATACCTGCCTCGGTGGCACAATATTCAGTGTATTCAGTTAAATTCATTGAAGTACCTTTTATATTAAACATTATTGGTTAAACTCTTTTAAAAATTGTGGTTATACGGGAAAAAATATTTTGTTTCAAATTGTAAAAGTTTTGAACATATTTTTTTCTGTAAATCGACACTTTTACTTTGTCATCATGTCTCTGCGAGCTAAGTGGAGAAAATTACTTACCTGCGTAGCCACAGAAGCGTGACTCACGCATGACCGATTTTAACTTAACCACAGATTTGTTACCTACCTACTTATAAATAATTCATTATTGCGGGTTTCGCGACAAACATAGTTGTAATCGAAGCATAATTTTACCAAATCCTAGAGTATATATTAACCCTGTGTTTCAATCTTTGTAAATATGCAACTCTCGTAGGTATGTGAACTAAAGTTGTTGATTGATTGATGATTTCTATGTGTTTGACTAAACAAGTATGAAGGTTACCTTCTAAAAGACTTCAAAAAATCGAAGAGGAGGTAAATTAATCCTTTTTTTAAAGGACATGTCAAAATGTATGGAGGCTGGTATAATAATAATTCAAAATTGATCCATAACACTCGTTACATTTCGAGAAAGTTCATATTTTTCTGAGTCTATTACAACAGTTAAAAACAAAAAAGAGCCCTCCGATTTTTTTAAAATTATTTTTTAATTTATTAGAATAAATAAATATATTTGGCTCAATAGGTAGTTGTTCTCTAGCAACCCTGATTAATTAACCTCCAAATTGTTAAATAAAAGCATTTTTATCAATTAGATACACTTTTAAAGTGTTTTTTTGTCACTTTGTACCTACTAACTGGTCACACTGGTAGGTTATAATTTTTAATTTTAGCAAATCAAGTGATGAATGTGGAAGAATCGGCTACGAATGCAAGTAAAATAACGATAGAAGCACTTTATCATCGCTAAACTAGAAAAAGTAATAAGCTGTATTTTTATTTTTCATTCATTTTTTTTTCACATTTAAAAAAATGGAGGGGTGAAAAAATCTAAATTAAATATTTTTGGGAAGCCCATATAACAAGCTTTCAAATTATGTATATATCGTCTTGGTTTGATTTTTCTCTGAATAATATACCACTTGTGGACATCACCTTTAAGTTTTATATCCTGTAAATGCCTTTATTAATTACAACAGAACTACCTACATACCTACTAAACTTTCTTGAAAAGCAATTGCATAATTCACAGACCCTTGAAGGTTTAAAGATACTTAATCCGAATGCTTAAGCCAAATATAATGCAATGTATTATGCAAATTAGCACAATAACTATATTATCTCATTATTGCATTGACCTTGTTTGTAATAAGCATACTGCCTAAGTAGTAGGTAGTAGTGTAGGCATACAAAAATGTATGCCTACGCTTGATAAAATTATGAATAAGTTCTAGTGTACCTACAGATCTCCGACAAAAAACCTTTTTTTAAGAAGCCCAGGTTTTTGTATTGTTTTAAAATAGACTAACTTTTACAAAAAGCAACGTTAATATCTGCACCAGCCAATAATTATACCTACGTAGAATGTAATTACCTAACTTAACCTACCTGATTTGTTTTTGCACTTAGTTCTTGATGTTTTTACTATGTAGCCGGATTTTTTAAAATATAATATGCGGATTATTAGGGATATCTAGTATACCTACCCGCTAAGCAAGCAAAAGTTGCAATAACATTACTGAAATTAACGTCAACAAGCTTGTAACTTACAAATATAAGGTTGCAACGTTCATGCAAGCTTACAGCGAGCTTGAAACGAAGCCCTATCGGAGACGCTGTAGATGAACCCTGTAACTTGCCTGGAGCTGATCACCAAAACTTTTATAACTTTAATAAGTGAAGTTGCAGTAACATTACACATGAAACATGTACTTAAAGTTAACTTTCTAGAAAAAAAAAAAAAAAAAAAAAAATATCTAAAAAAAATATTCACTTTCTAGAAGTATGACGTTTAACATTTCCACAACTTTAAATTTGAAAGGTAAAAAGTAACTTGTCTGAACTATCTTGCCAAAAGGTTACAAATAAAACTTGCACGTGGTTTGCTTTTTTAAGTTGTCGATTTATCTCGAAGAAGGTTTGTCAAGATAATGCTCACATCCACAAATCCAATGTTTGAGAAATAGTAGATTATGTACCAAGAGGACCAAGTAGTTTCTTACGTCACGGGCGACAATTGGACTCGAGCGCAGGCGCAGGGACCTTATAGTTAACTTCCGAGCGCAGCGAGGGTGTTTTAAGTTAATTATTTATACTCTAAATCTGTCTTCGTCTTAATTTTAGAGGAGACTTAATTTTAGAGGATTTAGAGGGAACCATTTGGAGTCCTGAGTGAAGCGAGGGGTTCAAGTCTCCCAAGACGAAAACAGATTTCCTATAATTTAAAAGGGAATCCTCTAAATTTTAGAGGATTTAGAGGGAACTATTTAGAGTCCTGAGTGAAGCGAGGGGCTCAAGTCACCCAAGACGAAGACAGACTTGGTTATAGTGGTTCATTTCAAAATCTACTTTTCATACATCCTGCGAGAAAATAAAACCCCAAGAATATGAGTAATATTTACGTCATAAACTCACTAGACAACTCGGTATTGTTCACAATAAAATAAAACAAATATGTACCTACGAATTTTCATAGAAAAGCAAGCAAACCCTTATTAAAACAGAATGTAAATAAATACTACGTAAAAAACTGCGATAGCTTCTCTCTCAGGTCTTTTGCTGCCTCTGTTGTCAATAGGGCCATGGCCAGCTCGATTATCATGGCATAACACTGGCATTGCAAAGAGGTTTTACTGTTTAAAATTGAACTAATACGGGCACCAAAGAGGTTATATTCTATAAAATCGAATAAATCCTCCTTACAATGCCCGTTGCCGTGCAATAGGTACAAAATAAAACCTCTTTACGATGTCCTTAATTGTTCATACGAATTAGACGTTCCAAATTTAAATCACTTTACTCCCTAGGGAATTTCATACAACATTATTGACCTGCCATAGCCTTCGAGATTGTGTTAAGATAAATAATGACTTATTTTACGTTGAGATTGCGAGCAGGTGGTATAAAAAAATAGTTATCTACCTATTTTTTCTCGACATTAGTGTTTAATATAGCAAAAGTTGTCCACAATTATTATTATGAGTACAATGACCTCCTTTCGGCTTTAGTACATGGCAAGGTTGTGTAAGCCAGGTAAGCAAACTAAATGTGAATGACGATTCGATCATTGACCACATCGTCATTCGTAACACCCACAGACCAAATATTTACAAAACGTCGTGTAGACATTTTTACGTCGTAAATAAAACATGAACAATTTTTTTAAAACTCTAACTGGCTAAATGGCTAACCTTGGTGCCAGACTCCTAATCCGCCTGAAGGCCTCTGACATTGCTAAACAGTTAAAACAACCGGGACCTACAATTTAAAGTGGCATCCGAGCCACGGTAGCGCTAAGTTGGTTATTGTAGTACTGTACTGTATCAGCCTTATAATAGTCCACTGCAGGACGTAGGCCTACCCACGAAGGATGATTGGGCCATATCCACCACGCTGGCCCAGTGCGGGTTGATGGATTCACATGCGCCATTGAAATTATTCTCCAGACATATGCAGGTTGCCTCACGATGCTTTCCTTCACCGAAAAGCCAGTGGTGTGAAATTCCGTACATAAATCCCAAAGAACTCATTGGTACGGGACCGGGATTTGAACCCACGACCTCACGATTGTAAAGCGGGTGTCATTACCTCTAGACCACCACGGCTTGCCCGTTGTTATTGCAGTACCTAATAGTTTAAAAAAAGAGGAAAAATCTAGCGCATTGAGACTTATTCTATTTTTCTTCATTTCAACTAGTACTCTTCCTAAATGAAAATTTATAAGTATTACTTTAAAAGTTTGATTATCGATAATTATTCTAATTCCTCATTAGTCACTTGAACAGGACTATCTTTAGTATGATATCTTAGATGTCATTACCGTGCTTTAGTTGCGATGCGCGATACAATAGAATAAATTGTAATTCAACAGATACCTGATTTATTTTTCGTATATTTTGTCTTAATCCATTCGTCATAAACTTAATTCAGAACTGCGGGAGAAGCAACCTAAATATAGGTACATCGACTTGGCATTTATTTCTCTTTAAAGATTAGTCACATTTTATTTGGGCCAAGTCGCATTTGTCTTCTGTTACAAGTGTTCTAATTTTTTTATTAATTCATAATCATTACAAAAAAATTTCATTACACATACAAAATGTGAGTCATACAAAATTGTCAAAATAAACATAATAATAAATAAACAATACAGAGAAAATAATGTCAAAATAGGTGTTTATCCTAATCGAACAGTCCTCCCCTAACAGTTCCTTGGCTGAAGAGTGAAGGTGCCCATAATGCTAGCCGCGTTTCCACGCTGGATCGCCAGTGCTGCACCAGATACAAGCCTGATTTTCTCTTTTAGATATAGAATAATGCATGGTCAGGTAGTTCATACGTTTTATCTTATTTTTCATTAAGTATTTAAAAACATGTTTTAAGAGATTGTGTAGGTCACATACGTACTATGGATTGGTGATCCAAGTACTGTGGTTAGGCACGATTACGAGTTAATAATAGGTTTGAGATGCGCGGGATGAGAGTCTTCAACCAAGTCTCCAACTTATTTAGAAAAGGTTCAATAATTTAAAGGGCCTAACTACGGGCTTGTCCCTATGCAAGGTCCGTTTTTCTTCCTAATCGTTGCTACAGCAGAGTAGTAGCTAGACAGAGCTGTCGGACACTGGATGCTGTAGTTCGTGGAAAGGATACAACAATTTGGACTCTGTTTTATTTTCCCGTCCACTCGCTACGACCCAGTGCGCAGTAACTGGTCGAGCGCCGCTCACAAAGTTTTCTCGCTTGCAATCAAAACCGCTGATATAGAACTCATTCATGTTTACACGGTCCCTACAGGTAGGTATGGGCCGTATGGGTAGCCTATGTCCAGCAGTGGACTAACAAACATTTTTGGTACAGTATAAGTGTAAAGTTTTCATGACGTTTAAGCTCGAAACATACTATCGGACGCGGCTTACGGACGCGACTGACAGCCGCCACCTAGATTATGAAAGTACACTGAGCCGTGCACACTATCGGACATAAGTCGCGGACGTCACCTTCGAACGTCCTTGAGCGTTCGGACGTCCGAGGGCGAACAGTCGCGGCTGTCAGTCGCGTCCGTAAGCCGCGTCCGATAGTATGTTTCCAGCTATAGCGAAGCTAATGCCGTATCTATTTGTAACTGTCTTTGATCACGCCACTCGCTAATGATTCTCTAATGATCAATACTTACAACGTCGCTGAGAAAAAGGATAGACATACATCAACATGCATGTTGAAAAGAAAAAAGGCGAATGTAGCGACACAAAAAAAACTGATTACAAATCAATCAATCAAATTCTTCATTTAACGGCACTAAATTCTTAACGACGTATTTAGTGTAATTATTGGTGCTAAGCCGTGCTAAACAAATACATCAATAAACACAAAATATATAATTTGAATTTAATACTTCTTGAATAAACGTACAATATAATTAATATAGGTATTTGATAATTATATTATAATGTAAATTGAAGAAAAAAAGGTGCTAACTCCAGCGATAGATAACTAATCGATTTGGTAGGTATATTATCTAGTTAAGTTTGGATATTTTCCAAATAATTCCTAATCCTAATAATATTCATTCACACAATTTTCCTTTTAAGAAAATGACACAAGACAGCAAAATACTTATTATTGTCAAAAGATACCTACTTTCCAAAAACGTGACAACTGCTAATGACATATTTGAATAACAACCCACAATATTGCAGTTCACCTACTTACTTAAATTCCCCGAAATGAACGCCGCGCCGCTCCGCATTCCTTATTTGAAAATCTCCTTCTTTTAAGTATCACTGAAACTGAAACCTCTTTGACCAAAACCTCTTACTCGGAGAAAGTAAAACATAAAAAAAGAAAAAAAACTCACCAACTTAAATAATCACTAGCACTTTCTTTTTCACAAAAGCGCGCGTTTGTTACCGCGTCGGAAAACCGACTAATAAAGTAAAGATTTTCGAGCAGCCTGCGCGCGCGCACGTCCAATGTCCATTTACCGCTACCAAGATGCCTATAGCGGGACGGAACTAGGGCTGGGGCGGGGCACAGCAGCTGCTCGAGCCCTAACTCTGTAGTTTCCTTTCTCTATGTAGTATTTTTCGTCTTCTTGTAGTTCCACTCCTATCGGAGGTTGGACAACACATTAGTGCAATTCTAACTTTTGAAGTTCCTGCTCTAAATAATGAGGTTATAATCTGATTCTTTAACCATGTGTGCCTCTTTCTGGAAATCTTCCCCGTAGTATTATTATAAGTGTTATGCTTGCCCTGTATTATATAAGCCGAAATGGGGTGATTAAGACCATCATTATGATTAAGTTATACAATAGTATAATCCAATTCGAGAAAAAAAACTGCTTTTCTACAACATTGCAACTCGGAATCGATAAAATGTATGAGACTCCTGTTTTTTTTTGAAATCCGGGTTTGCCCTAAAGTAAAAGTTGTTCATAATGATAGTCTGAATCACCTGCTTTCGGCTTAGTACACCAGTTATGGATAATCCTGTATTCCATAGAAGGAATTAGATAGCGTAAGTGAGTCCATCAACCCGCACTATTCCAACAAAGTGGTGGATATACCGCAATCACCCTTCGTGGGTAGGCCAACCTCCTGCAGTGGACTATTAAAAAGGCTGGTACATGGCAAGGCTATAATTATATTCTAAATTAAGTTATTATTTATTTATTTAACTTACTTAAATTGCATGACAATATTTTTCCAAGCTTTTATGAAATTTAAAATGTTTAAATGTAACTAATAGTTTGAATTGTAACAATTTTGTAGTATAAGACACTACTGAACTAAGAAGGAAGTGCAGATGTCTATAACACAGGTTTATATCTAGCGTAGGCATCTGAGCGTCTGTTATCATGAAAAAAAATTTACTAATTCAAATGAATTAGGTATGTTAATTATTACTATATATATATATATTTGTAATGTATTAAATTTTTGTGGCAATAAATATATATTGAATTGAATTGAATTGAACTAACAGGAGGACCAACAGCATCAATAACAAAATACATAAACATAAAGTGCGTAAACATTGCGAACCGCTGAAGGTTTGAAGGGGGAGTAGCCCCTTCTCATTCTTAATCCACACCTGCGGTGTACAAACCGGTTTATGTTTTGAATAACGAGTACCTTACATCTCGGATGGCTAGTAACGTAAGTACGAGTACACTTATAGTGAGGTTACGCAGTTTTCCTTACATGATCATTATCATCGGCAAGTTGAAATGGACTTCCAATAGGCTCACTTCGAAACCCTTTGCAACCAGTGCGTTCCTGCGGATTTCATTATATCGTCGGTCGACCTATTCGGTAATCATCTACGCTGCGCTTGCCGCTGCGTGGTCTTTATTCGAGAACAGTCCTATCAGCCCATCCGTTCTCCGTACTCTGTGCCCAGCCCACTGCTATCTTAACTGGGCTGGGTCGGTAATTTTGATTCGTCAACGGATCTCCTCATTCCTGATTCGATCTCGCACAGACACTCCGAGTATAGCCCTCTTAATAGCACTCCTTTCCAGTGTTACCAACAAGATTTTTTGAAATCCGCCAAGGTAGTTGTGTATTTCCGTCAAAAATCCGTCAAATTTCAAACAGCGTGGCAAAATTAAAAAATATCAGCTTGGCATACCATCTGAGGTTACCAACTGAAAAGGAAACAGCGCTTTTTAGTATTAACTTTAATTACCAGACTTAATTACCTTACTATTTGAATAATGCAATTAACATCTTTGGATGAAAATATGTAGTTTTTATTTCCGTTATATATCCCGTCAGCCATTAAAAAGATTTTTTCCGTCCTCAACGTACCCAAATCGGCTAGATTTTGATATTGGCAATGCTTTTCCTTTCCTCGTGTAATCATAGCAATTTTCTTGTTTATTGTTGTTATTATTTTAATAGACACTTTGGGCATGTAATGTGGTAGGTACTACATTTCTTCCGTATTGAAGAAATATATAGAAGGTTATCCAGAACTGGTGTACCTACTAACCCGAAAGAAAGTGATTCAGACCTTAATTATCATTAAGTTTTACTCCAACCCAGAATTTGGAGAAAATCAGTTGTTTCATATGTTTTGTCGATTCCAAGTTACAATTTTACATGGAACAGCTGATTTTATCCTCATATTCTGGGTTGGCCCCAAAGTGAAAGTTATTCATAATGATGGTTTTCGTCACCCCCTTTTGGCTTAGTACAGGATAAGCAGATAACCCTGTATACACTTATGACGAGGTTACGCAGTTCTCCTTACATTATCATAGCGAATTTATTGTATACTTTTGTTTTATATTTTATTTATTAGGCACTTATTAGGTAGGTTTCTCTTAGTGCATTTTATGTACATTTCTTCCGTGTTAAAGAAATACAAATATGTATATATATGCATTATGCAATGCATGATTATCTTACATTGTTACCAGGTATTTCATTACATTGTTGCAGATTTCATATCATCGTCATTTTTTGTGTGGTTCTGGATGCACGCCTTAAAACCGGTCTTATTAGATATGCATAGGGGAGGCCTATGTCCAGGAGTGGACGCCATAGGGGTCATAGATAGATTAATGGATTTTATGTGGGTGATGATTTACAGCACAGAAACGTGGTCTCCCCCTATGGGCCTTATTAATAAGCTCCAAGGAGCTCAACGAGATATGAAGAGGGCTCTATATGCTCGGAGTCTCCCTGCGAGATCAAACAAGAAATGAGATCTGCTGCAAAGTTACCACCACACCAAAGAAGATATAATAATACTACGTAACCACACCACTAGCTTTTCGGTGAATGAAAACTATCGTGAGGCCACCTGCATGTGTGCCTGGAAGAAATTCGATGCCGCACTGGGTCAGCATGATGAATATGGCCCAATCACCCTTCGTGGGTAGGCCTACGTCGTGCAATGAACTATTAAAAAGGCTGGTACAGCAAAGTTACCGATATAGCCCAGCAGATAAACATGTTAAAATGTGTGTTGTGTTGTGGGCAAGGCTTGTACTCGTAGTTCGAAGAAGGGATAGCCCATTTGTCAGTCAATAAGTTTTAGAATGGAGACCACGTACCGGCAAGCGCGGCGTAGGCCGACTAGTTGGACCGACGCACGGTAGACATTCATCTGAGCTACACGACCTTAATATCCTACCATCCCCTTTTTACTACAGGACAAGTAGGAGGACACCACATTACCACGTACGAAGCGGTTTGACTCAACATTTCTGATTCGTACCGCCAGGGAACAGAACAGTCTTCCTGCTTTCCTGTTTCCTAAGAGATATAATCTAAAGCTTTTCAAGATTTGAGTGTATAGGTATCTTCTAGGTCTGCGTGCTTCATCTTCGACCACAACGTCGCTTACCATCAGGCGAGTTGGTGGTCAAGCGCGGACATATTCGCGTTAAAAAAATACAAGTTCTTAATAAAAACAGCAGTATGATCAGTTTTCGATGGTGAGTCTACACTGGACTATTAAAGAGTGATACAGGTAGTACAGAGGTAAATGCAAGACGTAATTATAGGTACGAAGGTTATTTTTAACAGGTTTATCGAGAAGCCTTTATCAATAATACATATAATTAGCTTTTGCCCGCGACTTCGCCCGCGGGATATTTTGGTTTTTGTGCCATCCCATAGGAACCTATAATTTTTGCGGGATAATAATATTTTTTTTTACAAAAAATGGCTTGACCGACTTCAACCATGTACAAAATTCGCGAATAGGTAGGTAGTTCGCACGGATCGTTGTAGCATTTTTCACATTATTGTTGATTTATCAAAATGGCTCAGCCGAGTTCAATAAAATTTGAATGGCACCAACTTCGAAGTATATACTCTTTCCAATAAATAAATATATATCGAAATCGAACTAAGTACTATGTAAAAAGTTATGCGTGGTTTTACATAAAAAAAATATATTCGAATTGAGAACCTCCTCCTCCGTTTCGTCGGTCAAAAGTAGTATTATGACTTCTCGACCTTAAAATATATCCAAAGTTTATCCCTCCCTTTCTTGCTGCGAGTAACGAACAAACCAACAAACAAACTTTCGGATTTATAGTAAGAACACAAAATCCATGTCAAGCCAAAAACAAGTCTTGCCTGGCGACATAAAAATATAGAGCAAGACAAATAAAATTATTAAAATTACCAGAACCAGTAAACCTTGAATTCGTTAATGACCTACTTGAACAACCACGTACCTACTGTATTATTGAAGTACTTAGGGCTTATTCATATCTCCGTTACGAGCCATAGCAGCCAAACAATCTGTTTAATTCAACATTTATCCTTGATGCGCGAAAATGGAACAGCTGACATTTTTTTTTTATTAAGGGGGCGCCTAATGCCAAAATTCAAGCGAAAGGTGTATTTTTAAAGACGTGGTGTAAAGGTAACGATCATAAATATCCACATTAAAAAACTTACAATAGGAAAGGAAAAAAACCAGCAGAGTAATCGCGTAGAATTTTGGAAAATGATATGGTTACTTTAGAAAAAAATAAAAAACTTTGCATCATAAAAAAGACATTTTATTTCAAATGCTCGAAATTAACAATACCACATTATTTTTGACAAATTACGTAGCCAGACTAATGTTCTAGTCAAGTAATCAGTTAGTTTTTTTTATTACATGCTTAAATTTTGAATAAATAAATAAAATCCCACCTAAAAATCTAATTTGGAGCTCAAAGCTAACATCGTCATAAACTGTGTCATGCGATTTTCGACTCTAAACAAAGCAGCATAGATGATAGCGGGCGATGCAAGAAGCGCGGGTGAAATCTGTTTATTTCATGGCATTAGGCGCACTCTTAACACGCTCTTATTAGATCGACCTGTATATTGATGTCATTATAAACGCGATGCTATTGGTCAAAACAATTTGACCAAAAGCGTCGCACGGTATCTCGTTTAGTTAACGAAGAAAGCGCGGCATTTTTCAGACTGATAATAATTATTTTCGACGTCAAAAAGAAATTAAATAAAACTGTTTCTGACATAATTTTGTAAATCTAAAAATCATAAAAATTGTATAGAAAAAAACGACATATACACGGTATATTGACTTACTATGTAATGGAATCTAAGGTAAGTAACTAATTTAACCATCTTCCAAGGGTCGTAGCGTAATGAAAATTGGCAGTTGTATGTAGTTCTGATGACAATACAATAATATGGCTCTGTCGAACTGATCTGATGACGGAGCCGGAAGATATGAACTAGAACTTCATGATGGAAAATCGTATCATAGCAGTTTTGGATTTCTTAGAAAAGTCTTGTAATGAACTTTGACCACGATTAGGTTTCAAGGTCTGATGATGAAGCCGGAAGATAGGCAAATAAGCGTGTTTTTCTAGCGTTTTTTAAACTATTCATTATAACAAGCTTTTATTTAACTTGCAATGGTTGTAAGTATTTAAGTTCAGGTGGAATCTTGCAAGTTAAAGACCAACTTTCCAGTTTACGATTGAGCTGAAATTTTGCAAGGTATACCTATACCTATATGTATATCGCGTGACAATGCAACAATATGGTACCATGGAGCTGATCTGATGATGGAGTCGGAAGGTGGCCTAAGAACTGTACTGTACTGTACCAGCCTTTTTAATAGTCCAGTCCAGTCCAGTCTGCAGGACGTAGGCCTACCCACGAAGGGTGATTGGGCCATATCCACCACGCTGGCCCAGTGCGGGTTGATGGATTCACATACGCCATCGAATTTCTTCTACGGACGTATGCAGGTTGCCTCACGATGTTTTCCTTCACCGAAAAGCCAATGATGTGAAAATCCGTACATAAGTTCCAAAGAAATTCATTGGTATGGGATCGGAATTTGAACCCACGACCTCACGATTGCAGGTCGGGTTTTACTACCACTGGACCACCACGGCTTATTTTGCCTAAGAACTCTTGTGTTAAACAAGATAGACCCGACGAGAGTATACCTTCTCAAACTAAAACATATTTTTTGATTCGGTTCACAATTGGCGAAAATATCGATAAACAAACACTACATACAATACATAACAGAACCTACTCCTTGTTGGAAGTAGCTTATAAAGAAAATGTGATATGTTAAATGATAAATATACGTTTAAAGAAACAGAGTGATGGTTTCTTGTTTCCAGAGAGATACATTCTGAAGCTTTTCAAAGTCAGAATGAACTAGTATCTTCTAAGTCCGCGTGCTTCATCTTCGACCACAACGTCGCTTATTATCAGGCGAGTTGATGGTCAAGTGTCTAATTTATTTCAACAAAACTTAAATAACTTTACATAAACTAAACAATATATTTCAATTACCTAATATAATATATTTACAAACAAAATGGTATAATCTAATAAAAAAACTTTACTAAACTAAAAAAATGAATATATTTAAATTATGATAATAGCGCTCGTAGCGTAGTTTGACTAGGTGTTTGTCAGCGATCACCGAAATTAAGCAACGTTCCGCACGGTCAGTATTTGGATGGGTGACCGCGGGTGGCATTTTCCAACTGAGCGCTACCGTGGCTCGGATGACACGTTAAATTGTAGGTCCCGGTTGTTTTAAGCGCTTAGCCATGTCAGAGGCCTTCAGGCGGCCTAAAAACTCTGACACCAGGGCTAGCCACCCGGCCTATACGAACTTACTTACTTACTTATGATAAAAGCCCTGATCTAATTTGATCAAGCGCCAATTTATTCACGATATGGGAGAAAAAGATTTTCACTTGATGACATCTTAGGTCGCGTTGTGAAGATGTTTTTATGAGTGGAAATATTTCCCAAGCAAACCAGTTTTCGGTTATTGACCATGTGTGTTAAGATGCTATTTTGAGAGAAGAACAGCGTTAGGTTCCTGTATGCCGTGTTATTGTTAAAATGATTAGTTTTATTTCTTTTATTTACTTCTTTTATTGGTTTTTATTAAGACTAGCTATACCCACGGCGTTCCTTATAATTATTAATTTTTCCTAAATGTAAGCCTGGGGCCTGATTCTCTATCGACAAAACGTAACATAATGCGGTAAGTATTTTTTTTTATTTCCGTAAATTTCGTTTGGAGTAATGTTTGATAAATGTAAAATTACGTTAAAATGAATAATAAACCGAGTTTAAGTTATGATATTTGAAAAATAAATATTTTTTATGCGAATTTCTTAAAAACTAAGAGCACGTTAGAGCGCGTTACACGCTTGTTTTCATACAGAATCACCCACCTGGGTGATTCTGTATGAAAACAAGCGCGTAACGCGCTCTAACGTGCTCTTAGTTTTTAAGAAATTCATGTGAAAAATATTTATTTTTCAAATAACATAACTTAAACTCGGATTATAATTAATTTTAACGTGATTTTACTTTCCTCAAACATTTTTCCATACGAAATTTACGGAAATAAAAAAATTACATACCGCGTTACGTTACGTTTTGGCGATAGAGAATTAGGCCCGATTGGAAAGTATATATCTGTCACTTTTTCACACATCGGAATGAGTTCTTTCGTGGCTTTTCGTGGTCGCATTCTTGACTAGCAGAATTCAAATTAAAGATGTGACTTTCATAGCCGCTACTACAGTGGCAGTGGGCCGGGTACAACAGCCCCATGCCAGGAGATCTCTGGGCTAAAGTCACCAGAAACTGGAGTCCTAACTCGGTGCGGCCTTGTGGCAGGTTTTTTTTGTGAATTGAAGGTTTTCCGGGCTGTTATAAAAAAAACCGGGCAAGTGTGAGTCAGGCTTGCACACCAAGGGTTCCGTACAAATCCAGAAAATTTCACAAAATTGGGAAGTAAGTTGTTAAAATCTCTATACTATAACCATCGACAAAAAAATAATTTTTCACTTTTCTCGTACTACATCGAAAATTACACATTGTTAAAATAATTAAAAACCTGTTTTAGCATGTGCTAATGAAGTTCTTTTATATGATACCTTACATGATACGATTTACTCACTTTGAATTTTGAACCCATATTTTGTGAATTTTGATTTTGATTTTATTTTATTGTGATTTGAATAAAAATGTACAATTTTCAGATTTATTCCTATATGTGTACTCTGAGACAATGCTTCTCGCCAAATTTCATAGTTCTATGTCAACGAGAAGTACCCTGTAGGGTTTGATTTTTATGAGTGTTGAAATATGTGTTTTTTTCGACATAAACGGCTCTAACTTTTTTAAACGATAACTGAGAAGTTTTTCTTTTACACAACTGCAAGAAACCATAAATATACGTATACAGTTTAAATTTCAACTCGATATCTTTACGCGTTCCCGAGATAAAGAGTCTTGACACACACAGACGGACAGACGGACAACAAAGTGATCCTATAAGGGTTCCGTTTTAACCCTAAAAATACCTAGCGTTTCATCATCATCATCAGCAGCCTTTAATAACCCACTGCTAGGCATTCTATTTATACTATTCACCTCTATCCCTTGCCAATGCCATCCATTTTTGATGCCCACTGATCGCTTAATTTCACGACCCATCACATTCTTGGTTACTCACTAATATTTACCATGAGTAGTAGAGCTGATCAAATGATGATGACCTGATTTAATCATTTTGCCTTTTATTTTTCATACGCGACCGCGACATTTTTCCAATGTTATTTTTTTATAAATGCAGCAGTAAATAAAGGAAATCTACAATTTTACTCAGCGCGAGCTAGTGGCGTAATTATACAATCGGAGGTCATTTGAAGCTGAGATAAGATGCGAATAAAGGTAATATTCTTGTTTGTACAAAGCGCGAGCCCAGCGAGTGCTAATATTTTTTTTTTCATTAATGTAGTTTTTTTTTCTCAAAATAAATGGTTTCTGAGCTCGCGGCTTCTTAGGCCGTGGCCCCCTTCGGTCGGGGGCAAGTGGCATTTTGCCAACCTTACCACGGTATAGTTAAGCCACTGGCCCGAGCGCAACGAGCCCAAAAATGATTGAGACGTTTTTGACAATTTGGAATAAATTTCAAAAAATGAGTGAGTCACTATTTCACGGGGTTTTGGACTCCATAAACGCCCTGTCTATTCCTGCGGCTACACTTAAAAAACTAAGTTTCAATTAAGCCCCTTAACTAAAACTACCGCCGAAGATGTATAATTTATGATCACAATAGCTTTTTACGACTAAAGAAATACTTACCTACTATTTTTTGTCAAATAATTTGATGTTGTTCTATGAATTATAATAACCATTCATCTATCATTAAATCATTGAATATAAATAACTTAACCTACTTATAACTCTATTTTTAACTTAACTGCTATGTGACTCGCGTGACTACTAACTAATGCTATAAATAATAAATTACTTATCTACTAGCTGCGCGCTCCGGCTTCGCCCAGGTGCAATTGGCTAAAGAAAACAACTAGTAAGGATCTCTAATATTTTTAAAAAGATAATATAGCCTCCGTTCACTGGGGATGGTGTAGCATTCCAACAGTGAAAGAATTGTAACGGTAAAAAAATCTTGTTTCGTTCTTTTCTCATCGAAATCGTATAATTTAGGAATGCACTACAGTCTCTATACTCTCTAATCACAGAAAGAACATTAAGTAATGCATCTGAGGCGTCTGTTTACCTTTTTTATTTAAGTAAGGAGGAACAGACTTTACCATAAAATATATTTAATTATGCCGGAAATCATCGTTCGTCGTTTCAGCCATAAGACGTCTACTGCTAGACATCAGCAGACGTGGGGTACCGGCAGAGTAGAATAGTAACTCCCTCTAAATTAAGTCATCAAATTAATTGAGAAGTCAATAGAAAATAAAAAAATAGTCACAACACATGCCAAATAAAATTATAAAATGTCAAACCAAATGGTAAATAAAATTATAAAATGTCAAACTTCAATAATCAAACTATAATTTCATCATTAATTTATACAATGTCAATCGAGCTGTTATACTCTATAAAATTTAACTTGATCTCTGCGACAGTAGAAGATTGACATTTTTAGAGTTGGGATAGTGGTGGAAAAAATCGATTTTCAAACAACGTTGTAATGAAATCGAATGAGTAGTTGAAGGTGAGAAATTGGATTTCATTTACTTACTATTATTTAAGATTAAGTATGTACACGTGTAAATAATGTTATGATATTAATTATATACTCATAATAATGTAACGATAGTATTTATCGGCGTTTTTCACTATTATCGATGCTAATGTAACATATAATTGGATTTAATTTAATTACACATGTAAAAAATGTTATGATATTAAAATATACAATAAAATTAATGATAAATTAAGTTTTATTTAAAATATCGTCAGTATAAATATATATTTATATCGATATTTTAATTAAAACTCTATCTAAAACTCTGTGGTCACGATCATTCGTCGCCCATCACTAATCGGCATGTCCATAAAGTATGACATTGACAGGTACTGTCTGTACTATGAAGAAATTCAGGACTTCATAGGCGTGATTTTTCTGACAGCTGTCGCAGAGATCAAGTTAAATTTTATAGAGTATAGTACTATTACTTTTGTGCCACTGGTCGGTGAGGTTTTCACAATAGGTCCTAAGAGCAGATATAACAGTTTTCCAATTATCAACAATTATGTCAAAATCAGTGTTGGCGGTCAAGAGCGCGTTGAAGTGGTTGCGAGCGCGAACTAACGGCGACATTATGCGAGCCCTAGTGCGGCATTGTTCTAAGTAAAACAACTTCGGCAGCCGGCCTCTCCTATTCACCGGGACCGGGTCTATCCGGCACAAACAGTACACACAATATGTCATGTAGCTCAATAGAGTCTACTGCTCGTTTAAGCACCTTGACGCATATAGTGAGCTGCTCTAGTGTTCTCCTCACATCTAATAAGTTATAGCCGAGTTGGCCCTCTAGTAACGAGAGCCGACTGAGGTAGCTATAGTGGAACCTTCGTCGTTTTGAGTCGAACGGCTGGCGACGTAACCACGGTAATAATATCTATTATAGTGGTACCTATAATCATTCGACTCATACGTACTATAGTAAAACGACACAGAGCAGGGATGGGCATCAGCATCCCTGTTGCGAAGCTAAGTTCCTGCGATCGCCACCACGCCTGTCCAGCGCAGCGATTAAAGGCGAATTCTCTTGTATGGAAAACACGACAAGACCGCCCCCACCAGCACCGCTATTCCGGGGCTACGTAAGCTAGATAGTGACCCAGGTATAGTCCGAATCAAATATCTTGGCGGCTATGATATTAGCTACAAGCTGCGGATAACCCAGTTATTTAAACGCGCTATATTTTTTTGTAATTTAAGCGGTAGTTCATTTTATGGCGCTAAAGAGAAGGTAAAGAAATGGCTACACACACTTGATTACGATGCTACTGAGTCTTTGTTTATCATACATACTTAATAGATAATACTGACTAGATAAAATAAATGAATTAAAATTAAAATTTAATAGAAACGTGACCTTCACTACAATACCTGAAACTGCCCATACGCACGCACACACACACATACACATACCTTTCGCTGTGTTTCCTTTCGTTGTCTATGAAATTTGTAATCACGCAGTATAAATAAAATTAATGTACAAGTTCTCTACCATATCTCGGTAATCGGCCCCAGTTTCCCGCGATACAGGCTAGCCCACAGACTTCCTTTTTTATGGAAATCTGTGGGCTAGCCCTAGTGCGGGGACTATTGTCAATCTGAATCTGTACATATTTTAAGGAAAATAAATATTTTTGTATATTTTTTTTTGTATTTTTGTAGCTCACTGAACAGCTGCGCGAGGATCATAGCCGCCAAGTTCGATACGGACTATAACGGCAGAGCAGGGGGTGCCAAAAACCACTGGCAGATACTCGGATGCCATCCCTAATGACGACTGGCTCTATTTAGTTACACACAACACCGGAACTCACTGGATGCAAGCCGCTTCAAACCGGTTTTAATTTAATACGTTCCAACTCTGAAACGACGACGACTAAAACAAGAACTTTTACAACGTGTTCGTATAATTTAGTTTAGTTAGTTTTTTGTCGTCTGTCAGGTTTGTTGAGCTAATATTGAATTCACATAATGAAATGGGAAATTTATGATTTTTAGGGTTCCGTGCCAAAATTCGAACTCCATTTGGAGTTTGCTCTCCGTGTATTTTACTTGGACTTATTACTTAGACAGAACTGCGGTCTGGTTGTAGCACGTTTATTTAAAAGTTAATTGTTTACTTTTTCTTATGTTTACCTACAAGTAGTCTCAAGGTTGTCTGGAAGAAATCGCCATGGATGATAAGGCCGCCACTTTATAATCATATTTTTTGTCGTATATGTGTAAACAGTGTTTTATTTTTCATATTGTGGTTGTAAATAAAGAGTTTTGTCTGTCTGTCTCTCACTTTGATTTACGTAGGTACTCGTTTCATTGCCTACGAATTGTTCGTATAATTTATAATTTAGTTTGCAATAAAGATTGATTGAGTGATTGATTGCCTACGAATTCGTAATCGCAAACTTCTGTTCGTTTTTCGAATCGTTGTTATGGACGGTGTTAAAAATGAGATGTCATTATTGCTATCGAAATAAAATTTAATTAATATTTATTATGATAAACTCCACTTTAAAGTTTAATATATTGTTGAGACGCCAATTTGATCAGCAGCTGAATTTTCACTTATTTCGTTAATTACATATCAGTTTCTATGCGTTATCGACGCCATCTTGCTGAACTTCTACTTTAATTTCGACTCTTTTTCATTGTTCTAAGATCTCAAAATCGAATCTCTGAAAGAAGTCCCGTAGACGCGTCGCCACATTCGTATGGCCTATACCTAATTATTTTAATAGTACATTATGATATAAGTGCGGTAAGTTGAAAATTACAGCCGAGGCGATATTGCCCTCGCCTGCGGCTCGGGCTATAAGGAAGCAGAGGCTGTAATTTTCAAAGCGCACGTATGTCATACGACGTTTTATAAAATATTTGCGAGGAAATTAATAAAACTCTGACTTTCTTCTTTCTTCCTCTTTAATTACTTGTTAAAGCAGTTATAGAAATTTGAACAATTTTTAAAAGTGATGTTACGTTGCCAGAATATTGACCACTTTTCTGACATAAAGACTCATTGCTAAGATTTTAAAAAGTATCGTTCATTTTTAGACGGAGCATCTTAAAAACCGTCCATGTTACTTTATTAAAAATAAAATACATTACTATATTGAAATTGGTGTAATTACAGCTTAAAAAAAAAAAAAAGTTGCTACGCATGTTGGCAGAATTTTTCTCGGCACTTGTTTTTCAGATTTTTCTGCTCTAGCGGAATTCTTCTCTCTTATTTTCTTTCGAGGTAATATTTGTAGAGCTAGAGATAGTCAAATAATTGTTTTCTATTGTGTTGTAATATTCGGTAGGTTTTTGACAGTCGCGGCTCATTGTTGTTTTCTTGTTTCCATGTCAACGCCATCCGAGTCTGCGCAGACCGCCCACGTCACGGTCTGACGTCCTGACGTCTCCACTTATAGAACCTAAGTTTATTTTTATTTATATTTGTAGTATAATTCTTGTTACTCATGGCATTTTGCGCCCCGGCCGGGCCAAATGCAGTTTCCCAATACGTTAATGTGTCGCAGGGGGACATGATTCAGTGCCTAGAGTGTTCCCAAGTGCGATTTTTTAAAGGACAGAAAGGCCTCAAATACGCGGTGCCATAAAAATAGCCAAATTAAATTACACTTTCGGCCAATGATGTTTATGCTTTCGGCCCCTATTGCAGGCTCTGATGGAGCCATCAGCAGTCCCGTGAGCGCTGCTGCTCCTTCCAAACCGCTTTGGGAGGTTCTTAGCTCACTCAAAAGTTCTCTTCCTGTTTTAAAACGCATCCCGCGTGGTGCACGTTTTTCGGTTGCGCAGTGTTTATCTGCTGCTATTCGGAATGTTATTTCTTCCCAGGCGTCTAAATTCTTTAGACGCCTGGGAACACCTCTTGACTTTTCCCTACGTTGTGCTTTACGTACATTCGGACCCAACAAACAAAAAATCCCTCACCACTAGGGTAAAGGAAAATTGCGTAAAGTACAGCGTATTGGAAGAGAACTCTTTAGATTTTGAAAGCATTATTCCGCCAACAAGGCAGAATAAACATTCAATTCACAACAATAAACATTCTAAAAAAACAGACGATTCGGTTACTATTAAAATAGTAGAGAGCAAAATTAGTGATGGCGATATCAAAGGCGCCGCACGAGTCCTGTTCTCCAGCGAGACTATTGCCCCCCACACACCCGATACGGTCTAGTCACTCCGTGACAAGCATCCGCCGGCAGCATGTCTCCACCTGCCTGAGCCACCACACCCTGATGACGTTGTCATTGAAGTGTCAGCTCAGGAGATTGCAGCGGCCGTTTCTTCTTTTCGGAGCGGCTCAGCCGGAGGCCTAGATGATCTCTCGCCTCAACATCTAAAAGATCTTCTATCTTTTAGCTCTGGTGAGGTGGCTGAGTCTCTCTTGAGAGAATTAACGGGTTTGGCAAATCTCATGTTATCTGGGCGGGTCAATGATGAAGTCATCGAAGTCTTGTATGGCGCTAACCTATGCGCACTTGTCAAAAAAGATGGTGGCATCAGACCTATTGCTGTTGGCACCACATATCGTCGTCTCGCAGCCAAAGCCGGTTGTGGAAAAAAGGTTGCTCTTTTGAGTAGCCTTTTTCAACCAATACAGCTTGGCTTTGGTTCGCGGGGTGGATGTGAGGCTGCTGTTCATTCGCTTCGTACTTTTCTTGGTCAAAATTGAGGAGAGGTGTTGCTTAAGGTGGATGTCAAAAATGCTTTCAATTCGGTTAATCGAGACGCCTTGTTGGCACAGGTCAAAGACAAAATTCCCGATCTTTTCAATTTTCTTTGGCAATGCTACGGCAAACCCACTAAATTAATTTACAAAAATGATGTTTTGCTATCTTCCGTTGGCTGTCAACAAGGTGACCCTCTCGGACCAGCCATTTTCAGCCTGGCCATTCATCCAATTGTTCAACGTCTCCAATCTAAACTCAACGTTTGGTATCTGGATGACGGGACTTTGGGTGGCGATGCGAGCACAGTCCTACGTGATTTGGAAATTCTTATTGACGAGTTTCGTCAAATTGGTTTAGAGCTAAATTTTTCGGAATGCGAACTTTTCGTTTGCGACTCATGTCCGGATAAAGATTTGATACTTAAAAAATTTAATGATTTGGCACCTAACATCAAATCGGTAGACAAGTGTTCTCTTCGCCTTCTAGGTTCGCCGATATTAGATGAGTCTTTTCCGCCTTTCGTTCAAGAAAAAATTCAAAATTTTTTGAGTGCCTCTAATAGGCTACTCAAAATTAACGCCCACATGGCTTTTACCATTATAAGATGTTGTCTGTTTGTTCCAAAATTTATGTACGCTTTACGATGTAGTCCATTGTGGAAACACAATGAGCTCCTTTTGAGCTTAGACGATGTTGTAAAGCAGTCCCTAGTATCGGTTTTGAATATTGACATGAGTGAAAAGGCGTGGCTACAAGCCTCCTTGCCTGTTAGGCTTGGAGGGCTAGGGGTCCGCCAAATTTCAAGTGTTGCTTTACCAGCTTTCTTGTCCTCCATTCATAGTACTCAGAACTTGATTGAAAAAATCCTCGCACCTTCTTTAGGCCATTCTGGCGTAGATGTAGCTCATTTGAATGAGGCAACGAATGCTTGGAGGGCCGCTTGCCCAAATACCGAGCTTCCAAAGACTTTATCGTCGCAGAGACTGTGGGATCGGCTGATTTGCGAACTAGCACGGAAATCTTTTCTAGATACGTGTCCTAGCGTCGCGGATCGCGCTCGTATCCTTGCAGTCTCTGAATGGGAGTCCGGTCTTTGGTTGCAAGCATTGCCCTCTTTCAATACTGGTAACCTTTTAGACCCAACTGCATTTCGTCTAGCTGTCAGCTTACGCTTGGGTGCAAGGTGTTGTGAGGCCCATCGCTGTCAGTGTGGTACTGCAGTTGACCAGCTCGGTCACCACGGTCTCTCTTGCTCAAGAAGCGCTGGTCGGATTGGACGCCACGCCAGCCTTAATGATGTCATACGCAGGGCTTTTGTCGCCGCCAATATCGCAGCCGTACTCGAACCGAGTGGGTTGGCGCGTGGTGATGGCAAAAGGCCTGACGGCATGACGCTGGTCCCATGGAAGTGTGGACGGCACTTAGTATGGGACGCAACTTGCGTCGATACTTTGGCACCGTCACATCTTCCTGAGACTCAGAGTAGGGCTGGAGCGGCGGCCAATTCGGCTGAGCAGCACAAGCGGCGCAAATATGCTAAACTAGGTAGTGGTTACATATTTGAGCCATTTGGAGTTGAGACTTTGGGTCAGTGGGGGCCGGGAGCTCATCTCGTTTTCAAAAGTCTTTCTGAGCGTCTGGTGGACGCGACGCGTGACCAAAATGCTGGTGTTTATTTGGCTCAACTTATAAGCATTGCCATTCAGCGTGGCAATGCTGCCAGCATTCTGGGCACGCTGCCGACTGGCAGTGGGCTTGAGCACTTGTATTATCTTTAGACCTTCAAGGGTCTGTGGATGATCCAATTGCTTTCTATGTAGTAGTAGTGTAGTATTGTCATTAAAAATTAATAAATTCTATATATATAAAAAAAAATAATTACAGCTACTTTACGAGCAAATATTATGTTGTTAAATTAGTTTTACGTAATGCCGCGAGACTTTATTCCCGAAACGGGCTGTGTCGTAAAAAGGCTGTACGAAATTTTGATTTTATTTGCCGACACGCACTTATCACATTTTTATTTGATTACGAAAGTAAACTGGTTTCGCTAGAAATACTAAAAAGTTGATTGTCTAATAGACCATCTGTTTTACATAAATTATTGTGGCCGTATGTATTCTTACAGATAGAGAGAGGAAACATTCTCTATACATAAGAATGTCCTAAACTGTTGGATTACATCCAACTTGAAAACATTTTCATGTGAAATGAAGCCTAGACAAGAACTCAATTCGCACTATCAAAAAGTTGTCAGATCTCATATAGAGCCGAACGTCTAACTCTACACGCCTTAACTCTACAAATCCTTACTTCACAGACTCTACAGCTTAGTCAACATATTATAAGACTTGGCCGTTTCGTTACAACAATAACTATTTGTGCCTATAACAGTTTTAAGGAACAGCTAATAATTAGAAACTTTCTTTTTGTGATAAACATTTCAAAAATTGACGCGTTCGTAGGATTTGAACCAGCTTCTCTCTGGGATTCCGGCCCAGATGCTTAGTAGCAGATGCCAGATGCGTAGTAGTTGATAAAAATGATAAACAGTTTCACTAATTCGGCGCCTTCGCAGATAGCGTTTTAGCTTAATTGGACAAAGCATCTGGGCCGGAATCCCAGAGAGATGCATGTTCAAATCCTGCGAACGCGTCAATTTTTGAAATGTTTATCACAAAAAGAAAGTTTTTATACACCTAGTGTGTGAAGCACGATAAAAATCATTTCATTGATTTAGCTAATAATTAATCTTCACTTTACGCCCATGCACAGTTAGCGAATAGCGAAATATTTGCTGTGTCGGCGTCGCCAGTTCCTTTTTCTTTATCTTGGCTGGACACGCTGCCGCGTGTCTTGTGATAGTACACAAGCTGTACAATAATTTATTTGTTGCATTAATTTAATTTTTATTTGATTTTTATTACCATATCTGTCATAATATTTTATTATACCTAATTGATATTGTGTAATGATTTTGCCGAACGTCTGGTAGGTAAACGCTGGCGGTCGCCCGGATAAATATTATATTGCAAACATTGTTTATAATCAGCGCCACACAAGTCGGCGGATGGGAAGTTAGCGCAGAACGCTGCGCAAAAGGCAAAATATAGGTATGCGTGGGAGCTAGAGAGACGAGACGCCGGGGCACACCCGCCCGCCAACCTCATGCCTCCCGAGCGCTCCATATACGCCCTTGCTCACCACCACGCCACTTGCGTCGGCATTGTGCACATATGCGCAATAATTAGTGAATTACGACGAAGCATCATTTGCGGCTAATTTCTCAACCGCCGACTTGTGTGGCACGACCTATGCGAGGTCTACTGTACGGGGACCTACTAGTAATTAGTCGATGAGGGTGTTTTTTTAAGATACTTAGCGCTCATAGCGTAGTTTGACTTGGTATTTGTTAGCAATCACCGAAATTGAGCAACGTTCGGCACGGTCAGTCTTCGGATGGGTGACCGCGGGTGGCATTTATAACTAAGCACCATTATGGCTATACCAAGACCACGTACCGGCAAGCGCAGCGTATAACGTCCACCCACAACGTGGACAGATGACATCGTTAAGACCGCAGGATCTCAGAAATTAAGCTTATATCTACTGAAGACTACTCGTATATCACTTAACGTTCCCTGCGTGTTGGAGCCGCCTGGACTTTCGAGGTCGGACGGTAAGAGGCCGGACGGGTTGACCATGGTGCCGTGGAAGAACGGTCGGTGCCTGGTTTGGGACGCAACTTGCGTCAGCACTGTTGCTGCGAGCCATTTGAGTCGCACCGTCCACACGCCGGCGGCTGCAGCGGAGGACGCTGCTGACAAGAAGCGGCGAAAGTATGCCCCGTTAAAGGCCAGTTATTTTTTTGTGCCTATTGCCGTGGAGACGTTGGGATGTTGGGGCAGTGAGGCCAAAAGTTTGATTTCAGAAATAGGGCGCAGGCTAAGGGAGAAAACCAATGACTCCCGCTCTGGCTCGTATTTGGTGCAAAGGATGGCCATCGCCATACAGCGGGGCAATGCGGCCAGCATTTTGGGCTCCTTTGCACCAGGTATGATCGCATGAGTTTAGTTTTTAATTTTAAGTTTGACTAACTATAGTATGTTTAATTGTTTGGAATTTATGAAATGTCACTTTTTTACGGTTTAATACGAGTAACTATTTGTATATATCACTTAAGTGATATATAGTCTTCAGTATATATAAGTTATCATGCCCAGTGTGGCGGAGTATTTACGTATTTGCCACCAATAGGCTGTTGAGTTTATGGCAGTGGGCAGGGCTCATATCCCGGAGAACTGATAGCCGACGGGGCTGCATGTTTTCGTAGGAGACCACGTACCTTGACACGTCGAAAGTCTACCGACTAGAAGAACAAACGCAGGAATGCGCTGGATGCAAGCCGCTTCCCACCGGTCTTATTGGAGATCCATAGGGGAGGCCAATGTCCAGCAGTGGACGTCGTATGGATGATTGATGGATGAATGGATTATATTGTAGGTCCCGGTTTTAACCGTTTAGCCATGTCAGAGGTGTTCAGGCGGTTTAAAAACTCTGACACCAGGGCTAGCCACCCGGCCTACCTATACAAACTTAATTACTTATTAACAAGGCCTCAGTGCCCCAGACCTTCACGTAACTCCGGTCTCTATAAAAAGAAGTAGGTAGTACTTATTAACCTTATTGTATTTATTTAGTTGTTTACCGACAAATTGCGCCAGCGCCGGCTCTACCATGTTTGACGCTGTTCCGGTTCGAAGGTCAAATGACTAGAGTTGCATAAATATCGATAGTTTTGCTATTGATGGTTGAAAACTAGTAAAAATATTTATAGTATTTAATATTATCGCAATTAAAAACTATCAATACTATCGAAAGATAGTAAAACTATCGATAGTATCTATCGATACAAGTGAAGCTAATAAATAAATAAATAAATATTTTTTGGGACATCTTACACACGGCCTCTGACCCCAAACTAAGCAAAGCTTGTGATATGGCTGCCAGAGACTGATATACTTCATATACTTATTTTTAAATACATACTTATATAGATAGTAACTAAATAACACCAAGACACAGAGCAAACACTTATTTTCATCACATAAATATTTGCCCTGGGTGGGGATCGAACCCACGCCTCTCTGATCCAGAAGTTAGGGTCACTGACTACTGAGCCACCGAGGCAGTCCAGTAATAGTTTCAATACTATCGATACTGTGGAAGCTAATAGTTAGGATATTATCCTTAGGCTATTGATATCAATATCACGTCATATATCGATAGTTTAGCGATAGTCCGACTATCGTTATGCAACTCTAGGTTAAACTACGTAGCTACATACGTCGTCAGTGCAAGCAAACAGGGTGTTCGGGTACTGGCGAGCTATTGATGTCACTGACACTATGATGAGGTTCGCACTCATCTATAGCACAGTATAACGTGAAGTACATATAAATGGTCATCTCTCCCCACCAATATTAGTCTCCCCTCCTCACGCCACATAGAGTAAATTGCCTACAGCCAATCAGGCCAACTTTTTTAAGTTTAAAAATGCAAAATGGGGCCAAAACGCTAAAAATATGTCACTGCAATGTTAGTAGTACATTGGTACTATGGGCTCTAGAGCAGGGTTTCCCAAAATATGGGTCGCGACCCATTGGTGGGTCTCGAGCGAATGTTGAGTGAGTCACCACATTAAAACTACATATAACTAAAATACCGAAACAAATCAGACTTATTGAACTCACTGTCATTAAGAGTCTCTCTCGAGTTGAAGTCAATGTCAAAACTTTAATGGCAAAATATAGGAAATAATTTAAAAGGTTTGCTTCCATTCGCGTTCCTGTAGTTTAAGTTAGGTCGTCCTACCTAGTCGGTGGATATTCTACGCTGCGTTTGCCAGTAGGTACGTGGTCGCTGTCCGATGCCGGGGCAATATAATACGGCATCGGTATCCCCTGCCTGTAGCAAGAGCCTACTAAAAGGGGACGACCTATGGATTCGTCAGAGATGGAGCTCTGGCCATTCACTCAAATGGGCCTGGGGAGGACGACATTGTGTATGGCAACGTTGTCGTAGAGGACCGCACAAGCCTGGTTAGGCTCGAGTAGTCGTACAAAGTGGTTGGAGCACCGGTGCGTTCCCTTGGAGATCCCGGAGCTCCCAAGAGGGCACAAAGATTGGCCATCGAAGGGGTTTTAGTGGGTACAATCCCACATAACCAGACTGCTAACCCGATTGCAAAGCAGTCAGGCATATTTTGAAGATTTCCCCCTCGAAAAAATAGGTACGTGGTCGCTATTCAACAAATTTACGGCCCCATCGGCCATCAGCTCTCCGTGCTACTAGTATGTGCTCTGGTTCAATCCCACTTTAACTTGCTAAGGCGACAAGATGACTTATACCTACTGTAGCGAATTTGCCACCCTGTATAAAATATATTTGTGAGTGGCGTATGAAAAATCTTAATTTAATTTTTATCTACGTAGGTACTTAGTTCAGTACATAGCACTGCTTTATAAATAGACAGCTTTTTAGGGTGTTTTTGTTCATAGGTAGGTTTATTTGTAATAAAACAATTTTTAACAGCTACAATGTTTATTTTGTAATCCTTACACATTACAAGTTTGTGGTCACTTACGTACGTAAATTACATAATAATCTAGTTGCCTAAATTTTAACATTATTGCTACATGTTTTCTTTTTTCAATGACTAAAAAAATTAGGCGTATTTGAGTTGGTATCATTTAGTGCGTAACGTCACAAGTATTTAAAAAAAACATTTGAAATATGCACCTATTTAATACACGAAAAATAAAATATTGCAAACGGCCAAGACACGTAATATTTTAACTGAGGTGCAGAGTTTGTGAAATTAACGATTATAGAGTTTGGTCGTTTAAAGTTTGAAGTTTGGCTACACAAGAGATCTGTCAATGTCTTGGCAACATTTTACTTGAAAATATTTTTAGCGAGACTTTATTTACATAACATTTCTTATATCGCGGAAGCCACTTAATATTTGGATCAGTTTATGTATTCAAATATAATTATTATTTCTTATTAAATCAGTATTTCATAATTTAACATTACTAAAATCGATAGATAGAATCAGGTGTTACGTTGCGGAAATCTGTTACTGTATTTTGAAAACAAAAACAGATTTTAATTTTAAAAATTTTCATAATTTAACTTTCAAATATGCAACAGCTGTTTACGCCATATTTTTCAACTTTAGACTTAGAAAATTAGTGTTCTTTATGATTATTTTTTTAGTCTGTTTATGTTTAGTCTCTTCGCTTCAATGTTTTATTTTACTTTGTAAATACAGATAAATAATAGGTACCTATTTTATTGCAGTTATTTAAGTTGTTAACAATGTAAAAATGCTCGTTTGATGTAAGTAAATACGTTACGTTCTAAATGTTACAAAATAATTAACACCGTTAAGAAGCTACCAAATTTTCAAATTACAATATGTTTTTATTTTTTTAGTTTCTCCTGTCGCTGAGACCAAAAATATAACAAAAAATCTTATCAAGGTTTAAATGAGCGATAAATTGATTTTAACCCATACAATTTATTTATGACTGTTTGATTGAATAAATATAATAATTACAATTACAATAAAATTATTTCAATTCATGATATATTTTATACAGTTTTCTGAGTTTGGCCCAACACAAAAAAGGCCCAGAAAAGAATCGAAAATAGAACGAAGGTTTTCTTTTGCTCCCACTGACAGCAAATACAGGAGAAAGAAAGAGACAGATATTTTCTCTCGTGTTACTACTTGTCAAGTTCCTACTTATCATAGTTTCTTAAATTTAAGAAAATCTTAAATTATCTTAATTACTCGTACCTTTTATTTTACGTTTTAATATATGTTTGTATTGATACTAAGAAGTCTATGAAAAGCTGGCATTTTTACTGGGCACAAGTACTGACATACATTTTCGACAATATAAAAACATAGTACACAAAAGTACTTAGGTGCATTATTTTTACTATATTTTGTGTTAAAATCATGGCAAGACATTATACAATATCTAATTTAGTGCAATTTTTAATTTATTAGAAAAAATCTTAAGAGCATGCAGATGCTAAAATCAGATAGTAATCTTACATCTAATTAAGTACTGGCATGGAATGTAAAGAAATATAAAATAAATGTATAATGTTAAATAATTACAAAATAAAAATATTTAGTTAAAATAATTAATTATTTCATTATTTCAAAACAATAAAATAAAATCGCCACGAAAAAGGCGAACTACATAAAAATCATATCTCGAATAAAATGTTTAATTTGTGCAATAAAATCTATTAAGAAAATATAAATTGTAAAAAAATAACGCTGTATATGGCTCAATGATAAATGTTTAAAAATATTATTTTATTACTTAACATAATTTCTTACTGAGTATTACACTTAAATATCTTATTATTACTCTAAAATAAAGCTGCTGAATACTTTTAAATAATTTTTCAAAATATGTACTAGAATAAAAATAATTACCGACTCCATTTAATGACTACATTGAAGTTTAAAGGTTAAAAATACACTTAATGTGAACCAATTCCATTAAAATATTCTTATAAATAAAAAAAAGGTTTTATTTACATGATAAAACTCTACTTACTATACTTTATAATCTTATAAAAGATTTATCTTGAATGAAACTTATTTGTAGGGAGATTACTATTTTATCTTGGTTCAATGCGACAGTTCAGATCTAAATAAAACTGACCAAAATAAAATAAAAAGTTGAACTATTATATTAGAAATGATTTAAATTGATATTTCAATCCATTCAAAAAATTGGAAAGTTCTATAAAAATGGGAAATTGTTATTATCTTTAGCTAATAACAAAATAATAAGAAAAGTTTTTCAAAAAATATAATTTGGATGTTAAAATGAGATTCCATTTATTAAGAGTCATGGATACAATAATACCTATATCAGATAAAATAAATGTGAATTGATACAAAATCAATTGCATTGGAAATATTTACGTCTTTCTTTTTAAACAAGGACGGACACTGTCTTTAGGTTTAATTGCACTTGAAATTTAATAGTAATATAATGATATATTTATTATTATAGTCTACAGCACCTACAACAGAAGCTGGTTAAAATATATTTAAAATTGTGATCTCAACATTGTGATTCGACTATTATTTCATACTTATAATCATAATAATAAAATAATAATGAAATTGGTACTATTATTACGATTAATAGTCTAAGTTAAATATTTCGACATCTAACATGACACGTACATTTCTTATTTTGTAATTTGTATTTATGATTACAAAATAAATTTCAATCGTAATTTATTTGTATTTATGATTACGATTTATTTCGTAATCATCCATCAGAAAAACAATAGTGTTTGTAGTACGAGTAAAGTATTTTCGTTAGTAGAAACGTAATCGTACGAAATTAAATGTTTTACGTACGTATTTACGTAGGTACGTTGTTAAGTATTTCGTGTGTAAATATAAATATGTAATGTATCTTTGGGGATATCACCATTATGACCTTATTTTGGTGAAGGACCAACCACAAAATCGTTAAAAAACAGCTGTTCAATAGATTAAGTTGAAAGTCGATGAACATTTTGTTTGAATAGAAAGCTATTTTTGTTCAAGATTTTATGGTTGGTGCCATAGTAAAAGTTAGTCATAATGATATCCTAAAATATGTCCGTTGTCGAAAAACGAGTCGTACAATTTGACTTTTAGATCTACCTCTGGGCACGGACAACGCATACGAACCAAATTGATACAATATCAGTAATTACATGTTTTCCCTTACATAAACAGGCTCTTATAATCTGTTGTAATAGTCGATGGATAAAACATTAATTGTGAAGGGCAGAGAATCGTAACGAGCGAAATCAGTTGACAGCCACAAACTTGTATATACCATGTAACTTTTTGGTGGGAACTATCAACTTCTTAGTATTGACGTTTCGTACCGAAGAAATCAGGCATCGAGATGACAAAAACTAACCACGCCTTTCTAACTCATGCGGTTGTAAATCAATGCATCTCTTTCGGGATATTTCCATCAACCGCGTTGTACCCCTGATTACTTTGTGGTGATTAGGGCTGTAGAAGTGGCTGCAATGACATTTTAAAATCTACTAATCACAGGCGTTGACGTCATCTAAATCCTGGCTAGCGATTGGACGTTTTTCGATAAGCTGATGAACTAATTTTGACAATGTCTATGAATATGCACGTTGTACTCGATGAAAGGTATTTTTGGCTCCGGTAAGTTGTTGCAGAGATCCTGAAATTAAAATTAAATTCCTTTAATAGAAAGGCCTTAATAATTTACAGGTGTTTTAAAAAATAACACCAAAAATTTTAATGTTTGTTTATATTGAGCACATAGCACGGAGGATCGATGACCGATGGGCTCGAAAAGCTTTCGAGTAGAGACCACGTATCAACATGCGCAGCGCAGAGGATGCCCAGATCGCGCTGAATGCAAGCCGCTTCCAACCGGTTTTATTGGAGATTAATAAGAGAGGTCTATGTCCAGCAGTGAACGTCCTATGGCTGATGTGTAGATAATTTAATAAATAAACTTACTTTGTGTTGAATATGATATTTCCCCGCGCTAAACACGGCTCTGATTTTCATCAGACGATCGATATTGCAGTCGAGGCCCATTGTGAAAACGAATTTATCCTCTTTAGGGATTGGTTTGGACATCTCGGTCCGTTGACAGCTATTTGATGGGTCATCGTGCGTGCAGTGGATATCGCAGAGGCGGAAGTCTTTCAGTTTTGTGGTTCTGGAAAAGAGACGAGTTGCCGTCAAAGTGAGAAAATAAAAACTGAATAATATTTTTTTGCAAAAAATAGCATCACTGATTTCACCTGTGTACAGAATTCGCGAATATTTCGCACGGATCGATGTAGCATTTTTCACATTATTGTTGATTTATCAAAAATGGCTAAGCTGATTTCGATAAAATTTAAATGGAACCAATTTCGAAGTATACTCTTTCCAATAAAAAAGAAAAAACACGTTTGGAATTGAGTACCTCCTAGGTGGTTCGTCAGTCAAAAATGGCTAGGTAAATTATGTTCGCTAAAGTACTATTAAAAGAGGTACGGTAAATAATGATGTTACGTCACATAGGCGGTGCCAAATGACTAAAATGAAGTCATAAACGATTGCTATTACGATTGCTATTGCTTTAGGCGGTAGGGGGGCAGGAAAATCTAGTTTTCAGGAGGACACGTTTGTACTGTAATGTACTGTATCAGCATTTTAATAGTCCACTGCAGGACGTAGGCCTACCCACGAAGGGTGTTTGGGTCATATCCACCACGCTGACCCAGTGTGGGTTGGTGGATTCGGATACGCCATCGAGTTTCTTCTACAGAAGTATGCAGGTTGCCTCTCGATGTTTTCCTTCACCGAAAAGCCGGTGGTGTGAAATTCCGTACATAAATTCCAAAGAACTCATTGGTACGGGACCGGGATTTGAACCCACGACCTCACGATTGCAAGGCGGGTGTCACTACCTCTAGGCCACCACGGCTTCTTAGGACACGTTTAGCTGCTACATTTTATATTGTTTTCTTTTTTACAGAAAATATACAACGTATATTCATTTTTAAATTTTCTGGGCAAGGCCCACCCTAGAAACTGTTTTGCCTACCCAGAAAACTTGACAACGACATGGATAGTACACATTTTTTTTCATACAAATAAGCCTTTGCATATTGGAATGGAAAAATAAACTCACTTGAAGGTGATATCGATGTTCTTGTGGTTGAGACATTGCGACAGCGGCACGGTGTAGGTGAAGTTATGCACGGTGTTCGCACAAACCCTCTCGGAGAAGAGAGACGTGTTCTGCGATTTGAAAGCGATGCCGAAGCGCACGGTCTCGCAATCTGTCAGATAAAACAACAATATTTTAACGCCCTTCGTCATTTGAAAATTTTGTTTTCTCCTTTCCATGAAAAATAAATTACATAACTGCTTACCCGTACTTTATAAGGTAACTTCTATCTAATACAACAAACATTAATATTACTATAGACAAAGTAGTTGAGTAGTTAGTTTATGATATTAATATCATTATTTGTTCGACAATTTGCCATTTTGTTACCAATTTTTGTGCTATCCCATAGGATCCTTTTATCTTTTCGGTATATTATAATTAAATAAGTACCTAAGCTAGGTATGTCACTTTCCGACTATTAAACTGTCATTCATCCATCCATCTGCCGTAGGACATCCATTGATGAACATAGGCCTCCTCTAAGGATTTCCAATAAGGCCGGTTGGAATCGCCCTGCATCCAGCGCGTTCCTGCGATCAGTCTAGTCAGTCGGTGGACGTCCTACGCTGCGCTTGCTGATACGGGGTCTCCATTCGAGAATTTTATGGCCCGATCGGCCATCCGTTCTTCGAACTATGTGCCCTGCCCACTGCTATTTCAACTTGCTGATTCGCTGGGCTATGTCGGTTACTTTGGTTCATCTGAGTATCTCCCTACACTCTTGATTCGACCCCGCAGAGAGACTCCGATCATAGCTCTCTCCATAGCACGTTGGGCTATCTTGAGCTTCTTCATCAGGCCCACAGTAAAATACCACGTTTCAGTTCCATATATCATCACTGGCAACACACAGCTGTCGTCTCTCGACTTGAGGTGTGACGTGACTTCAGAGGCACTGAGGTGTGTCGGACGAAAATACGTCACGTAGCTTTCCGAACGCTGCCCAGAACTGAACTAGGTATGTCCATCTCAAAAATAAGTTAATCCGTTGCTCTGTTGCTGCATACAAGCAAACCAACAAACACACTTCCGGATCTATAATATTAGTAAGGATATTATTAAAATTATCATTACTCACCTTCGCCTTCAGCCAGTTCCCTAGACTGATCTGACTGATCCATTCCATCAATCCATCCATGATTGCCCATCTCATCTGAACTTAGCTCCCCCGTCTCGCGTCTCAATCTAACATCCCTTTTCAACCTCCTACTAATGTTATCTGTCGCATTTAGTTTAGAACCATCTAGATAGTTCGATTCTCCGTTCAAATCCTCGCTTATTTTGAAGGATTCATTTTCTTTTTGCAGAGCTTCGGAGTTGTTCTTCTCTGGTGTTACTGGTATGATGGGTAGTTTGTCTTTTTGTATTGGTTCGAGAGGTCGAGTAAAGGTTTCGTTCAGTTCTTTGTCTGATTTCTTCCTTTCTAAAGGTTCTTGGTTCTCATATGTTTGAGGCGGATCGAGACCACATGATGACTGTAAGATACATGTTAAATTAGTATTTATTTTAAGCAATAAAACAGAAAGTGCAAGGAAATATTCTGAAAATTGTATCATCAGACTGACAACATAATTGTGATGGATGCATGTCGCTTTTTACCAATTTTACTAAAGATCTATGGGGAAGGCCTATGCCAATCAGGAGATATTATTCTATGTCTTGAAATGATCATAATGAAAGTGATGTAGTCAGTTTCAGAAATAGACAAATTAATGACTTAGTTAAAAATTACAAAAAATATATTGTTTCTTGTATCCTATGCCATTTTTTCAACTAAGATAATAACTTCGAACTTAATTACAAAATCTAAGTACTCGTAATAGTAGGTAACCTTACCAGCAAAGAGTGAATCCAAAGAGAAATGCGTTCAAAATCCTTTTGAAGCAGCATAAATGAATAAAGCATTTGATTGAATTATGAAAGGGCATATTATGGTTATGGCAAAAGCTTTTAACACTGTTGAGTCTAACTTAATTAAATGAATACTTACGTTACAACACATTAAACTAGCTAGCTATTAAACTAGCGATTATTCGCTTAAATTATTTGAAATAAGTAATGCTAATTTGAAATACACATATTATATTCAATTGATCTACGAGAATCACGCAATGCAAAAAGGAGTACCCCAAGGTGACATTTAGGAACCAATGTTATTCCTTCTATATACAATGTCAAACATGAATATAGATATTTCATCTAGCAAAATTAATCTTTACGTACTCGAAATAAGGAATATTATTACCTGACACTCGGGATCCAGTTCGTTATTGGTATTGAGAGCAAAGTTGCAACCATTTCCTATGACCTCTGCAATCCTTGATATCGAGATGGGCCGTTCCGTCACTGGTGGTGGTGACGTTTGTACTGTATCTGTAAAATAAGTATTTTTCATACCATTTATGAACGGTTTTCAAGAAAGTTGTAAAAGTTGTCTGTGAACACGAGGCTAGTGTTTGCGCAGCAGCAATTTATTAGTTATTAACAAAGTTATTAAAAAAACTAATTATAATAATAACTGTTTCTGAATAATAAATATCTTTCATATTTCTTGTCTAGAGAGAAAGAGAGAGAGGGGGGAAAGAGAGCCAGAGCGAGAGAGCTGATGTAATACTTACTGATAACCAAGTTGCTGACAAAGTTCTTATTCGTATGCAGCGTGGTGGAGACATGGGGCGGTTCTGATGATGTGCTCGTGATGTATTCTAGCGTTGTCTTGTGCGGCCCTTTCTCTGTGAAATAAATAAATAAGGTTTTCGTCTTCAATATCTACAAATAGTTTTTTAATTTATTCTTGGAAAACAAATTAAAAATGCACTCCGGGAGTGCCGGCAGAAGTGAAAACTTGAACATATAAAGTACTGTACCAGCCTTTTTAATAGTCCACTGCAAGACCTAGGCCTACCCACGAAGGGTGATTGGGCCAATATCCACCACGCGGGCCCAGTGCGGGTTGGTGGATTCACATACGCCATCGAATTTCTTCTACGGACGTATGCAGGTTGCCTCACGATGTTTTCCCTCACCGAAAAGCTAGTGGTGTGAAATTCCGTACATAAATTCCAAAGAACTCATTGGTACGGGACCGGGGATTTGAACCCACGACCTCACGATTGTAAGGCGGGTGTCACTACCTCTTGACCACCATGGCTAATAACATATAAAGTATATACTATAATTTATGTGGTAAAATACAATATCACACACGCACACTCGCAAGCCCCTGCGCCGTCGCGCGGTAGTAAGAGAGTCGCTCCGTCTTACGAATTTTCGATCACTTATGCTTCTGTCCTGACGCGAGTTTAACATTTTTTACCCATCCCAAAACGTGCACAACGCCACTAATGAAGTTTTCACTTCAATAACAAGATTATTTTTTGCAAAAACTAGCATGACCGACTTCACCCGTGTACAGAATTCGCGAATATTTCGCACGGATCGATGTAGCATTTTTCACATTATTGTTGATTTATTAAAAATTGCTGAGCCGATTTCAATAGAATTGAAATGAGACCAATTTCGATGTGTACTCTTTCCAATAAAAAAATAATTATTGAAATCCATCCTTTTATGGTGGGCATTCCGCGCGCTAGAACCAAGCGTTTCGAATCCTCATTCCTCATACGAACAGCCGGAATGTGGAACGCTTTGCCTGGGTCTGTCTTCCCGCTAAAGTACAACGTGGGTGTCTTCAAATCCCGAGTAAATAGGTATATTTTAGGTAAGCGTGCTACACCCTAGACCGCACATCTGCTTAACATCAGGCAGTGTGTAATCAAAAGCGAACCTATTCGAAATAAAAAAAAAAACGCGCTAAACGCGTACGCGCCGAATTGTATACATCGTCTGGAGGTTAGTCGGTCCTAAAAAAAAAAAAAAAAAAACGCGCTGAACGAGTTTGCGAATTGTATACCTCCTCTAGTGGTTCATCGGTCATAAACGATAAAAACGTTTATTATGATTAGCTAAAAGGTTTGTACCTTTTGCAGTTTTCTTTGCCGTTGCGTGTTGTGATGGTTTTGAGTTCTGTGAAAAAGAAAATAAGAATAAGACATAGGTCTACAAAAAAAAAATGTTGCCCTGGATCTCTGCGGATTTATATATTTTCAAGTCCACAGTTTCTGAATATATTCATAAAAGTACTGAATTGGCTCGGTTTTTTATGATTTTGGTTTATTTTATTTTTGTAACGTTTGATTTTCTTATTAGTTTCATTCAGTCAGGTGAATAGAAATACTGAAAATCTTAACAGTATATGGTTTGTGGTAACTCCTGGGCCCCCTTTCTCACCCCTAGAACCCCCCTCTTACTTACCAGTATCTGGTTGTGGTCGGGCGGGCGGGCGGCGCTGATCTTGCCGTAGGGTGGGCGGGCGGCCTTCTCTAGTCGAAGCCCCTTCATAGAGACCAGCTCTTGGTGCTCGCGGAAGTACAGCGCCGACATTACTACTAGGCTGGAAAAAAGAAACAAGTAAAATTGAAAAATTAAAACCCTGATTAGGGCTGGACTTAGAGGAGCAGGGGGCTTCGTGGCAACAAAGGAGTGGAGGCTCCTTGGTCACAAATAGAGAAATATGTACTCCTTTACTGTACCAGCATTTTTAATAGTTCACTGCAGGACGTAGGCCTACCCACGAAGGGTGATTGGGCCATATCCACCACGCTGGCACAGTGCGGGTTGGTGGATTCACATACGCCATCGAATTTCTTCTACGGACGTATGTAGGTGTAAAATTCTGTACATACATTCCAAAGAACTCATTGGTACGGGACTGGGATTTTGAACCCACGACCTCACGATTATAAAGCGGGTGTCACTACCTCTAGACCACCACGGCTCCGATATTCCTTAAAGACGTGTAATAAATTCCATGTTCCTTACTTTCCTTTCCTTACGTTCCTTTTTCAGGACGATTTGGTATTGCCTAACTCTCTAGTAGAGTGAACAAATAAGTAATATAGATCAACCGTTCTTGTTAATATTTGAGAATAATGTAATATTTTTCTACATATCACTTTGCAGAAATATTAGTACATATAAAGACAAAAATGTAAAGACAGGGATATACAGATACAGGTACAAAAGCACACAGATATGAAGAGACTTCAAACTTGAAACATCATGCATGAGCAACTGGCTAGCACGAACACCGTAGAGACGACTAAGACGATACAGTAGGAACGATGAGAAGAAAAATACCTCGTCAATGTCAACTAAAAATGTTCAAACAATTCGAAAAATTCTTCTATTAAGTTAAATTTTCATAAAATTTAGCCTAGGGCAGAATTGGTACAAATAAAAAATAACTCACCACACAGCCATAATAAAAATCAAAATCGTAATAACGATTTGCAAAAACTTATTCGAAATGAGCTCACTGCTCGCATCCGAATACTCCTTTCTTCGACAGCAAAAGCCTAGCTTTCCATTGTTGCCATATGAAAAATCCTCCTCACTCCTAACCCATAGACAAGTGTCTTTCTTTTTAATTGTCTCTTCAGTTTTCGCCGACGGACTTTCAGTGTCTATATACGTGGGATTATCACCTTTATCATCTTCTTTATTGTGATACCTCACGCAGGTTTTGTTGTAGTTATAATATTTCCCGTATTTTGAATAGCTGTGACAGTTTTTGCACTGTTTTCGAGTGTATTTTGGGGAATGATGGGAGAGTTTGTGGCAACACTCGTGTTTGCGGATGTTGCGGGCGATGTCGCGGATTTGGTCGATAGAAATGTTGCCGTCGCTGTAGAGGGATTTTGAAGAATTTGAGGCGGCGCTGTAGCGAGAATCTGGAACAAAGTTTAAAAATGATACTTTGAAATATCTCCAAATTTTAAAAATAAACTTTAATAGCTAAGATCTGTTAGCTCATTGAAACCCTTCTACTCATTATTAATGAAATTAGAATGCAAGCCTTTGCTGCATTATGTTCTCAATTTACACTTCTGGAAATGACCGGTTACGAACTCTAAATTTAATGGTGGATATTTTTCCAGAGCACAAGCTGCCTCGATAAATAAAATCCTAACTTCTCAATGGAATTATACTCTTGATAATAAATCGGTTAGAGACTCCCGGTTTAGCATAACACTCACCATTACTAACACTGGAGCGCGAGCTATCCCGTCGCTGCAGGCCTCGACCGCATGGTCTTCTGCTAGCTCGCTCGAGCTGGTCAATTCTGGATTCCAGTAGCCCTGTGACTTTACACAGCTCCTTCACAGCGCCGATGTTCTCCATGAATATCCGCTCCTGGAAATATAGCAGTTATGTAAACCAAGTGAGTGACCGAAGACCGAAAAAAAAGAAAGTGACTGAAAACGGTCTGGAATACAACAGTTCTAAGCCGTTTACGGTCACTTTGTGTCTTCTTAGGCTGCTTACAAACTGAAAAAGGGCGAGGACCAAGCCAACGTATGGGCTGAATCAAACTTTCTGGCGCCGTGATGTTAACTATAAGCTGTGGATAGCCCAATCCTGACTGAAGTTCCCGTGATCCACTGCTTGTAGCTAACATCACAGACACCAAGAGGTTTGATACGTTCTGTTAGATGTAGTCTTGGATGTACCTAGTCTACTAGCTACGAGTATCTAGCTATCAATGATTTAAGTCTGTATATAAGGTAGCTAGCAATCGTGGATACGTCGTTTTTTGTCCTTCGAGCCGGATGTAACTATCTATGTATCACCCTAATATATCCTGCACTAGTTCGATTGTGGCAAAATGTTTTCTATATTGTCTAAGCGATTCTCATTTTATGCACAGGTAGCGGCACTTAAGTTTGTTGAGCAAAGTGTGGAGGGGATGGCTGCACATGGGCTTAGTATAGCGGTCACCATGCACATTACCATCTCCTCCACACTACCCTCAGCGCTAAACTTATATGCCGCTACCTGTTCACGTCTGATTCTGGCGGAAGGTTTTCTATATTGTCTAAGCGCGTCAGTTGGTCTAGTTTCATCATATTTCTACTTTTGTCTATTCTTGCTCAATCCTCGCGCAGCTGTTGTGTGAGCTTCAGTCTGGATTGGGATTTGCGCAGCTTGTAGCTACCATCACGTCCTTAGAGAAATATGATTCGGCCAATACTAACCTTATTAACTACAAGGAATTTAGTGATGGTATCTCCATTAGGAAAGGCGACGTCGCCGGCCTCTCTGACCGCGTCTGGCAGTACGGAGCGCACTTCCTGTGCGATGACGCCGGTGTCGAGCGTGGGGCGCGGGCCGAGCGGGTCGTACCCCACTAGCCCGGAGTGCTCCGCGAATGACGGGTCATAGTTGAACCTAAGGAAAGATATAATTTATAATCATTGTCATGCTCAAACGCAAAAAGTTTGAGGTGTATCTGTATAATGTCTATTTGTGTGATCATCATAGCTCAAACAAAATAGATTCTAATGTATTTTTAAAGCTATAGATATCTCTTCGATCGCGATGGTTTTTGGCTATATTTATCTATGTATGGTGGATTTAAAAATTGAAATAATTGATACATCAAACAAAACGGCATACACTACATGAATCTACTTATTGGCTGGACCAAACTAAAATATTCTGATCTCAAAAGTTCCTAATACAAGGTAAATTACCACTGAAAGTAACGTGAATGTACCCGCAGAAAAAATAGATGGCACAAATGAGGTAGCTGGTAGGTATGGACGTCAATCGCTCTTCAAGGGTAGCGCTATTTTGAACAGTAGACTATTAAATGCTGATACTGTATATGAGAGAAAAGTACTCACTTCACCACTCTGATGCTCTGGACGTTTTTGAGTTGCTGCGCGGTATCCAGCTCTTCAATGTTGTGTTTTGCTCGGGCGTCGGACGGGTGGAGAATTTGGCCCATTACTTTCAGGTTGCCTGCGAAAAAAAAATGATAACGCTGAGCTAGTTGGCAGCAAGCGCTCAGCTTAATAGCTTTGTAAACGAGCCTATTCTCAAGTTCTCATCGATGAGCTGGTGCCATCTTTAGGATGGCTCGGCTAAGTATCAGCTCGAGGCCTTGTTGGAATCGGTGGACCGGTGTGCTGTGCAGCTGATAGTATAAATAACTAAAGTTTAATACTCAAAATTGGGCAGTTTTTAAATATTTTACTGCAATAAAATTATGCAGTATTTAAAGTTCTTGCTGCTAGAGACTCGTGCAGTTTTTTTTTTGCTAAAAATATTGCAACATAATGAATTTTACATGCGGTTCTTAGTTAACATGTTATGTACTTATAATTATACATATGACCCTATAAGGGTATGACAATTTTGTTATTTGTATTGGAATGATTTATATGGTTTCTAGATTATCGCTAATTTTACTGCTATATTTCTGATGAAAGCGTGTGTTCTTTTTTTTGTTGGACAATTGTGGGTTTTTCCTGGTGTACTGAACTTGTGCAGTTTCAAATGTGTTGCTGCAGGAATACATCAATCGCTGATTATTTTAGCTCACCGTTGACGACGCAGGACTCGTCGGGGCGGTCGGTGTTGATGCCGACGCGGCCGGTGAAGTGCACGCTGTTATCCGCTACGCCGCGCTGCCACCAGCTCTCCGGGCAGTCGGACTCGAACTGCCCCGGGTTCGATGCCTGCGAAGGGACACATTTTTGTATAGTTTTGACATTAAATTACCACGTTCAACTTTACAGTACTAGTCATTTCAGCATTAATTGTAGTTAAATATATAACACTTAAAGCCCTGATCGACGTACAAAAAACTCGAAATTAAAGTTTTTTTTTAAACCATGCTTTTAAAACTCGTTTTTACGACTTCGACGACAGTTTACATTTTCTTTTAAATACTTTGACTTTGACTTAAATAGCCGTGTCTCGTACCAAAATGTTGCCTGAAAAAATAATTCTTCCAAATGTAATTAAAATTATCAATTTCACGCAATGCTAGTACTAAACATGGCTAATCTAAACAAAAGAGGAAAGCGTCAAATGGAACGTCGTAAAGTGATCGATTTTAATACAGAGTTCTAAAAACCTGGTTTTAAAAAACGAATCGTTAAAACCGAGTATTAAAGTCGAAGTTTTGTGTACGTCCAGCAGGGACTTACCACTGGTTTTCAGATGAGTCTAGTTTATACATGGGTAGGTATGAATCAGCTTTTCATTCATAGAGCTAGCAAGCTAACAACTATACAAAAGCTTTAGGCCCAAAATCTAAGGCACTCCTTTCTCTTCTTTTACTTTCGTCTTTGATAAGATACATATTCTCGCCAGCTTCGAAAATCTTAATAAGGGAATGTGAAAAGTGCAAAGACCGATTGAAAGCGCCGCTGCTCGGGTCCGGTGTTTTTCTTCTTCTTGTGAGTGATTCCATTTTCGGAATTAGTTATGAAAATGGATAAAAATGTGTCGTGTAATTCGTTTGTTTGCTTTGACTTCCTAACTTACTCTGACAATTTGATTATGTCGCTAGCATAGGTACGCTGCTATAATATAGTCAGCATGCGCGGTATGCTCCCTCAGCGCAACGACTAGCTGAAAGTGCCGCTGGTCGAGGTTTGGTCGTCTTTTCTTGCACTCATTGTTGTTGCTTCTTAGTATTCAAAAGAGTGTTGATGAAATACTTTATTTTGTTTCTTTTTCAATTGGCTGTGTGTTATGGAGATTTCCCAGTGGTTTTTCTTGTAAAAAATACCTTTATGTTGAGCTTTACGAAAGTAAATGACACTTTAAATTATCTATTTAGCGCAAAAAATATATAGATTTGACTTACTCGGACAATGATTCTGTCGCTAGCATGTGCTGCTATAATATAGTCAGCATGCGCGGTATGCGCCCTCAGCGCAACGACCAGCTGAAAGTGCCGCTGGTCGGGGTTTGGTCGTCCTTTCTTGCGCATGTTGTTGTTGGTCGTCTCGGCGAAATGGAGGCGACCAACTGTGATCTTTGTGCCTTCGCGCCGGAGTTCCACTCTATAAGACATTCAATAAAATGTATTCTAGTATGGTAGGTCTATTTTACCTAGCCGGTTTTGACCGGATGAACAAAGTGAGCGATGTCTCAGTTTTACTTGTCGATTTTGCGATATCTTGACATAATAATATACAAAGTAGATATTTGAATACTTACGGGACAGGATGGAATGGTTTCTTTGTTCTATCCGACTGGCTTTGTTCTACCCTCACTTCTTGACTGGGATCTTCGGCCTGAAAAAACAAATAAAAAGAAATGTCTATTTGCTACAATACGTGAAAAAAGATACCATTTAATTCCAAACTTAAAAAACATTTCATAAACTATAACTATTAAAATTAACCTACTTAAAATAAAAACTAATAATAAACACTAAAACTTATATTACTAAAATAAAAATAAAAAATATTTTCAACAATAATTAAGAGCAGGTTATTTATTTTTTGACTTAAAGTAACCGTATTTAAGTGATTAAAAATAAAAAATATGCAATAATAAAATTAATTATTAACTAACCTTGACTCCATAGAAATGCAAGCAGAAATTGCTGATTTTCTTGAAACCTTCACTGGTCTTCACGTAGTGGGGGTCACCTTGCATTTGGATTTGACATGTCACCTATACCAGAATAAATATTTTATTATTAATAAAGAGATAAAAAGAGACAAAGAGAGATGGTATACCCAATAAAATAATAATCATCAAAATCGGTTCATAATTAGCGGAGTAATCGAGTAATATAACATAACATAAAAAACAGCTAAATTGAGAATATTTTTGAAGTCTTTTAAAAAATAATCAAAATGTCAAAAGATGGATATGAGCATAGAATAAGAACAAAGTACGATAGGAGTAGATGCCAGCTTCCTTGAAAAATGTTTGAACTCATTTCAGCAGACATTTATTGTTTCCAAAAATCTCTTTTGTTTTTCATCGTCGCTTCACAGAATCGCTGGGTGCAAAGCGGGGAGTAGGGACAGACGAATCGATCGCAGCGCCCGCCGTGGCTAAAAAAGGAACTCGCGGCGGATGTCATCCTTGCGTATACATAGTGGAGTGTTGTTGTTTATTGTATTTCGTTAAAAATAAAGAAATATGGGTCACGATACCTGCTGTGTTGATAACTGTAAAAACACTGGCGTAAACAGTGCTTGTAAATTCTAAAAATTTCCACAAGCACGTTGGAAACAAGAACAACGTCTCAAGTATCTCAAGCATACATATATCTACAAAAACGAATTTTATAAACAATAAAAATTTGATGTAAGTACTTAAATAGCTAATTATAATTATTGAATGTAAGTAATGCTTATGGTACCCGTCTATTACGTCTCTAGTCTAAGTCTTAAGATGGCTACCATACTGCATATTGCATGTCCGCTAGGACAAACTGTTGAAACCAATAATGTACTTGTAACATCTTTGTAATGACACAGTTTAAAGCAATAAAGTTTACTTTACTTTACTTTACAAATGAAATGGATAACAGCCGTCAAGAAGAAAAAGTAAGTTAACCTATAAAATAACACTTTTATTGTTTAATTATCCATGTAGTATGAGAATGTTAAGTGACTATAATTTATTTGTTGGTTTATTTCAGTGCTGATGGATCGCCGTGGTACCCAAAGCCCCATAACAAAATTAGGTGAAGGTGAAGGAGTTTAAGACGTTCAAGACGTCTCCCCATGTTTAACAAACAATCAGCAATAGGTCCGTGTGTACTACATAGAATTGGTTGAATTGTGCCAGTTTACACGGCAAATAAAAAAGGCCAACGTTACTATAGACGCTATACATTTACATGTTTTTAGTTTTACAATAAACGATTTTAAATACTACGTTTCATTGAAAATATTTCTTTGTTTATTTTACTATTCGTAATGATAACTCGCCATTTGACACTTCAGAGTCCGCCTAAAGTTCATCCGCTAGTTGGCGCTGCCGTCGCGCACCCAGCGAATACAAGATTTTCCATAGTAAAAGTTTATATAATGGGTGATTTTTTTGAGGTTAGGATTTTCATGCATTAGTATTTGCTCAGATTTTTTGAGATTATGATTTTCATGCATTATTATTTGCTCAGTATGCTTTGACATTTCATCATGAATAGACTTACTAACGAGCAACGCTTGCAAATCATTGAATTTTATTACCAAAATCAGTGTTCGGTTCGAAATGTGATGTTCTTTTTTATCGACAAATTTTGTTCAGCGATGAGGCTCATTTCTGGTTGAATGGCTACGTAAATAAGCAAAATTGCCGCATTTGGAGTGAAGAGCAACCAGAAGCCGTTCAAGAACTGCCCATGCATCCCGAAAAATGCACTGTTTGGTGTGGTTTGTACGCTGGTGGAATCATTGGACCGTATTTTTTCAAAGATGCTGTTGGACGCAACGTTACAGTGAATGGCGATCGCTATCGTTCGATGCTAACAAACTTTTTGTTGCCAAAAATGGAAGAACTGAACTTGGTTGACATGTGGTTTCAACAAGATGGCGCTACATGCCACACAGCTCGCGATTCTATGGCCATTTTGAGGGAAAACTTCGGAGAACAATTCATCTCAAGAAATGGACCGGTAAATTGGCCACCAAGATCATGCGATTTGACGCCTTTAGACTATTTTTTGTGGGGCTACGTCAAGTCTAAAGTCTACAGAAATAAGCCAGTAACTATTCCAGCTTTGGAAGACAACATTTCCGAAGAAATTCGGGCTATTCCGGCCGAAATGCTCGAAAAAGTTGCCCAAAATTGGACTTTCCGAATGGACCACCTAAGACGCAGCCGCGGTCAACATTTAAATGAAATTATCTTCAAAAAGTAAATGTCATGTACCAATCTAACGTTTAAAATAAAGAACCGATGAGATTTTGCAAATTTTATGCGTTTTATTGTTTAAAAAAGTTCTCAAGCTCTTAAAAAATCACCCGTTATATGTAACAGGAACACTGGAAGTTTCTTCAACACTTGGCAAAGTTCTTGTGTGTACAAAACTTAATACTAAACCTAATGCAATCACGTTTTAATATGTATTAGTCAATAAAGTTTTCATACCTGAAAATGATTCTTCTTTTGGCACACAAAGGCTTCATCTATCTGCGAGTAGTTGAAACCTTTGTCTGCACCCACCACGTACGACGGGGGTTGTCTGAAATGAAACAATTTCTGTCATAATTGGCATAGCTAGAGATTTTCTCTTGAAGGCAGTTGCCTACGTTTTCCTGCCCTAGAATAATATAATGTATTATTGACTTTCAAATTTTCAGCGGTGGTTAAAGTACTTTCTAGGGTGGGCTAGGGCCACCCATGTATCGTCGTTAAAGTTGTCGTCCCAGCTACGCTTATGTACGTAGCTATCATTAAATCATAGCTAAGTTTCAGTGTTGGAGTTGGAAAACATCAAATTTTTCAAAGCTTTTTCAGTGAATAATAGTAATAAATAAATGAAATGGGTTTTCAGGATTTTAAGACTTTTTGACAATCGGGGCAAATACAGCCCGGTACATTTAACATTTTTCAGCAGTTGAACTTTGGAAGCCTACTGAACTCTGACTGACTATGTTTCCAGCTCCTATAAGCAATGTAAATAGAACTGTATTGTCACTTACAGAGGCTTTAAATTGCAGTCTACCAGTGCGTGCCAGGCTGGTTGCTGGAAAGCTGCGAACCGGATGCACTGCAGCGGTGCATCATCTCCTGCTTCTGATCCTTCCACTGAAGGTGGTGCTGGTCGCGCGGGGACTGACTCTGGTGAAAGCGCCGCTGGAAAGAAATAAAATAACTGGGTTACTAGGGTAACAGGCAAGAAGGAGAAACAGAAATAGCGGAGAGAAAAGATAATAGACGACAGCACTGCTAGAACGGGACATGATTTCTCAGTTACAGGGCAACAGATAATAGGAGCACGATCAACGGCCAGAAGGGATTATGGACGATAGCGCCGCAATAGGGAATATATAATTGTATCCCCTCTGCAAATGGTTTAATGCTTTTGCCAGTGCAGTGCAGCTTTTACAGTAGTAAACTGGTGGTTTGGTGTTACAGATTCATGATTATGCAATTAAAATAAAAAGAAATAGAACTTGCTCCCTGAATGCTAATTTATTTACCTGGTTCACACTTAACATTGTGCAGCTCTTCGTGCTTTCTTCTTTTAGGGTTGGGTTCTTGCAGGCTGGTGTACACTGGGGTCAGGGTCTCGTGGCCAGCGGCGACGAGTTGCGGGCTGGGGGAACAAAGTTACTTAGCACATTGATTACAAAGTCAAAGTTTCCAAAGCAAATAGTTTAAGTAATATGTGATGATTCTTACCAAATATTTTTAACAGACTTCAAAGGGGGTTTTCGATTCGTCTGTATATTTTTGTCTGTATAATAAGCCCCTACGAAATAACACCGCTGTTTTAAAGTTTTCTCTATACTGTGACGGTATAACCACAGAGAAAACTTAAAACCGCGGTTTTTTTTGTACGTCGATCAGGGGCTTTACGGGCTCCGCCAGTTATGAACCAATTTTGATGGTTCTTTTTTGTTTGGTGGATCACACTTTAGAGGTGGTGCCATATAATCGGCATAGCCGTTTTTGATAAATTAACAATAGTGTCTAAATTACTACGTCCAAGACACATTGATCCGTACGAACTATGTATTCAAATTCGGTACACGGTTGAAATTGGTTATGCCATTTTTGGCGATAAATTAATTATTATAATACTTGCAATGTTTGTAAGTATGGCAGTAGTATTTCTCTCTGTCGGGGCGAATCATGTAACTGAATTTCATAGCAATTAACCTGAACCAATTTATATGGTTGAACATGTTTTCAGGGTTCAAGAGATGTCGTCGTAAATATGATTTACGTACCTGATCATGCCCTGTTCTAGCCCCAGCTGTGGATATCTGTTCTGGTAGATTCCTTCTAAGTCCACTATGTTTGGATCCTGCAAAGAGTATGAAATATCAATTAACTTTTGAAGAATTATTGTAGATACCTACTTCATAAATATTGTCTTAGTTCTGCAAAAGGATCACGAGTAACAACAGACGATAGATAAAGGATACACAACCCTAGATAAGGATTAGCTAGAAATCTCCAGTACCTAATAAATATAGTCTCCGTTCTGACTGTCCGGAGTGAAGATCTAATGCAGTGCCATGGGGATCCACATAAAAAGGAAGGAAGAAGACATTAGCTTAAATTCTCCAGTACCTTGCAGATATATCAGCCAATTCTAAGTGAAGATCTCGCACAGCGAAGGTGGTTGTTAATGGAAACGTAGTATTAAATATTCCAAATGACACAACTAGTTATGCATACAGTTGGTCCATAAGGATCACTTGGCTCTAAGAGGGTCAGTGCCGCAAGAAACAGCGACAGTGCTGTCCTTAGTGAATTTAAGCTGGAACCGACCCTAGAGTCGGTCTAGAGTGTGGTAGTCTTATAGATAGATCCCCTATTTCGAGTGGGAATCTCATACGACAGCAGATGATGGATAGCGGATACACAATCCTAAAAGAGCTTTAGCTAGAAATCTCCAGTACCTCGTAGATATAGTCCCCGTTCTGAGTGAGGATCTCATGCGAGGGTAGATGGTCGTGCACGGCGTGCAGAATGTAGTCTGCCCCGAGCACGGCCGGCGCTGAGATGGCCGACATCTGCGCTTCGGATGGACTGTACGGGTTCTCGGAGCCAGAGTCTGGTGGACTCTCAGGAAGCTGGTGGCCTCTGGAAGAAACAAGACACAATCCATCTGGTGTTTTTTTGGGTTCTGAACGGTAACAATCTTTTAATAGTGTAATGTTGAATATAAGCCAACCCATGAAGAGTGATCAGACCATACTGGTCCAATGCGTACTGGTGGATTGACATAGGTACGAGTACATCATCGAATTTATCCTACATACTTATGCAGGTTTCCCTTCACCGAAAAGCAGTGAATAGGCCTAATATTAATTAATTTGACTCTCTCAGTGGCTCAGTGGTTAGTGACCCTAACTTCTGGATCAAAGAGGCGTGGGTTCGATCCCCACCAGGGAAAATATTTATGTGATGAACATAAATGTTTGCTCTGTGTCTGGGTGTTATTTAGTTACTATCTATATAAGTATGTATTTAAAAATAAGTATAAGTAGTATATCAGTCTCCGGCAGCCATATCACAAGCTTTGCTTAGTTTGAGGTCAAAGGCCGTGTGTAAGATGTCCCAAAATATTTATTATTATTATCAATAAAAGCTTCATGATGTCTGTGAACACAAGACGAGTGTTTGCGCTTTTGCAATTTATTCGTATGTCAGCGGCACAAGGAGAGGGGATCTACGCAGTTTGTAGCTAACTTCACAGACTCTATAAATTTTGATTCGGCCTATAAATACGGACTTAAAATAAAATAAGTCTTTGGTACGGGATCGGGTTTAAGCCGTCACGCTTGTAAGGCGAGCTTTTTCCTGCTAGTTTATCACGGCTTACATCAGATTTTTGAGTAGCTGGTTACTTTTGAAACAAACAGGTAGATTTACTTCACCGTCGAGTTGATCTTGCGATATACCTTTGAGCATCGAACTAACTACTATATCCTGCAGTTACGATTTACTCAAAACAAGACCGATATAACAACACCTACATTACTCTACTCTCCGACTGACTCCATGTACGCTTCGTTACGGCTAACTTACTAACCCATTTCTAAGAATAAGAATAAAAAGAATAAGAATAATTTATTTCGTGACGTAGCATTTCTTCGGTGCTTTTATAACTGAGTGTAAGAAGGTATTTTTTAATTTTGTTTTTACATTTGTATGCAGTGTCATTAACTATATTCAGCTTTTTGTTCAGTTGGGCATAGATAAAGCTTCCAAGAAAGTTATAACATTTTTGTCCTAATTTAGTTTTAGTGTTAGCCACTTCCCATCTGAAGGTACGTTTAGATTTGCAGATATGTAATGCTATTTTATGAAATTTACTAGCGCATGCCAAAATAAAAAGCTGTCGAACTCGTAACTGTTTTGTGTCCCGGTATAGCTCATTAGTAGGGTACCTGAAAGGTTTTTTGTGGGCTACCTTGAGTAGAAGCCTTTGTGCACGTTCCACTATTATTAAATAAGTGCTGCAGGCTGCACCCCAGGATGTAATGCAATAGCTTAAAACAGATTTGCATAACGCATTGTACACCACAGCGACGGTTCCACTGTCTGCTACGGCTCTAAGCTTTTTGAATACAAACAAAACTTTCCTTAGGCGGTTACTCATCATTTGTATATGTTTTGTCCAAGACAGTAATTCATCGATAAAGACACCCAGATACTTTATCTCTTTAACCTGTTCTAAAGTCGGACAGTTACAGGAACATTGTTGGTAGTAACTGTCGCTGCAAGTGTGTAGTTGGATACAGAGAGGATAAAGAGGGGCTGAACGGGTAGAAACTCTAAAAGCCATTATTTTGGTTTTCGAAACGTTAAGCGTGAGTAGATTTCTTTGTAGCCAGGTTGCAACGTCACGCAGGCCTTTATTTGCGGCATTTGAAACTGCATCCCACTTACGCGCATAAAATACTATTGCAGTGTCATCCGCAAATGCAAATATTTTTGCATGAGCAATTTCAAGTTGACACAGGTCATTTATATAAGCTAAAAACAACATTGGACCCAGCACGCTTCCTTGAGGAACTCCATAGGCTACTTCTTCAAAGTCACTACACAAACCATTGATTTTCACCCGCTGTCTGCGACCAGAAAGGTTAGATCTGAACCAATTGAGGGCAACACCGCGAACGCCTAATTTTTCTAACTTTTTCAGAAGGATAACTCGTGACACGGTGTCGAACGCTTTGGCTAGGTCTAAAAGTGCGGCGATGCATCGTTGCCCTGAGTCCAGTTTGCTAGCTACATGGTCAACTAGAGAAGAGACCGCGTTCTCTGTGGACTTCGATGAGCGAAAACCAAATTGGTTGGATGAGATAATCTTTTCATTCTCTAAAAAGTTGATAAAGCTTTTGGCGACAACTTTTTCTAGAATCTTTGAAATTGCCGTGAGGAGGGAAATAGGACGATAATTTGAAGCTTGTTTTGTGTCACCTGCTTTATATACTGGGCTTACGTTAGCTTCTTTGAAAGATTCTGGAAAGACTCCCGCTTCTATACTTAGGTTGCAAATAAATGCGATCGGAGTAGATAAGACATGTTTTGCAGACTTCAGTAATGAGTTGGAAACAGCATCGCCACCAGGGGCAGATTGAGCTTTAAGTGATGATATTATTTTTTCTATCTGTGCTGGATGTGTTGGAGCCAAGAACAACGACTTTGTAGGAGAAGTGGGTAGTGTTACTGAATTTGCATTTCTGCGCGCCTCTAGTGAGTGCAGCGCGTAGCACTAGCAGCCCTCTCCTACTGGATCCAGCACCCTCTTCTTCAGTTAATGGACCCAGCACCTCTTTGCTACTGGGCCCGCTTCGTTACGAACCTAGGTACGCTCAGTTTGGGTCAATGTACGCTTTGTTATGGACTCGTATACGTTTCATATGATTACATTATGGACACCATAAGATAACATTAACCGCTCTACCATGAGTTCGAGCTTTAGCGGCAGCGGCGGCGGCGGCACTCGGGACGTCGTGGCGTTATTGAAACATTTTAGTACATTGGTTCTTTACCGCTCCCCGCCGGTTATAGCGGCGAAGTCGTGGCCAAGTAATAAGTTCAGTAGAATATGAAGCTACTAACCCAGTCCTGCGCGCCTCGAGTGAATGTGGCGCGTAGCACCCCTCTCCGACCGGGCCCATGTACGCTTCGAAGTCCAGCTCGTCGATAAACCCTGGACCTGGAAACAACAAACAATATAATTAAATGTTATAGGAAAAAAAGCGATAGAAAATCTGCGCAATGTTTTTTTGCCAAAACCTCGGCCTCGCTGCGTGTCGATGGTATTCGACCAGTGTGGTGTAGATGACTCGCACGTTGCCTAGATTGCTGAGGATCTTACTAGCAATTCAAATAATATAATAATTTAATAAAATATTGTAAAACTTAAATCTAAGAAGTTAAATAAATACTTCTAATAATAATAAATAGTAGAGGACATCTTACACACGGTCTCTGTCCCCAAACTAAGCAAAGCTTGTGATATGGCTGTCAGAGACTGACATACTACATACAAATTTTGCATAGTATAATTGAGCACAACTTGCTTTGTGCCTTACAAAGTCTGTGCAAATTAGTTAGGTATCCCCATGGTACCCCTTAGATCCAGCGGCCTTATTTTGTAAGCGCTCTGGCGTTCGGCTTCGCTTTTCCTCACGCTCGCTCTCGCGGCGTGAGTAACTGGCGCGAGCAGGAGAAAAAGCGAAGCCGAACGTCAGAGCGCTTACAAAATAAGGCCCCGGATCTGGATTTATAAATCGAAATTACTGACATTTTCAATTCAGTTCTAAAATGCTTCCACAGAACTTATGAAAATTACTTAATACTATAATAAGTAATACCTAATTCGGGAATCGTAATCATAAACTGGATGAGCATGCCACGAAGGATGATGTAGGGCTGAGATGTATAAAAAAACAAATATTCTATGTGGACAGGAGATCGAAACGAAATGAAGAAAATTTCCTTTAACTTTTTACGAATTAAAATTACACTAATTGTAGTTTTAAAAGGATTTAATAAAACATTTAAAGCAAGTACTGAAATGTCAACTTTGCTCCTTACAATCTCAAACTAATTTTAATTTATGTTGTTTTTAAACTTTCGCGATTTGAACACATTATTATCATATACTACAGGACTAATCGCGCACTAAAATTACGAGATAAATAAATACCTCATCATCCCGACGTTTCGGCCGGGTTGCATCGACCATGGTCACGGTCCAGTCTACCCGTGACCACGGTCGATGCAACTCGGCCGTAATTTTAGTGCGCAATTAGTCCCGTAGAATATAACAATTTATTCTAGTGATCTTTTTCCTTTCAATGGCCAATTAGAGCGCCCCACAAATCTGTTTGAACGGCAAACAGGTATTGGAGCAAACAAATTAACATTCGCTTACAGCCAGCATCGACCAAACATCGGAACACCTGGCAAATGAATCTAGCGACAGCGCGTGCCTGAGAAAAAAGAAAATTGAACGACTGCGGCTTTGACCAAAATATTACAAGATTATTATTTGCCAAAAATAGCATGACCGACTTCACCCATGTAAAGAATTCTCGAATATTTCGCGCAGATCGATGTAGCATTTTTCACATTATTGTTGATTTATCAAAAATGGCTCGGCCGATTTCGATAAAATTTAAATAGAACCAATTTCAAAGTATATTCTTTCCAATTAAAAAAGAATTATTGAAATCGGACTACTAAGAATAAAGTTATGGTTACATATAAAAAAATATACGCGTCGAATTAATTGAGTACCTCCCCCGGTTCGTCGGTCAAAAAATAGCGATGAATTTGGATTTTGTGGATGCTCCAAAGCGTTGTTTGCTCCACTATATTCCGTAAGAATGAGCAATTAACCATATTATTTTTGATTTTTAGTAATCCCGTCAATCATCGCGTATTAGCTCAAATTTCAACCGGGATCGGAATTGATCCCGGTCAATATCTTGCGGGATTCCGGTAATCGGCCCATCCCAGCCAATACGTGGAATAGTCTTCGACAGAGTTTTCTTTTCATTTTATTGTGGTCGAATGATTGTGCTAAAGTAAACTAAGTTCTGCAGCCCTGATAAAATCCTCAATATAAAAGAAAATAAGACAATTAATGGTTTTATTGAAATTAATAGAGTTTCTCTTGATTAATTCGTTAAATGATCTGTGTAGCTGTAGGCTAAATCGTTTTATTCAGTCCCTGTCAAGGTAAGGACTTACTTGACATTTTGTAGTTGAGGCGTAGGGTAAATTGTCTTTACTAGAGTTGTAATTATATCCTAGAAAGTGTATTGTGTCGTCTAGATTCTGCAGGGTTGCTGGTAGACTCTAGATTCAAAAAGGATTTAATGCGCCGAAAGGGGTGATTCAGGCCTTCATTGTGGGTGACTTGTACTATGAGACCAACTCGGAATTCGAGAAAAAAATAAGATGTTCCATACCAAATCGGTACTCAAAATCAGATTTATTCTGATAAATCTGAAAAAAAAAATTCTGACCTTTCAGTTCAGTAGCAGGCAAGCAGGTAAGCTGTATATCATAAGCAGAGAGATCATAATAAGCAGAGTTCAGGCAAGCTCAGCCGTGAGTCACCCAGTTTTTTGACCGACGAACCACCGGAGGAGGTATATACAATTCGACAGATTTTTACGCATAACTTTTTTCGTAGTAGTCCGATTTTAATAATATTTTTTTTATTGGAAAGAGTATACTTCGGAATTGGTCCCATTTAAATTTATCGAAATCGGCTGAGCCTTTTTTGATAAATCCTACTTAATATTATAAACGCGAAAGTTTGTGAGGATGGATGGATGGATGGATGGATGGATGTATGGATGTTTGTTACTCTTTCACGCAAAAACTACTGAACGGATTGAGATGAAACTTTGCAATAATATAGCTTATATATCAGAATAACACATAGGCTATAAATTATAATGATATATTGCGTATGCGGGCGAATCCGCGGGTAAAAACTAGTCAACAATAATGTGAAAAATGCTACATTGATCCGTGCGAAATATTCGCGAATTCTGTACACGGGTGAAGTCGGTCATGCTAATTTTTGCAAAAAATAATCTTGTTGACGTATCACGTCTTATAAATTGATGAAGGTCGGCTGCATGCACGAAAAAGTGTCACCTTCCGCCTGAGCCATGGATGTGTAATCCAATACATCCATGGCCAGAGACGAGCGTGCAAGCCAAAGCGCGGAACAAGTAATAGAGAGGCACGATCGGCCTGAGCGTTCGGGTTGTTTCAGTTGTTGATTCAACAATGTTTTCTTATGACGTTATCACGTAAAATTATTGTCCGTAAATTCAGACAACCAATTTTTTAATTCTATATTTTTCAGAGCACCTTATTATTGTAATCATCTCAGACAACACGCGCTGTCCACGGATCACTGAACACAGGGCATGTTTCACACGATCATGGCAATTGGGCAATTTGGTGTATCGATAGGGCACTGCGCAGTCAAGCGAGTGATTCTGCTGTTATTGGTGTGGGTGGGGTGCGGACAGGTGGACAAGTGAAAAACAAAAATTTTGGAAACACGACTATACATTTTTTTTAAATATGGCCAAGAGGCACCTGCTCCCCTACCGCCTAAAGCAATAGCAATCGTGATAGCAATCGTTTATGACTTCATTTTAGTCATTTGGCACCGCCTATGTGACGTTAGCCATCAAAGTTGTTCATTCAACGGTTGCTTTCGCAATCCGCGCAAAGCAACTGATGGCTAACGTCACATAGGCGGTGCCAAATGACTAAAATGAAGTCATAAACGATTGCTATTACGATTGCTATTGCTTAGGCGGTAGGGGGGCTGGATTACTATATTAGGAGACGATATGAAAATAAGTTCACAATAAATTCAATGACTGCCTCGACGGCTCGGTGGTTAGTAACCCTGACTCCTGGGTCAAAGAGGCGTGGGATCGATTTGGGCCCAGGGCAAATTTTTATGTGACGAACCTAGGTGTTTGCTCTGGCAGCTGGTAGCCATATTACAAGCATTGCTTAGTTTGGGGTCAGTTAATTGACCGTGTGTAAAACACACGGTCTCCTAATTTTACTATGGAAATTAACGTGGTTTTCACACATTTTATACTATATATAACGGGACTGAACTCACGTGTGGGGATAGTCGTAACGACTATAGTTTCGGTCGCATTCGGCGACCTTTCTCAAGTTGGCGAGTGCTAGCACGCGGAGCCGTGCACTTAAGTGCATTGCGAGACGCACTCAAGACGCACTTGGCTCCGCCGAATGCGACCGAAACTATAATCGTTACGACTATCCCCACACGTGAGTTCAGTCCCGTTATATATAGTATAAAATGTCTACTAATATGTATTTCTTTAATCTTTTATGATAAAAAAGGCTGCATCAACATTTGATGACTATTTTGGTCTCTAGCTAGATTGAGACATGTCTCTTCTCCTGAAATCTGAGGTATTTATTTATCTCCTAATTTTAGTGCGCGATTAGTCCCGTAGTATATAATAATAATTTCTATAATATTTGGAAATTCCCTTTAGTATCTCAATCCTAACAATATTTGCGTCTATGAACCAATTTGGTTAATTTTAGAACTATTTTATTACCAAAATCTGTGTTTTCCGTTATTCCCGCAATATTGGTAGGGTACCTTACCGGTATTATAAACATAATCAAAAGGGGTGTAGTGTGTAGTGAAGCGTGTGATTTGCCATTAATAAGTAGGGATAAATAGGGGGTGGCGGCAGGTGGATACGTTTTGGAGGCATTGGGGGTGCATTGTGTACATAAACGATTTGGTGGTTTATTCAATCAATAATCGCCGATGACAAAAATGCAAACAAATTATACAACACGTGTACTAATTTTCGTCAAGACTTCTTGAAAAATGAGACCAGCGGAGCAATTCCGTTAGCCGATCTCTTTAGTACTGAAGTGATACATTATGTTAGCCGATCTCGTTTTTCTGACAGTTCCGACAGCTCAAAACTGTCAGAAAAACGAGACAGGTTCAAGAACGGTTCACCTTAGTAACGAGATCGGTTGACAGAATTGTCCCGCTGGGGCCTTATTGTGTAAGCGCTCTGACATTCGGCTTCGCTTTTCCTCCCGCTCGCTCTCGTGGTGTAACTGGCGCGAGCAGAAGAAAAAGCTAAGTCAAACGTCAGAGCGCTTACAAAATAAGGCTGTAGAGGAGAATCAACTTCCGGACAGACGAAAGCAAAATTGTCCGAGTCAAAACATAGACTCTTTCACTTCGTTCGCTCGGTCAAAATATTGTAACGAGATGGGTTCTTGGATAATCAGTTAAAACGCCGATTATTCACTTTGCACTTTATTGCACAAAATCGCAATACACACGGCACTGATATTCACACAAACTAGTCACTTCACAATCACTGGTACCGCACTTGAACACGAGATGTTTTCGCTTCGACAGTAAACGAAAAACTGATCCCCAAGGGTTGGCCGGCGTATTTATATCCGTTACTTCCTATACAGTCTTGAACCTACGCAACATTACTCGATCTAATAAACGTTATTGTGTTAACAAGTAAACAACATGAAAGTTCGAGACTTCCTTATTGTTCTCAAATACGTAAACACCCAAACAAAAAACCAAACAATAGATGGCAGACAAAGACTGATCCCGTTTGAGTCATAAAACCATAAATCTCGCACTTGGGTGTAAACTTGCCGTAATTACCGCGCGGTCTAATGCGTTACAATATTACGAAAATCTGTTCTTCCGTCATTCCCTGCAATATTGGCATAGGCCGGCTGTGATGTTAGCTACAAGCAGCATAACCCAATCCTGGCGCAGCTGTTAAGTGATCTTTGGTCAGGATTAGGTTATCTGCAGCCTGTGTCACATCCGCCAAGATATTTGATTCGGCCTACATGTACCTTGGTACCTTACCAATTTAATAAACGCAATCAAAAAGGGTGTAGTGTGTAGTGAAGCGTGTGATTTGCCATTAATAGGGTAAATAAGGGGTGGCAGCAGGTGGATACGTTTTGAAGGCATTGGGGGTAAATTTTGTAAGCGATTTAGTGGTTTACTCGATAAACGCTTATCATCATCATCATCTCATCCGCTTGGCAACCACCACCGAATAAAAGCTTCCCATATTTACTTACAAGCTTTTATTTAGTTTCACCACTTTCACTTATCCCGTTGTCTGTCTGTCTGTAATCAAATATTGCAAGTTAAATTTGATCCACTTTTCGGTTTCCGATTAAGTTGAAATTTTGTAAATTGCGTAACATTGCAATATTATGATGACATGATGCTGATCTGATGATGGAGATGGAAGGTATCCAAAGGAACTTTGCAATGAAACTACACAGTACACACCTAACCTAGTTTGGGCTCATTTTAATCGTCTTGACGAGTAGTTTGTCTTTCAATGGTAACCAGGGTCTGATGATGGAGCTGGAAGGTGGTCCTAGGAACTCTGTAACGAAACGACGCAAACTCATCGAGTTTCGGCTCGTTTGATTCGTCTTGGCAAATACTTGTTCAGTAATAGCTTGTTTTAAAAACAGGTTTTTTAAAACTTTTATTTAACTTTAACTATTCTTGTTTATACAAGGTATTGATTTTCAAAGTGTAAGGACTTTCAGAAGCTTTGCGCACATCATTGTGAACAACTTTTACAACGGGACCAACTGAGAAACCTATCATGACTTCATGAGCTTATAGGTGCTATTTAGAACCGAGCTTCTAACTGCTGACAGCACCTGCAGCGGCTGATACAAATTAGTAGTCACCACCGATTTTTCGCAGTCATGTTTGACAAAGACGATAAAACGAATATTCATATTTGTCTGTAAAACTCTGACACCAGAGATACCTATCTATTGTACCCTCAGAATAATGAAAAATAGTAGATGTGAAATAAAATAAAAAAGTTGAGATGCAAGATCTCAGAAACATGGCGTGGAAAACTGCTATGTAATCTAGACACAAAGGACACTTGAACTAGTGATCAAATGTCAAATTCAATTTCACAATAATGGTGGACAATTTCAAACGTCTCTTGAGTTTTTTTCTGGACCCTAAGTTTTTTATAATAATACTATGTCAATTCAAACAGCGCCCCTACGATTGTACCTAGAAACTGTGACGGGATATGATATAGGTACGAGTACGACACAGAAAATAAGTCATAATATGATATGAACGTTTTATAACGTTCGTATCATATTGACGTGTTTATACACGTCATGAGTGGTTTCCCAATTTAACCCATTTTAAAAGTTTTTTGTTGTGTGGCATCGTGTTACGTTTTCTGACGTCACGGGTCTGTTTTGGCAATACGTGAAATGACATTTGATACGAAAAAATATGCTATAAAATCGTGACAAATAAGTAGAGGATTGAATGTGATATTCACGTCACTAGTGGTTTCCAATTTTGAAGGTTATTTTACTTCCATTAATTTTTTGTTTTCGTCTTTTGGTTTTCATATTAGAGCTTACTTAAATGTACAGATAAAAAAGTGAATGGTGGGGCGAATCGCCCAAGACTCTTTTTGAATGCCTCTTTTCGCCCCACTCGAGCACTCCAAACGCGAATGGGAACCTTCAAAAAGAGACTTGGGCGATTCGCCCCACGCTCCGAACCGCTTGCGGGGCGAAATGCCGCAATGCCCGCTTTAACAAGCTACTAGGATAACCTTATCATAGCTCAAAATATTTGAAAAAGAAAAGCTACTAAAGTAAGTTTGTAAATGCCAGGTAGTTAGATGTAGTGTGAGTTCTTAAGCCTCCTAAAGGTCTTTGACAGGGCTAAACAGTTAAAACAACCGGGACCTACAATTTATCGTGTCATCCAAGCCACGCTAAAATACCATATGCGGTCACCCATCCGAAAACTGAGTCAAGAATTGCTTAACTTGTTGACAAACACTAGTCAAACTACGCTATGAGCGCTACTAATTTAGATATAACTAATGACCCGGCCTTGCTTTGCACAGGTGTAATGTGCATATAAACTTTCCTCTTGAATTACTCTATCTATTTAAAAAAACCGCATTAAAATCGGTTGCGTAGTTTTAAAGATATAAGCATACATAGGGACAGACAGACAGCGAGAATCGACTTTGTTTTATACTATGTATACTGTATAGTTTAGATAGGATAATAATTTAGAATCAAAATCACGGTCACCCAAAACAAGTGACCAGTAAAAACAAGAATCAAGAAACAAATGTCAGCGATGTCAGCGTGTGCGCTCACTCAGTCGGAAAATGTGTCTGTTAGGGTACCGTGCTATGGCGAAATAAAAAGTCCCTTTTGAAAAACGAAGGAACGAAGAAAGAAACGAGCAGAACCTAATAAACATTGACTTTCTCTTTAATTTAAATGTATTTTTTTTAATTTAAGACATGATTATAATTTCTTTTAGCGATTTCGGGATTGGTTCCATCTTAAAACTTGTTCATAAGTAAGTAAATAAATAAAGTAAATTCGTATAGATAGGTAGGGTGACTAGCCCTGGTGGCTCAGTATTTATGTCTCTGGTTAAGCGGTTATTCAACCGGGACCTACAATTTTCTGTCTGTTCTGCAGTCAGTTTTTATTCAATAATTTCTGTGTTGGTCTTTGCGCAAGTTGGTTTAATAATGAAAACAATGATAACCTAAAATATCTACGTCGTCTATAAAAACACTCGGTATTGTAACATTGAAAAAAACACAGGTTTTTTGGCTGTCGAAACCAAGAACCTTTGTTAATTCTGCTTCGTTAAAGATTCTTCTGATTCAATCTTGCGAAATGCTTCACAGTTTAATTGTATCAAAAAACATAACACACTCCGAAACACCGGAAAACAATAACAGAAACATGATAAGATGCATCTCTCGAACACGTGATTACCCACAGAAACAAATCCTGATTGACTCCGGTCTGCGTGATATTAGTCATTATACGTAGAAATCTAAACTATGATTTTTGTGTGGGATTTCATGACAAAATAACAACTAAGTTAGATTCAGTAGCTGTATTGAATGCTTAATTTAAATGGAATTTCATATTTTCTTATTTGTTTTTTGTTTAAGTCCGCCATGACGCCGCCATATTTTACAAGCAATTTCAAAAGATGATAAGATATTAAAATATGAAATTCCTTGAAATGAAGATTGTTATCATCATCATCATTCGCGGCCTTCTCTATCCCACTGCTAGGTATAGGCCTCTCATGCGGTGCAATCTGTCTCGGTCCTGAGCTAATCGTGTCCAGGTTCGACCCGCGATTTTCACAATATCGTCGACCCATGTCGCAGCCGGACGACCAACGAATGAAAGAAAAAATAGGAAAATCATTTTCCGAAACAAATGGAGCAAATAATTGAATACTGTACAAGGTATTGTCTTAAGCTCGATATATTTTTTATCTCTTTTGTGAATATAACATTTTGTTAGAATCAATTTGGTGGCTGTTCTAGTCTCGTCTCATACAATTATTGAATTAAATTGTGAGACAAGTTTGTACCTATATAACACAATAATTAAACAAAATAAATAATAATATATACGGAACCCATATAAATTATCTTCCGCACGCTTGACATTCCATGTTTGAATTCATATTTCGAACGAAAGTTGCATGCACGCTCCATTTGCCAACGAACCGGCGCTGAAACTACATTTGCCGATGGGTGTCCACTTTCTAGCCATTAATCTAATTATAGTAATTCTAGGACAAAGATTTAGCAATTTATAACATCTGGTAATCATCCGCATAAACCGCAGGATAGATAAGTTGAAATGTCAGTAGGCACTTAGCACAGAGGACTGATGACCGATGGGGTCGAAAAGTTCTCGAGTGGAGACCACGTACAGGCAAGAGTAGCGTAGGAGTTCCACCCACGAAGTGGACGGACGACCAGACCGCAAGATCACGCTGGATGCAAGCCGCTTCCAACCGGTATTATTGGGGTCCATAGGGAGGTCTATGGTCTGTAAAGAGCGTCGTAACGATGCTACTGATGATGATGTGTCATAAAATCATCTTATACCGACAAATAATGAAAATGAGATACTCGCAAGTCAATACAAGTGAGCGAAGTGCGGTTATTGAATAATGGTTTGCCCCATATTAAAAGTTGCTCATCACCTCCTTTCGGATTAGTAGACCCTTTGAATAACCCTGTAGAGTTCCAATAATATCGGATGGAAGCGGCTTGCACCCAGCGTGATCAGGTTTAGTACCTAACGATTATAAATACCATTATTTCTAATTAGTGCAAAATGTAACTTCCTTGCTTACAATCACTTACTTAACTATTTTATTTTTCTAGGAAAAGTATTACCTAAATAAAATTAATGTAGATTTAGTAGCAACAAAACATCTTACATAAAGATATGTATTATAGGCAAGGGGTATCCGTATCAATATTTAATTTTGTGTTATCATGTGCTAAAGGCTAAGGCGAAAGTGCATTAGTTTGTTTGTTATAGTTTTTTCACCGGAAAAAATATTGTATCGATCCTGTGAGGAAGCGCGCGTGTTATTCAAAATTCAAATTTAGAATCTGCTGCAACAGGGATGTGACGTTCACTTTGTCGACGTATCGACACGACACGCGATATCGATAAATTAATTACATGTATGCGAGTTACACTGTCTCAAAGCATGAAAAAAATAGCGTATGGTTTATCGCATTGCGACGCATAGCTCGTACCTATGTAGATATACCTATGTAATGAATTACCATATTACATATTATGTCGTCATGCGATTTAACATATTTTTTATTATTAAAAATATGGATAAGGATCGTATATAGCTTTGTAGGTATATACGATCCTTACTTCCTTACTAGCCCACTAATATTATAAGTCCGAAAGTGTATTTGTTGGTTTGTTCCTTTTTCACGCAGCAACGTGATGGACTTGATTTTTGACATGTAATGACCATAGTTTGAAAGACGGAAAGTGACATAGACTATTTTTATCCCGAAAAAAAAGCACAAAAATTAAAATATCACGTGGGCGAAGCCGCAGGCAAAAACTAGTAGGTATTCAATAAGTTAAGACTGTTATCGTCGGTCAACGCGCGAAATTCAATTTATTTTTAGATTATTTTGGCATCTATAACGGTGACATGTAGATCCTTGAAATATTCAGTAAAATGCTTTAAAAAATAATTAATTATTTAATTATTATTAAATGAAAAATAAATATTTGAGGGGGGCTTCCGTACAAGAATCGTGATTTTTTTGCTCGATATTAATAAAGGCAGTAAGAAGATGCTTGAAATATTCACAGAAAATTAAGTTATTTATTCAATTTAAAAATAAATAATTAAATTACAGTAAAATATATTAAAGGGGGCTTCCATACGGTACGTTCCTGCGCGAGTCTGTCTCGCACCTGGCCAATTATTAGTTTATGCACTCTTAGGTTTTAGATGTAGGTATGTATGTACTTTGTTAAGACCACATGTTCATGGCCGCTAAATAAGTTTTGCAAACTAATAATGAGCAGTTTGTCTATACAATTTATAGATAAACATTTAATGCCAAAAACCCAAAAAATTTAATTTTGCGCGGTGACCTAGAGCAACCACCTTAAGGAAAAACCTGTAGGCGAAAAGTCCTAGATTCGAGTTTTTTTTTATTCTTTTAGTAAAAGTCAAAGAGTAAGTCTTGGTTCCAAAGAACTTATCGGTACGGGAGTAGGCTCCCAATAAACACACGATTATTATGATTATTATTTTTAGTTGACGATTATCCCACTAGGATGTCACTGCTTCATTGGTGCCTGGATTTTACCTTGATTCCGTTGAATTCTAGTTGTCCTAACGTTAGGTTCTTGTCCGTCCTCCATGTGCCATGAGTATTCCATCTTCACTCACTCACTTGTCATTTTTAATCTGTCTCTAATCTTATGTCACATCCCTAGACCCCAAGTGACACATTTCGATTGAAAGTTCAAAAATAGAACGTCAAAAATCCATTTGTTATTAATTCTAAAATTGACAGCACGTTAAAAAAATAACGTTCGATAGACGCGTTGACGTCGATAGACGATAGTAAAAAGTTGCGGATGAAAAAAAGGTTTCACTTTTTATGAAGAATGTAGAGTATTTTCACTTTGAAATCACTTTTCACTGTATTAGTATGTTCGACGATGCATCAACCGTTTTAAATGTAAATATATTTTAGCCTTTCGTTTTTCAATGTCTCTTTCCCGATTACTTTTTAAAACACTCACAAAATCGAATCGATGTTATGAAATCGATTATATCAATAAAATTGTTTGTAAAACACTGGCCGAAAACAATGGTGGACAGCGCGTTCTTTATTTAAAATAAAAACCTCTATTTGTTCAATAAACGTCCGACAATAGTTTAAACTTAGAAGACACTGGCGTCGCTCGTCGTGTTGTTTCATCCCTTGCGTGCGAGCGAGACAACTACGTCAGCCGTCACGCGTCAGAGCGTGATGGTTATACAAATCCGTTTCCAGTTTTCCCGAAACGTATTGGCGGGGAAAAGGAAAATGTCGACCAATCAGAGAGCAGTGAGTAAAATTTTGATACAGGGGTAGTTTCTAATTTGAATAAGTAGGTACCTACGAAGGGCAGTGGAAATGTTTCAGGATTTAGTATATTTTCGTGTTGATTTATATTTGCGATAAAATTTGAAATATGTAAAGAGATAGGAAATTATTTAAATTGACGACATTAGATTTTGGAATAGTTTTATGTAGATTTGTATTTGATGAGATATCCTAAGATTTGCTACTGGTATTGATACGATTTATTTTGGAAAGCATTTAATTAAAAGATATTGTAGCTAACTGAGAAAGCGATTGCCTTAAAATGGCGAGGTCATCGGTTCAAATCCTGATCCAGTACCCCGGTTTTGGCCATTTCATGCCAAAATTATTGCATAAATATAGAATAAACAATGTAACACCATAAACTTTATTTGTTGCCAATGTCGAAGGTGAAAATACCTTTAAAAATATTTTAAAAACATTAAAATTCAAAGTGACCTCCATTAGAATTTACCTAAGTAGAGCTCATATCATAGTTTGACTAGGTGTTTCTCAGCGATCACCGAAGTTAATCAACGTTCGGCTCGGTCAGTTTTCGGGAGAATGACCGCGGGTGGCATTTACAACTGAACGCTACCGTGGCTCGGATGAAGCGTTAAATTGTGGGTCTCGGTTGTTATTGACCGTTTAGCCATGCGTCAGAGGCCTTCGGATGTCACGTACCTACCGGCAAGCGTAACGTAGGTCGTCTACCCAATGTAAGGAGGTTCGTAGAGGCCGGGTGGCCAGCCGGTGACATAGCTAAACCGTTAACACAACTGCGTGCGCCGTGCGGAATCTGTTCCAGACTCCCATAGACACTGCTTGGTACGCTCCTTCGGCCCAAGCCATTCATTTGCTCAACGCCATGCTTGCTCATATGCCAGATGTAGATATATTTGCTGACAAACTTAAATCCTTTAGGATGTCGGTGATCACCTTCGTGGGTAATCACTAATAAGGTTAAGATAATATTCGTGTTTGTTTTTGTGTATAAAATGTTTTTTTTTCAATCATTTATTTTTGACACATAATTTAATGTAGTATCAAATGATCCATAGACTCCTGAACTAGTCTAAGACTGTGTTTCAGGAGCTATGGCTTCTCTATAATTAGTAACAATTTTATACATTATATCAAAACAAAACGTGTTTTTACTAAATTTTTAAAACAATTTTGTAATATAAAAATAATAATTAATTTTGAAAAACATAAAAAAAATATTATCTAGTGAATCGAAATCTCAGATATTATTTAAAATTATTAAATCAATCCACTACAGATACTTAATCATTTTCTAAAGTTTAAATATAAAAACAAAAGTGAATAATAACAAAATTTAAATAGATCTTACATAACATTACATAATATCTTAATAAATTACCAAATTTTATGATCATTCATCATATTTACAATTTAATTTACTTTTTACCCAAACTGTTAAAGGTAAATACTATATTTGCTAGATAAATCAGATATACAAACTTTCAAGCAAAACTTCAGTACTTTGATAATCGAACTTATTTAACCACGCTAGTATTACTTTTTTAAATTCCCTATTACTGTATTGTTTTGTGTGACAATCCTTATTCAGCTTAGTATAGAGACGCTCAGCAGTATTGCTATACTTTTGCTGAGAAAATCTTGTTTTAGATCGTGTAGTTGGAAAGAGCTCACGTCTTTTGTCTTGTAAAAGCGGCAACTTCGGTACTGTATTTCTGTGTATATATGTGTTATGTATTGTAACTTGGCTTTCCGTGCGTTTTGGTGTAAACTATAAGCACAGAAAGCATTTGAACAAAAATAAAATAACAAAAAAACTGGGACTTACAATTTAACGTATCAAGCACCTAGCCAAACTGAGTCGTTCTCGTAAGTTCTATTTAACAGTACAATTGGTTACCGTTAGTTCTATCGTAGGACTACCGGTAACAAATTTTACTGGCAGTAGATCGTAGTAGTAGTATCTAAGTATTCAAAAAGAAGACAGTTAAAAAGACATCATTAAAACCGCAGGATCACGCTTTATGGCAGCCGCTTCCAACTGGTCTTATTGGAGATATATGGGGGAGACCTACGTCCAGCAGTAGACGACCTATGCTGATAATATAATGATGATGTTTTTGTCCAATAGTGAATATGTGAGTTACCGGTCGGTGACCAATGGACCTTGTCAAGGGTTGAGTTTGATTAGCCACCGTCAGGTGGAAGCAATCGACCATGACTGGGTTACAGCTGCTTAGGGCATTGAAAATATTAGCATGCTCATTTCATGGGTTCGATTCCCGGTCGGTCAGATATTTGGGCGAGAGACAGGGTACAGCATTTTACAGGTCGAATCACATAACTTGGCGGTTGTGATGTTCGGCCGCCTATGTAACCGTATTTTGTAACCTATTTTAGTTTTTAAGACAATATAATAAGTGTAATATGTTTGTAAAAGTTATTTAAATAAATACAAAAAAACAATAATTTTCTCTTTTCTAGGCAATAGACAGTTCTTTATTAAGACAAAAGTAAAATTAAACAAAACCACAAAGTAAACAACACAGCAAAACAATACAAAATAAACATCATAAACAAAATAATTACTCATAATTATTTTACAATGTTATCCTACTTAATCACTAATTTTATTTTTGTCACAACCCGGTCCCACCTCGGCATATTATGCTGGTTGTGGACCAACCAGCGCTAGTCTTCCGGCAGGATGTCTCATGCAAATATTAAAAAAAAACAATAAGGCTATTGTTGGAGCATTTCTCGTTACTCATTTACAAAATAGTAAATGTTGTTTTTAAACTTTCGCGATTTGAACACATTATTATTTTATATACTACGGGACTAATCGCACACTAAAATTACGAGATAAATAAATACCTCCTCATCCCGACGTTTCGGCCGAGTTGCAACGACCGTGGTCACGGGTAGACTGGAATGTGCAACAGCTGGTACCGCCAATTCAATTTGAACTTGAAAAATTGTCATTACGACACACAACACTGACGGTATCTAACAATGTCCTTCTACCTACACTACGCGATTTGCATTTGTTGACAGCAGGATTCCACGACGCCGATAACTTAAATCCATCCTCCCGGTTGAAATTGTTATGTTTTTTGATTTCCACCGCTTCACGAACTATTCTTGAAAAATAGTGTCGATCCGTGGAGAGGACTTTTGGGTCGTGGAGCTCGAGTCTACCCGTGACCACGGGTCGATGCAACTCGGCCGAAACGTCGGGATGAGGAGGTATTTATTTATCTCGTAATTTTAGTGCGCGATTAGTCCCGTAGTATATAAAATAATAAAATAGTAATTCAGTGGACTTAGAAACATCTATCCACAAGTTGTGGATATCCCAATTTTTGCGCATCGGTCAAGGAAGCTTCAGTCTCATATTTTTCTATCCGCAGCTAGAACCTAATATCACAGCCGCCAAGTTGTGTGATTCGGCCTATACCAGACTATTAGGTAATAGATTAGGTGGTTTGTCCTGGTGTCAGAGGTTTTATACCGCCTGTAGACTTCTGACACGGCTAAACGGTTATGGGCTGCTATGACTGCTTAGTCCGTAGAAGATATTCGATGGTATATGGTATAGGTATCTTCTAGGTAAGCGTGCTACACCCTAGACCGCACATCTGCTTAACATCAGGCAGTGTGTAGTCAAACGCAAACCTATTCGAAATAAAAAAATAAAAATAAAATATGGATGAAGCGTGGTCGATATGGCCGAATCGCCCTTCGCGAGAAAGCCTATGTTCAGCAATGTACTAGTGAAAAGGTAGAGTACAATATGCAAATCCACCAACGCAACTGGACCAGCGTGAAAATAAAAACATTGAAGCAGTCCTATCGTTGATTATCGTTTTTCCTTGATTACTACACATCGCCTAAGTATAGTTGACGACTCAAGGAAATAAACACAGCCTTTCCTTCAAGGCCTTCCTAGCTTCAACATGTATAGGAGCGCTTCTGTACAAATACAGACTAGGGAAAGTCAGATACAACAATAAATGGAAACTGAGTGATCCTTTCCTTTCACTCTCACTCTCATCTTCTCTTAACTTTGGCTCTTACATAGAGCCTAAAGCCCAATTAGCCTCCAAAAAACTTGGTGTTCTCTCTAAGGTGAGACGGTATTTCACACCTGAGCATCTGCTTAGTCTTTATAAAGCACAAGTCAGGTCTTGCATGGAATACTGCTCTCACCTTTGGGATGGCTCTGCTAAATATAAACTGGAGACTCTGGAGTCGATTGAGAGGCGAGCCAGGAGGCTGATTGACAACGACACCTAGACTAAGTCACAGCTGCAAAGTCTTGAGCATCGTCGCAAGGTAGCGTGTTTGTCGGCCTTTTACCGGATACACTTAGGAGAGTGCGCCCAGGAATTGCACAATCTGGTCCCCCCTGCCCCTTTTTTCTATCGTACGGCTAGACAGACGCGACCAAAGCACCACCCTTTTATGGTGGACATTCCGCGCGTTCGAACCAAGCGTTTCGAATCCTCATTTCTCATACGAACAGCCAGAATGTCGAACGCTTTGCCTGGGTCTGCCTTCCTGTTTAAGTACAACGTGGGTGTCTTCAAATCCCGAGTAAATAGGTATCTTCTAGGTAAGCGTGCTTCACCCTAGACCGCACATCTGCTTAACATCAGGCAGTATGTAGTCAAACGCGAACCTATTCGAAATAAAAAAAAAATAATAATACGTATAATACATAGTCAAGTAAAAGTAACTCACGATACCCAATCCTCGCACAATTGGGATCCGCAGATTGTAGCTAACATCGCACACAGCCGTCAAGAAGATTGATTCGGTGTATACTTGGCTGACGTGGACTCACTCGATACTAAACAGAACTCCTCTGTAGACCATAGGCAGGAAAAGCCGTGGTGGTCTAGTGGTAGTGACACCCGCCTTACAATCGTGAGGTCGTGGGTTCAAAATCCGGTCCCGTACCAATGAGTTCTTTGGAATTTATGTACGGAATTTAACACCGCTGGCTTTTCGGTGAAGGAAAACATCGTGAGGCAACCTGCAAATGTCAGTAGAAGAAATTCGATGGCGTATGTGAATCCACCAACCCGCACTGGGCCAGCGTGGTGGATATGGCCCAAACACCCTTCGTGGGTAGGCCTACGTCCTGCAGTGGACTATTAAAAAAGTCTGATACAGTACAGTAATACTTGGCTGACGTGGACTCATTCGATACTAAACAGAACTCCACTGTAGACCATAGGCCTCCCTTATTAGACCTCCAATTGTCCAACCGGTTGAAATCGATTTGTATCCAATTGCGACATTTGCGACCAACTAAGTAAGTTCGTATAGGCCGGGTGGCTAGCCCTAGTGTCAGAGTTTTTAGGCCGCCTGAAGGCCTTAGCGCAAGCAACCGGGATGATGAGACCAACTTAATACCTTCGGTCGACGTTGTGAGTTTACATGAATATACGTGGTCTCCTCGAGAACTTTCTCTCATAACCCCATTCAGTCATTGGTCCTCGGTGCTGTACCTACTCTGCTCAAGTGCTCACTGCTATTTCAACTTGTTAATCTGCTAATCTAAATCGGTTACTTTGGTTCTTCCACGGGTCCATTTCTGATTCGAACTCGTTATTATTTAAGGAAAATAATCTAGATATCAACTACAAATTGGGTCGACGATATCGTCAATATCGCGGATCGAACCTGGTAGCTCAGCGTATACTGTACTGTAATAGTCCACTGCAGGACGTAGACCTGGCCCAGTGCGGGTTGGTAGATTCACATACGCCATCGAATTGCTTCTACGGACATATACAGATTTCCTCACGATGTTTTCCGCGCGTCACCGAAAAGTCAGTGGTGTGAAAATTCCGAACATAAATTCCAAAGAAGTCATTGGTACGGGGCTGGGATTTGAACCCACGACCTCACGATTGTAAGGCAGGTGTCACTACCTCTATGCCACCACGTCTTAGCGTATACGACTACCAAGAAAGTTTTGTCGGCGTGTGAAAAACTGACAGGTATAATTACCACAACTCTGTCTCGTTCTGACATGTTTTTGTGGGCCATATTCTAGTCCGGTTGGACACGATTGGAAAGGACTGAGGTAGATGGCTCTTCAAGAGAGGGGTGTATACGCAGCAGTAGGATAAAGAGGACTGTTATGAAGAAGGATGATGATAGTGAAGTTCTCCATCTGTTTGTAATCTGTTGGAGGAGTAGTATAGCGATGTAGACTGCATGTCGATGTATCGACCTAACGTCTCCATAGTTACTCAAGTACTTGTGCTGACGTGGACTCACTCGATACTAAGCAGGGGTTAGAGTATATCTACATGGAGTATATCTTCGACCAGTGTGTCGGTGAAGAAAAACATCGTGAGGCATCCTGCACACGTCCGTACAAGAAATACGATGGCGTATGTGAATCCACCGACAGGCACTGGGCCAGCGTGTTGGATATGGCCCAATCACCCTTCGTGGGTAGGCCCACGTCTAGCAGTAGACTATTAAAAGAAGCTGGTACAGACTAGTATTTAGTCTTTGGCATCCATATTACAAGATTTGCTTAGTTTGAGGTCAAAGACTAGAGTAGAGGACAACCTTAACTTAACACCTTTATTTTATTACTAGTTTTTACCCGCGGCTTCGCCCGCATACGCAATATATCATTATAATTTATAGCTTATGTGTTATTTTGATATATAAGCTATATTATTGCAAAGTTTCATCTCAATACGTTCAGTAGTTTTTGCGTGAAAGAGTAACAAACTTCCATACATCCATCCATCCATCCATCCTCACAAACTTTCGCGTTTATAATATTAGTAGGATTTTATTTATATACACAAAATAATCAAATAATTTGGACAAAAACTATATCGATGGTTGTAAAATAGGTGCCTAGCTCATCAATCAAAGGAATTAGTGCCGGAAACACACTATTCAACGGGTCGTGAGAGTGACCTAAGCAGTTTTGTAGCTCGTTTATTTTGATAAAAATAGTTTAGAAAATTTCCCATACATTTATTTCCGTTTTTACTGACTCCTTAAATGGAGTAGGTATTAAATTCGTCTTTATGTTTTTTTTTCTGTCTATGTTCATCGATATTTATTTAAAAGAGGGTATACCTACTCCCTAGGTGGTCCCATTTAAATTTTATCGAAATCGTCGTTTTTGATAAATCCTACTAATATTATTTAACTATCCTACTATATAATATTATAAACGCGAAAGTTTGTGAGGATGGATGGATGGATGGATGTTTGTTACTCTTTCACGCAAAAAACTACTGAACGGATTGAGATGAAACTTTGCAATAATATAGTTTATACATCAGAATAACACATAGGCTACAATTTATAAAGATATTTAGAGAATTGTCCAAAATATAACGATAAATGTTGAGTAAGTAGGAAAATGCTGCCATCTGCGAGCTACCCTAGCGTGCGCTGCAAGAATGTCAAAATAAACAACTGTCGATCGAATACTTATCTGTCAAATCAATCGATGAGCAGTCCTTGGATATCATCATACTGATAATATATAATGTACCTTAATATTATAAATCCGAAAAGTTTGTTAGTTTGTCCTTCTTTCACGCAGCAACGGAGCAACGGATTGACTTGATATTTGGCATAGATATAGTTCGAGGGCCGGAAAGTGGCATGGGCTACTTAAATAAAAGGTTCCTGTGAGATAGCATAAATGTCTAATACCACGCGGGCGGCGCCGCGGGATATGAAATTATTGTTGACTAGCTTCTGTCAACAATAATTTCATATCGATTCATGCAAACTATTCGAATTCTGTACACGGCGGAAATCGGTAGTGCTATTTTTTGCGAAAAATAATTATGTCATTCATTTTAGTTTGGTGAATGTATAAAAAGTAACTGCTCTTTTAGAACTTTGCTAAATATAAAATTAGTGCAGTTCCGAAGAAGTTTGTAAGGCGGCTCGGCTGGCATGGACGCCTCTGACTCTGACCAACCGAAACCCATTATTTAAAATTTTATTTCATTGTCATCCGAGTCACGCCAGCTATTGACTAGCTGGCATGCTTGACCACTAAAAGCCACGAAAATAAATTTTTTCGACGTCTGAAAAAGCGACAGATATATACTTTCACTTCGTTAAAACTACCGTGAGTATTCATAGATATATACTTTGCCATAACGCTGTCTCGTTCTGACACTACGAAAGAAATATTTCGTGGCGCGCATCCTAGCGCGGCAGAGCACAGTATGCTGAGTGTGAGTTTTGTCGTAAACATAAGCGTAAGGATGTAATTTGTATGAACTTGTTGTGTTTCAAAAACGCGCCGCAAGTGGCGCTGTACATTTCTTTATACAAATTACATGCTTACGCGCTCGCCGAAGAGCGCGTCATGTTTACGACAAAACTCACACTCAGTATACAGTTGTAAATTCAATACTACCTACGATACCCATCCGAATACGAATCGTGCCGAACGTTATCTCTACGACACAGCTAGTCTACAATACGATGGCGCTTAAAAAACCTAAAGTCCAAAGTTCACTTTTATCAATGCAGCTTTACAGGGTTATTTCTAATCAATGAGCATCCTTTTAGGGACTTATTCTGTACATCAAAACTAACAACTTTTGTTCTATGACTTTTATTAATTCGCAAAAAAAAAGTTGTTGTTCCGTGGAAAAATATTGTTCATCCTTGACAAAATGTATGGAACAGCTGTTTTTTTTATTTTTGACAAAAATCGCAGATCAAATGTTATTAGTTTTGATGTACAGAATAAGCCCCTGAAAGGATGCTAATTGAATAGAAATAACCATGTATATAAACGTATAGTTGCACGTAATTTATTTGAAAAAAAAAACAACGGGTTGCACTAAGGCAATACCGGCAGAAGTGAAAACTTGAACATATAAAGTACATACTATCATTTATGTGGTAAAATACAATATCACACACGCACACTCGCGCAAGCGCCCTGCGCCGTCTTACGAATTTTCGATCAGGTCACGTGGTCTGACGCGGGCTTAACATTTTTTACCCATCCCAAAACGTGCAGAACGCCGCTAAAGAAGTTTCCACTTCAAAAAACATAGTTTTTTGGGTTTTCTCTCAGATAAGGTATAGCTGCATAAACTGCAATAATGAATCTTAACTTGTCATGTTTTTATCCATGAACATTGTTAAAGACCCTGGTTTTTATCGAACCTATGTAACAAAACTTAAACTTGAAACAAGTACCTACTTGATGTGCTCATTCGTACACCTTGTGGGTGGACGTCCTACGCTGCGCTTGCAGGTACGTAGTCTAGAGAACTTTTCGACCCCATCGGTCATCAGTCCTCAGGGCCATGTGTCCTGCCCACTGCCAGAATGCTCTTTTTCGAAACTAACTACTCGTAACTAAATGTAACTTGAAACTGCCTACTGTTGTATGTAGTTTAGGTGAACCTATTTTGATAAGAATAAGTCGGAATAACCTATGAACTTTGATTAAGAATACCTAGTTTATTGTGGAAACTAACTAATGTTGAACTTGAAACAACCTATATGTCAGATTTAAATATATTGATAGATAATACTGAATATTTTATGTGGTTTGATAAAAACTAGTTTGTTACAGAAACGTACGAGCAGGCAACTAAACTTGAAACAGTCCATCCATTCCTGAAGTTTAAATGTTATAGGTAAGTTGGTAGCCTTGGTAAAAATTAAAGTGACACAATGTTCTTAAGCCATTTCTCCAACGTTTACAACGATTTTTAGACTCGATACACTGATTTACCATATTCTGATAACAGCAAAGAGAAGTCGAACAGAACTCGAATTGCAATATCGATAATTTAATTGACTAGCAACCCTTCCCGGCTTCGCACAGGTGTTTTATACATACAAAACCTTCCTTGAATCACTATCTATTAAAAAAAATAGCATCAAAATCCGTTGCGTAGTTTTAAAGATATAAGCATACATAGGGGCAGACAGCGGGAAGACTTTGTTTTATACTATGTAGTGAATAGTGACAGTGGTTCTCACGGCAGTGTTGACCACCAGCCCGCGAGGGGGCGCATCCATCGGCGACGACCTTTGGCGCGGCGAATTGGTAGCGCTTATAATAATTACTACTATCAATATTGGGGGTGGATATTGTGTTTATTTTGATCTTCCGTTTAATCACTGTTTACCGAGTGAAGAAAGCAGGTGATGTATTTTTACAGAGGGTGAATGTTTGTGAATATTCCGATACACGGAAAGTCGGAAACATATGGCCCAAATCAAACATTTTGGTGTCTGTGTAATTAGTAAAAACCTAAGCAAATCCCATCGACTTGGCATTTTTCTTGCATTCAATATTGATGGTAAATCCCCAATCCTCACTGCCGCTCATATTTGCCTCGTGTTCACATACGTAAACATAAGCCAAAATCAAACTATAACGCGGGCGACGCCGCGGGTAAATATGCTAGTAAATAAATAAATCTTTTCTCGAAATTACCGCGTATACCTACAGATAAACTTAGAATGAAAAGCTCTATCTCCATCCATCCATCAGCTGACTGGACATAGGCCTCCTCTATTCATCTCCAATAAGACCGATTGTAAGAGGCTTGCATCCAGCGTGTTCCTGCGGTCTTAATGAGGTCATCTATATATCTGGACGGAGATGTCTTACGCTGCGCTTGCCGGCACATGGCCTCCACTCGAGAAATTTTCGACTCCGTTATCAGTCCTTCGTGATATGTGCCCTACCCGCTACCATTCCAACTTGTTAAGCCGCAAGGCTGCGTCGGTAAATAGTTAACTTTGGTGAGTCTACGAATCTCCCCATTTCTGGTTAGAACTCGCAAAGAGACTACGGGCATAGCCTTCTCCGTGGCACGTTAGACGTCTCACTTTTTTAGAGTCAGTAGGTTAGTATTTTTAACCGACTTCAATAATTATTTTTCGGAATGACCCACTTTAACCTTGTACAGAATTTGCGAATATTTCGCACACATCGATGTAGCATTTTTCATATTATTGTTGATTTATCAAAAATGGCTCATTCGATTTCGATAAAATTGAAGTGGGAACCTCGAAGTATACTCTTTCCAATAAAAAAATAATTAATGAAATCGGACCACTATGTAAAAAGTTATGCGTAAAATATACCTACTACCTACTAATATTATAAACGTGAAAGTTTGTGAGGATGGATGTTTGTTACTCTTTCACGCAAAAACTACTGAACGGATTGAGATGAAACTTTGCAATAGTATAGCTTATATATCAGAATGACACATAGGCTATAAATTATAATGATATATTGCGTATGCGGGCGAAGCCGCGGGTAAAAACTAGTATATATATACGAGTATACATACCTATACGCTTCGATTTGAGTACCTCCTCAGTTTCGTCGGTCAAAAAAGGAGGTTATCAATTCGTCTGTATGTTTTTGTAGGTATGTACCTATGTTACGCGATTACTCCGCCAATTATGAACCGACTACGATGATTATTTTTGGCAGAACAATTACTTCAGAGGTGGTCTTATTTAAATTTTGTCCAAATCGGCTGAGTCCTTTTTGAAAATCGATAATAATGTGAAGATTATTACACACATCGATGATACATTGATTTGCGCGAGCTGTTAGAATTCTGTACACGGTTGAAGTCGATTATGACATTTTTGGGGAAAAATATAGATTCAGTAAGAGAAATTCCAGACGGGCGGTGTCGCCGCGACATTGCACCGCGGCGTCACCGCCGCTGCACCGCCGCGGTGCAGCGGCGGTGCTGAGCGTCGTCGCGGCGACACCGCGGCGCCCAGTGTTGCCTTAGACACTGATGACATTAGACAGTTAGCGGAAAAAAAGGTTTTAGGGATAACCGTTCAACCTTAAGCTAAGTAAAATCTCTCATATACATTCTGATTTTGTGTGAGCCAACCGCGAAATCGGATCGTGTGTAGCGTCAGCTGTCCAACTTTGTCCTCGCTAACTCTTTCTAATATTATAAATCAGAAAGTGTATTATTGTTTTTCGTTTGATCACAGATATACTAGAGTAATAATGTGATTTTTCACGAGTGTCACAGTAACAGCTGTTCAAGTGACAGCTGTCAATTTTCAAAGTGATTTATCTTTGTCATTATCGATTCTACACTACTGCTGTCTTCACAAAAGTGATAGAGCTCAATGAGATCTACATTTCAGATGACAGTTGTCAAACTTCAACGTGATTTATGTCGGTTATTATCGATTCTAGACTACTGCTGTCTTCACAAAAGTGATAGAGGTCAACGAGATCTATATTTCGGATGACAGCTGTCAAACTTCAACGTGATTTATCTCGGTTATTATTATACAAATACAAATACAAATACAAAATCGTTTATTTGTCCAATTAAGTAGCACAATTGAAATCTTGGTTCCCTGGCCCTCATGCTAGGTCAAAACCTGTATTATAAGAGCCAGTACCTTCCTACTTACAATGACTTGCTGACAAAAAAAATAATAATAATAATAATCTTAGTTACACAGAATTGTTTAGATCTAAAGTTAGTAGGTTTTTAGTAAGGGAGAGCTGTGTATATGTGTGTGTGTGTGTGTGTGTGTTTGTGTGTGTGCGTAACACTACAATACACAAGATCTCTTTAGAGTCAAGGTTTGCAGCGTTACTCGTGTGTGTTTTGTGTGTGGGTGTGTGTGTATATATGTTTATGCTAGAAGAGCATATGATATAAATACATATATAACTAATTATAGATAAATATATAAATTAAATAAATAAATAAATAGGTAGAGGGCATTGCCACATTGCATTTTCTCAATTTAATAAACGTGTAATAATTAAATGTTTCATTATTACATATACATATAATTATATAGAATTGATATTTAAAAGTTTTTTTCTATTAGCCTCTCAGCACCTTCATAATCCATCTCCAACAGCCATTTAGTAAGAGGGCTTTTAATTTGAAAATTACTAAGACTTTTGCAGTTTTCAATTATGTTTTTCAGTTCATTATATAGCTGGGGTGCAATATGTAAATAGTGTCTTTGGGCAACCGTGGATTTAATAGAAGACACTGGACACTGGTCTCTTCTTTTCGAATGTTTCGGTAGTAGAGGAACCGCACAGCGATGATATTTACGTAGAGTTTGAAAATAAAATAATTTACGCACAGTAAGGACCTTTGATAATTTATATAGCTCGATTGTAGGGAATCTATACGGCAGATACTGCATGACCTTGAGGATTGCACGCTGGGCACGCTCTACCTTAATCATATGTACTTTAGCAGCACCACCCCATGAAGTTATGCAATATTCTATAATACTTTGGCAGAGAGCTTTGTAAATTTGTATCAACAGCTTGTGGTTTGCTATAGACCTTAAGTTTTTAAACACATATATGAGTTTACGAACTCTAGAAGTTAGAGCTGTTATCTGATAGTCCCATCTGAGGTGTTTGTCTACGTGAATACCGAGATATTTAATACTACTTACTCTATCTAGTACAGTACATGAACATTTAGGATCTGGCGTCGGTTCGCGGTTGCATGGAAAAGTATGAATTTGGAGAGAAAAATGTTTGTTTGGATTCGAAGCTTTAGTTTTGGTAAAGCAGATATATTTGGTTTTACTGGTGTTAAGAGAGAGCAAACTATTTTCTAACCAGGTGGTAACTGTTGCAAGACCCGTTTCTGCTACACTTTTAACATCTTCCCAAGTTTTGCCATGAAACAATAAGACAGTGTCATCTGCAAACATTAGGAGCTCCATTTTAGGAGAACTTATAGAGCACAAGCTATTAATATAGACTAAAAATAGAGTTGGTCCCAGTGTACTTCCCTGTGGGACTCCATATGTGCAGACTTCATCGTCACTGAAGTATTGGTCTACTTTTACTCTTTGAGTTCTTCCAGTCAAATAGTCTTTAAACCACCGATATACTTGCCCTCTTACTCCCAGACATTTGAGACGCCTTAACAGTATAGGTATCGAAACTGTATCAAAGGCCTTTTGCAAGTCTAAAAAGGCCCCAAGGCATTTGTCTCCATTATCAAGGTAGTTTGTAATTAGTGAAGTTAAGTGTAACACTGCATCATTAGTCGATTTATTTGATCTAAACCCAAATTGGCTGTTGGAGAGAAAATTGTTAGACTCTAGGTATTTAATCAGTCTTTTGTTAGCTACCTTCTCCAATATTTTTGACAGAGCACTTAGTAAGGATATGGGTCTATAGTTGGATGCAACGTGTTTATCTCCTGATTTATGGATAGGAACAATAATAGCATTCTTTAGAGACTTTGGAAATTGGCCAGTTAGAAAACTTAAATTAATAATATACGTAATTGGCTCTAGTAAGAGTAGTCTAAATTCTTGGATAATTTTGGTTGAAATGGAGTCCAGCCCTGGTGCACTGTCTTTCTTTAGAGACAAAATAATATTACTTACTTCTTCATGATCTGTTAAGAATAGTGGCATCGAATGGGCAGGCGCACTATCACCACTTATCTTTTCGACTAACAAAGGTTCCGATGTATTCATTTTTGTAAGGATGCTATTAGCTAGATTACTGCCTACATTTGTGAAATAGTTATTTACTTTCTGAAGAGATCTAGATGGCGATGAGTCTATGGTAAGTAAATCTAGAGGCGCTTTTTTAGTTTGTTTTAAATTACCAATTTCTTTTACGATGTCCCACGTTTTTTTGAGATTGCCACTATTTTTCTCCAATTCATTTTGGTAGTAATTAATTTTAAGATCTTTTGTAATTTTATTACATATATTCCTATAGGATACATAATCACTACGAGCCTGCTTGTCATCAGGCGAAGCATTAGACTTTTTATGTAGTTGGTTTCTCTTCCTGATAGCTTTAATGATACTCTCTGTAATCCACGGAGTTAAGGGTCGATTCCTGTTAGAATATTGTCTTTTTATCGTGGTCCTACTAGTTATAATATCTGTTAAGTATTTAGTGAAGTACTCAGTTGCTAAATTTACGTCAGTTATATTATAGAGGTCAATCCAGTTTGCGGATTCTAACTGTTGTCGTATGCTAATAAAATCAATGTATTTCTTTTCAAAATTATTTTTAGTCCTGGCTAAATGTTTATCTGAAACGATTAGCATGATTGGAGAGTGATCAGTTAGGCTTGGAAATACAATAGTTTGCCAGAAATGTTTAGTATTTACCATAAAATGGTCTAAACAAGTGTTAAATCGGGTAGGTTTATCAATGCCTAGTCTGAGACCATGAGAGGCCATTAGATTTAAGTAGTTAGATACAAACATATTGGTAGTATCTTTCGTAGATAACGTATTGATATTAATGTCTCCTGTAAAAAGTATGTTTTCAGGAGGTAAATTCGTAAGGATATTGTCTAAAGATTCTAAGTATCTATTCGGATTTTTAAAACAAGATGGCCTGTATGTGCAAATAATATTGTATTTATTGTTTATATTTAAGATCAGACAGTTACCTTCTTCCAAATCAGGTTCGTAGCAGTCTGTTTTAAGGTTATTTCGAACATACACTACTACTCCATCGTTTTGATTGAAATAATTCTTTGTAGAGTATGTGTTATAGTTATCTAGAGTTGGTAGTAATGAATTCCCGTTTGTCCAACACTCTGTCAGTACAAAAATATCCACTAGAATATCAATACCTGAAGCAAAACTTACAAAGTGGTCAAAGTTCGCATTAATACTACGTATGTTCAAGGTCATAATAGACAGCGATTTACTACCAAAATTATGATTTCTAAGTAACTTAGAACAGTTTGATGGGTCACTCGCGAAGTCACAGATTGGATTTCCTGTGTCATCTATATCTGATAAGACATTATCCATCATGAAGTGAAAAGAAAAAAGGGGTCCAGTTTACAGGGTTCTTTGGCATTACAGTGTAATTAATGGACAACAGAATATTTGCTATGGTTTCTAAAAGTAAGCTAGTATGTACAATACCTATTTGATGATAATGATATGATTTGATTGATAATTCACTATTTGATGCATTAACCATATAATAATCCCTAATATAGTAATATATTAATAAAAGGCGGCGTGGCTGAGATATAATTTTGCTGTGGTAGAGACATGGTGTGTTTGAAAACGCTTGTGAGAATTTATGAATGTGTATAGTATATATAAGTTGGTTAGGTAATATATATAAATTAATCTTAAGCAACAAAAAACAGGATACCAAAGAGACTATGAAACCTTCGACAGATAGTCATACAGCTCTTAATTTAGTAAGTCCTTCTTCAGAGTCTATTCTCGTATGTCTTCCACCTTCTGTCTTCCGCAGAAAAACTCTTCCATGCGAAGTCCAGCAGTAAGCCAACTTATTAGTTTTGACGAACTCTCTTGTAAGGTAATATAATCGCTTAGTCTTAGTAGTAAGACTTTCCGATATGAAAATCGGTTGGACAGGCCCTGGCAGTCTTAGTTGAGTTGTACTAAATTTGCTATTTTTGTTGTCTCTATTGAATTTCTTCAGACCATCAAGAACATCTTCTTTCGTAGTGACAGCACGAAATTCCACCAAGATTGGTTTATTTGTCCCTGATTTCGTTTGAACCCTAAAAATGTCTCTGATTTCGGAGGCTTGTAGATTAAGTTTTAAGGCGTTTCCAGCCTCTTTTACGTATTTCATAAGATCTTGCTTTGATTCCGACTGTTTGTATGGGACATTTCGTATTTCAATAGTGGATGAACGAGACATGCGCTCGAAGTCCTCCAATTTTTGTTCGAGATCATTAATATTGATTCTAGACTACTGCTGTCTTCACAAAAGTGATAGAACTCAATGAGATCTACATTTCAGATGACAGCTGTCAAACTTCAACGTGATTTATCTCGGTTATTATCGATTCTAGACTACTGCTGTCTTCACAAAAGTGATAGAGGTCAACGAAATCTACATTTCGGATAACAGCTGTCAAACTTCAAAGTGATCCAAAATGTAGATCTCGTCGAGCTTTATTACTTTTGTGAAGAGAGCAGTAGTCTAGAATCAATAAATACCGAGATAAATTACTTTTAAATTTGACAGCTGTCATCCGAAATATAGATCTCGTCGAGCTCTATTACTTTTGTGAAGAGAGCAGTAGTCTAGAATCAATAATTACCGAGATAAATCACTTTTAAGTTTGACAGCTGTCATCCGAAATATAGATCTCATCGAGCTCTATTACTTTTGTGAAGAGTGCAGTAGTCTAGAATCAATAAATACCGAGATAAATCACTTTTAAGTTTGACAGCTGTCATCCGAAATATAGATCTCGTCGAGCTCTATTACTTTTGTGAAGAGAGCAGTAGTCTAGAATCAATAATTACCGAGATAAATCACTTTTAAGTTTGACAGCTGTCATCCGAAATGTAGATTTCGTCGAGCTCTATTACTTTTGTGAAGAGAGCAATAGTCTAGAATTGATAATAACCGAGATAAATCACTTTTAAGTTTGACAGCTGTCATCCGAAATGTAGATCTTGTCGAGTTCTATCACTTTTGTGAAAACAACAGTAGTCTAGAATTGATAATGACCGAGATAAATTATTTTGAAGTTTGACAGCTGTCACTTGGAAAGCTGTTACTGTGAAATTCGTCGTGACAAATTACACGATCTGATTTCTAACGTGTACGAGGGATTTTTCTCATCTTCAGTTTAAGATTGAACGGTTGTCGTCAAAACCTTTTTAACCGCTAAAAATTCATAGAATACTCGAATACTCTAGATTTAATGTCTAAATCTCTACCGGCAACACTGGTCGCCGCGGTGACGCCGCGACGACGCTCAGCACCGCCGCTGCACCGCGGCGGTGCAGCGGCGGTGACGCCGCGGTGCAATGTCGCGGCGTCAACGCCCGTGTGGCATGTCTGTAAGTGTTTTTCATACATTTATCTATCTCCCATCACCCGAGGTACGGCGTCAACGAAACAGCAAAAAGAAATGAATTTTATTCATAAGGCCATCGATTAAACACTTTCTTAGCGACCACACCGACACACTGGAAGAACCTTGTCGCAGTAGAGAAACTTTGTAACTTGATTATTTCATATTTTCAACCGAATTCCCAAATTGATTAAGTTTTCAGCTCTACCGTATGTTTGTCCTTTGTTTGCCTTACATGATGTCTGCAGCGATTGTTAACCGGTATTTTTTTTTATCCTCCTACCCAAATAAGCACTACCCAAATAGGCCTTTTAATAGCCCACTGCTAAACATAGGTCTATTCATGAAGGGCGATTTGGCCATATCCACCACGCTTTGCCGGTGTGGTTTGGTAGAGTCACATACGCCATTGAAATACTAGGCGTATGTACGATGTTTTCCTTCACCAAAAAGCCAGTAGTTTGAATATATGTTAGTAAATTCCAAAGAAATCATTGATATAAGCCGAATCAAAGATCTTGGCGGCTCTGAAGTTAGCTACAAGCAGCGGATAGCCCAATCCTCGGGCAGCTGTTATGTGAGCTTCAGTTAGGATTGGATTATAGGAAGTTTGATTCGGCCTCTGATCAAGATTTGAACTCACGACCTTATAGATGTGAGGAGAGTGCTACTACTGCTCGTTTAATTTTACTTTTTATTTGGTCGACCTTTATGTGACCTATGTAATGAAATCTAAGGTATATTCCAAGGGTCGTAGCGTAATGAAGATTGGCAGCTGTACGTAGTTCTGATGATAATACAATAATATGATACTGTCGAACTGATCTGAAGATGGAGCCGGAAGATATGAACTGGAACTCCATGATGGAAAATCGTATCATAGCTCTTTTGGATTTCTTAGAACAGTCTTGTAATGAACTTTGACCATGATTAGGTTTCAAGGTCTGATGATGAAGCCGGAAGATAGACACTAAAACGGGTTTTTTAAATTATTAATTATTCCTTTGTCAAATTAGAATTTTTCCATCACTATTCTTGGACGCCAAATTTATCTGCTCTTATTCTTACTTTGAAATGGTTCTACAAAAATTCAGTTTGTGACGTACATAGGGTGTCAGTAAAATGTGGGAGGAGTCTGTTACCCCCCTATGGGAAAAGTTTCCGGCCAATCAGGGAGCAGGGATTTGAATTAGGAACGCGTGCTGACGCGTCGCTTCGCTGTAACGTCAAATTTTGACGTATTGTCAAAGCAAAACATTATTATACAGCGTGTTCTGAAAAAAACATGTTTTTTTAGCTATTTAATTCAAATTGTATATCATAGACATAACAAAAACGCCTAGAGTAAAGTTGTTTTTGTAACCATATTTTATCATAAGCACCATAATGAGATCGAATCAGAAATAAAAAAATAGGTACGTAGAATAAGTTATAAGAATAAGTTATAAGTTACCGACACAGGCCAGCAGATTGGCAAGTTGAAATGGCAGTAGGTAGGGCATATAGCACGAAGGACTGATGATCTATGCAGTCGAAAATATCTCGAGTAGAAACCACGTACAGGCAAGCGTAGTAGGACCTACAAGGTGGACGGATGACCACATCAAGACCACAGGATCGCTCTGGGTAAGTAGGTACAAGCCGCTTCCAACCGGTGTTATAAGAGATCAATAGAGGAAGCCTATGAGCTGTGGACGTCCTAACACGATGAAAACGACGAAGATTCGATTTAGGTAAAACTTCCACTAAGTTTTATTATATTTTTTTTTTCAAATAGGTTTACGTTTGACTACACACTGCTTGATGTTAAGCAGATATGCGGTCTAGGCTGTAGCACGCTTACCTAGAAGATACCTATTTACTCGAGATTTGAAGACACCTACATTGTACTTTAGCGGAAAGACAGACTCAGGCAAAGCGTTCCACATTCTGGCAGTTCGTATGAGGAACGTGGACTCAAAACGTTTGGTTCTAACGCGCGGGATGTCCACCATAAAAGGGTGGCGCTTTGGTCGCGTCTGTCTAGCCGTACGATATAAGAAAGAGGCAAGGGGGACCAGATTGTACAACTCCTGGGCGCACTCACCGAAGTGTATCCGATAGCAGGCTGATAGACACGCCACCCTACGTCGCTGCTCGAGACTTTGCAGCTTCATATTCTAATTATAGTTAGGTATATTTTTCCAAAAATATTAAACATTCTGCGCAGTCGTGCAAAAACGTGTTGAATAGGCACTTAAAGTGCAAAAATTATAACGTATCTCATTCGTCACAAGTCAAGGTGAACCGCTCTCTGCCGGTTCATCTTAGGTATTTCATTAGTTGGAGTTCGAGGATTCTTACTGAGATTCATTTAAATAAATTAACATTTATTTCTTGTTATATTTAATGGATTGTTTTATTTTAACTGTCCACTGTGTTTCTTTAATTTTAATTGTCGACTGAGTTAAGGAAAATAAAATAAGAATATGGTTTGCAAAATGGATGCACCATTACTTGCGGGCTACAAACAAACAAATAACTCTTTATTGTACAGACAAAATAAACTAACAAAAAATGCATTAGTGAAATTCTTAAGATAGTGCAACACTAGGCGGCCTTATCGCTGCCAGCGATCTTTTCCAGGCAACCCATACTATTTCAAAAAAGCTACTTATTTCTACTTATTCCAAAAAAGAGGATGTTCTCAATTCGTCTGTTATTTACTCGTTTCACGGTAAAGTGTTTATATCATGTTATTAATACCATCTATCTGAATTGACTGTTAACATGAGATATATATACTTAGTCTTGAATAACACAAAACAGTTTTTTTAAACTTAAAAAAATATTTGATGTAATGTGTATTCTTTTAACGTGTAAAGAAAATTTAGAAGATAGTTCATTAAAAAAATTACTTTGGTTCACAAGTTTTAAAGTAATTCCGGGAAATTGATCAAAATTGTATCGCCTCCCAACACGAAAAAATCGCTTTGGCAATTTGGTTCGGAAGAGCCAGAGTTGTGTGAAGCCGGTTGTTACGCTTTTGTCAAAAAATAATCCGCCTTACCATAAAAAAATTAAACACAGCTTAAAAACTGTTTAACGGCACTATTTATACTGCTAAACATTGCCTAAAGCGTGCGTAAAACTTTAGTGGTTAGACGGATTGATTTTCAAGTCAGATCAGTATTTTCTAATTTATATGAGAAATTCCGTTACATTTTAATCACAACAGGTACGAGTATCTGTGTATGTTTTTCTGTACGTTGCGAGATATCTCCGCCGATCACGTATCTATATAAAGTGAAGTTTATTTTTTGCAAAATATAATTATTTATTTGGAAACTAAGGAGGATGTGTTTTAGCCATCGATCGATTTGGCATTTTTTCCTTACATTCCATATTGATGGCTTTAGCACACATACAAGCGTGCATGTGTGTTGTTTACATAATTTGTAAGTAATTAACAAAAATACATTTTCTTAAATTGCTTTCTCTATTTTCAGAGTAGGGTCCGTTAGATTTCGTCAGTCCGTTTCTTTCTTAGTTTAAAACTGAACAAAAGCTTACTTAGAGAGATTTGGTGTAACCGACCTTTATTATAGTCCAATGCTGAACATAAACCTACCTACGAAGGGCGATTGAGAGGCTGGCCCAGTGCAGGTTGGCCCAGTGCAGGTTGGTAGATTCTCATATTATGCATATTCGAATTCCTTCCCCAGCCCCCCTGGCATGGTAAAGGGATAAACCCATGTTATCCACTATTAATGTCAGTTGTCAATGTCAATTTATCCTTTTTAATTTTTTTATACCACACCCGATCGGAAAGTGTCTTATTACTCGTTCATAAACGGGTTATAAAGTCCGTAATTTCTTCCTTAAAAATGTGTGGCGGAAAAAGTTAAATGGAATTTTATTACTGCCCTCCGAAGAAGGGCAGGAATGTTGTATGAAAATCCATTAGTGCCCGGCTTGTGCCCGGCTAGCTTTTTTTTTGTTTTTTAGCAGCGAACATAAAAAAACAAACGTCAAACCTCAAAAATGTTTTGTATGATATAATTAGAAAAAGAGGCGGGAAAAAAATAACCTCAAATCTCAAAAAGGTTTTATATCAAATAATTAGAGAAAAGAGGCGAATTTTTTTTGTTTAATATTTTTAATGAAATGAGGATGGCAACCTTATTCTGCAATGTGAAAAAAAGCACGGCAATTTGTTTCGTTGCGTTAAATTTTTTTAAATTTTGTTTTTACTACATTGATAATTTAACAGTACCTAGCTTTTAATTTTCTAAATAATTTTCCAAAATGTCATCTGATAGTGAAAGTGACGATTTTGTAATGATGACGCCACCAAAAATGAAAAATACAGCCCAAGAAGTCAGATATAACTTACTTCCTAAACAATGATTAAAGAAATATTGTATTTTATTTTCGTCGTAGGTATGTAAAGCAGAGAAACTCGGGAATATGTTATATTTCTGTTCTCGAGTTTTTTTTAAACATGCTCTCGAACAGAAATAGATCGTTTTCTCCCCTCGGTGTACAATGTACTATTATACTCCGAGGGGATAAATTGGCGGAAAGACAATTTATGCAGAGTGCAGGATTTAAAAAGTTTTCCCAAGATATTGACTGCCTCGGTGGCTCAGTGGTTAGTGACCCCCTAACTTCTGAATCAAAGAGGCGTGGGTTCGATCCCCACCCAGGGCAAATATTTATGTGATGAACATAAGTGTTTGCTCTGTGTCTGGGTGTTATTTAGTAACTATCTATATAAGTATGTATTTGAAAATAAGTATATTATGTAGTATATCAGTCTCTGGCAGCCATATCACAAGCTTTGCTTAGTTTGGGGTCAGAGGCCGTGTGTAAGATATCCCAAAATATTCATTTATTTATTTATTCGCCATAAGTGAAAACCCAGAAATCTCTACTTATATTTACTATGTTTTTTGTAGACACGCTGTACATAAAAAATCCCGTCACGAGAAAGGACAATGCAGTCACGATACCGTATAAATTAAACCGTTAAAAGACGATTTGTTCGTTTATTAATGCGTCATAACATTTAATTGGTGGTTTAACGACTAATTTTTAGACTCGCAGTCTTTAAACGACTAATTTTGGACTTGACGTTTTGTTAACAAGCAATTTGGGAGTTTATGGCGATCGTTATCAAATAATTTGGTTTTCTGAAAAGATTTTATTTGAGGCGCGGTTCCACCGGAAAACATGTTCAACACAAACACAGACACGAAGGCGGTCTAAACTATGATAGTGTCTATGACTGTTAAAATAGAATACAATAGGTACATATAACTTCATTGCACACAAAAACGTGGTAAATTAGAAAATACGCAGCAGTTGCCGCCGGTGTGTGGTCGCGACTCGAGAACTTTTAACCTCATCGGTCATCAGTCCTGCCCACTGCCACATTAACTTAACAATAAGCTGGGCTATGTCGGTAATCTTGGTTTTTCTACGGGTCTCCTCATTTTTTTATTAGATCTTGCAGAGAGACGCTGAGCATAGCTCTATAGCTCATTGGTCTACCTATATACTTGGAGCTTACTTTTATAAAGCCCATATTGAGGAACCACGAGTCTGTGCCGTACCCTTCTGTATATTTATTATTCTGTATTTTTAGTCTTAAAACAAAAGAGTGAAAATGACACCTTATCAAGGAAGCAATCCCGGCAAGGCACAGATAAAACCTCTGAAGTTGCACTTGTCCATATACGGCTCCCTTATTAGGAAGTTGGTAAAAACGTATAAAAAAAACAAACAATAGCTCGCAAAACTGTATAATTCACGAAAGACCTTGGCATTACCCTTCAATTACGGTCCGGCCACGACGACTTTGGACTTACACAATTTCGTTAAACAACCTTAACTCTGTTAGCAACGCCATCTATCGAGCACCGACGGAAACTGGCCTTGAAAATTGTACTCTTTCATTGTATAATGTGTAAGCAATGTCAGAGCCAAATAATAGTTTTTTTTTAGGTTCAGCAGTGCAGCAATGCAGAAAATTATTCCTATTTACTTCTATACAAAAGGTCAGTTTGAACGCCTCAGAAAAAGAGATTCCATGTTTTTGTCGTTTTTTTTTTCGTATTAATTCAAGTCAAGGTGTTTGATTGTCGAGTTAGAATTTGCTGGACCGTTTTAAATGGTTTTCAGTCGTGCTTTCGGATTAGTACCGGTTGTACGGAACACTCATTTCACGCGATTTAAGTTGTATTTAAATGTTGCCTTCGAAACGACTTAGGTGTGAAGGTCTCAGTCAAGGCTTTGCTGAAAAAAAAATCAAGGCACTTCTGGTTTGTAGTTAGTGGCAAGGTGTAAGGAAATAAAAAACTGCTTGTGATTACTTAGGTATATCACAACTAGCACCTTTCTACTAGCATCTCAAATACCACTTAAAATGATTTAAATGCAGACATAGGTTAATTTTTTTTTAATTTAATTATTACACTCCGCAGACTCCAGGGTCTGTGCTTTTTAAGATATATATTAAAACAAAAGATTTGAACAATATTGCTTATAAAGGCTTTACAAAAGGACTCGAAATCTAATAAAATTAAAAAAATAAAGATTTTAAACTACGTTGATTTTACATATACATAGGTTTATTTCAATGCGTTATTATAATCTCGTTATGAAGTGGTACTAAATTAATTGTTTCGTCTTGTACGAGACTAAATAATTTATAATGATGCGTCAGAATGGGTTAATAGACCACTGTCTGTCTTTTAAGCACGCTTTAGCATGTTTGAATAGAACTCTAATACGATTATTCATGTTAGAATAAAATCAAGGATCAGAAATCCCAAATTCAAATTATTTTTTGTGTCTTGACTTGCCTTTGTTATTATCATCATTTTCAAACAAGTTAAATCATTAATCACAATTTCGCTACAACCACGCGCTAAGTTATGCCATTATATTTTATTACATTAACTTAGAGAACAATTTTATTATAGTGTACAGATGAAGCGATTCAAATCTATATAGGTAGTTATTTTCTGATTTGTACGGCTTAAGAATGGAACAGATTGCCTGATTTATTTTTATTTTTGAAAGGGAATGTTAAACTTCGTTTATTCACCGTTGTTATTGTTTCAATAACACACTGACTGACCATACTAGTTTGTACCATATATTTTACCATACCATATAACTATACTATTATTTTATTTGTAGCGTAGCTGTTTCTACCGATAATAATAAAATGTGCAAAAACCACCATTCTACTTATACTAAACTAGCTTTCGCCTTTAACTTCGCCCGCGTGGTATTTTAACTTTTGTGCAATCTCATTGAAAAAAATATTTTTTTGGAGTAAAAAGTAGCTCATTTCACTTTGCGTCATTTACACTATGTCCATGATAAAAATCAAGTCAATCAGATGCTCCGTTGCAGCGTGAAAGAGGAAAAAACCAACAAATACACTATCGGATTTATTATTAGTCAGCAGTTTACGCAATGTAGGTAACTGCGGCCGGTGGAGCAGATTCCTGCGGACGTACCCGATATGTACAATGGAGACAATGCTGTACAATGTTTAAATTTTATCGTTACAAAAGATCTGTGTACACGAAACTGTGGTGATCATTATCAAGTTTTCAACGACAGCCATATTGTGCCTAATAAAACTTTATAATATAACCTCAAAAGTAATTTGACGACAGATTTCTTAAATTAAAAAATAAAAAACCAAAGTCACTAGTTTACGCGGCTGGTGCAGCAGAGTATCCAGTATGTACAATGGAGACAATGCTATACAATTTGGCATGTTATTTACTTGTCGTCACAAAAGATCTACCTATACGGAGCTGTAAGCTTACTCATCCTTATAACAAATTTTATTATAAACACTAATATTCTAAAAATAAACTTCATTGCGTTGTTTCCTTACATTAATAGATGTTGCAAAACTAAAAAATCTTGGCATACCTACTGCCAAGATTTTTCGTGATACAAATGCTTAATTTGAAACGAAAGTGTACCAAAATATAGCATAAAATTTTAAATTACCGAAAAGCCAAATAGTTTGTAGGGCGTTTTTTTTTTAAATCTAAACAATATGGAGCCAAAGTCGCCAGTTTACGCGATGTAACTGCAGCCGGCATAGCAGATTCCAGCGGGCGTACCCGATATGTACAATGGAGACAATGCCATACAATTTGGCATGTTTACATATCGTCACAAAGGGCTATGCGGAACGGGGGTCATCATATAATCATAATAGTCCTGCCTCCCATATAGTTTCTAATGACGAGAAGCAAGACAGGTAGCTATTTGACCGAGCGAACGAAGCGAGAGCCAGTTTCAGTTTTGACTGCTCAATTTGGTTTTCGTCTATGCAGATGTTGATTCTCCCCCACAGATCACATTTTAAACTAATCATGACGAAAGTTGGTAAACGGGTGCTATGTATTTTCTTTTTTTCGTCGTCGGCGATTTCTGATCAGATTAAATTCCTCAAAAAGGGAGGAAATTCGCTGTAGCGCTATTTATCGACCGATTTTGATAACATTACATTATTTAGTACTAGTTTTTACCCGCGGCTTCGCCCGCATGATATTTTGATTTTTGACACAATATCATTATAATTTATAGCCTATGTGCTATTATGATATATAAGCTATATAATTGCAAAGTTTCATCTCAATCCGTTCAGTAGTTTTTGCGTGAAAGAGTAACAAACATCCATACATCCATCCATCCATCCATACATCCATCCATCCATCCATCCATCCTCACAAACTTTCGCGTTTATAATATTAGTAGGTTTCCAAATATACTGTATCAGTTAAGCAGATGCGGAGAACTACTAGTTTAAATTTTTTAATCGACTTCACTTGCGTGTGAGTTGACAGACTTTACAAATTTTAATCTTTGAAGCAAGCTTCAATTTAAAAACATGCATACAAGATTTACCAAAGTTGGAAAAACCCCTCACGAGGAAAATCCCTCACAGGTTTTGTAAAAAGCGAATCTTTTTAATTTTATCATAACTTGGCAGTGATTAGCTTAGTGGTTGACGCGTAAGTTCGCATTCCTGGGCGTACGTTCAAATCCCAACAATGACCTTCAGAAAAGAAGAGGTATACTTTTAAACTAATGGTTTATTGGGTTTGGTTTAATGGTTTATGTAGATATTAATATTATTAACTAGTTTTTACCCGCGGCTTCGCCCGCATGATATTTTATTTTTTGTGCTATCCCATTGGAACCCTTTATTTATCCGGGATAAAAATTAGACTACCTATGTCACTTTCCGTCTTTCAAACCCGAGGCCCTACCTTACCACCCTTAATAAAGGTGATGGAAAATCCAAAAAATAAAACAAAAAACGATTTGACGGTTGTTCAATTCGACAGTTGATTTTTTTGACATTTCTTGAAGCGCACTCTAGAATAGCTATTCAGAGTTCTCACTTATCGTTATATTAGTTACATTATGAAAAATTTTCGCAATATCATTATAATTTATAGCCTATGTGTTATTCTGATATATAAGCTATATTATTGCAAAGTTTCATTTCAATCCGTTCAGTAGTTTTTGCGTGAAAGAGTAACAAACATCCATACATCTATCCATCCATCCATCCATCCATCCTCACAAACTTTCGCGTTTATAATATTACTAGTTTATACCCGCGGCTTCGCCCGCATACGCAATATATCATTATAATTTATAGCCTATGTGTTATTCTGATATATAAGCTATATTATTGCAAAGTTTCATCTCAATCCGTTCAGTAGTTTTTGCATGAAAGAGTAACAAACATCCATCCATCCATCCATCCATCCATCCATCCATCCATCCATCCTCACAAACTTTCACGTTTATAATATTAGATTGAGTTGATTTTTTTGACATTTCTTGAAGCGCACTCTAGAATAGCTATTCAGAGTTCTCACTTATCGTTATATTAGTTACATTATGAAAAATTTTCGCAATATCATTATAATTTATAGCCTATGTGTTATTCTGATATATAAGCTATATTATTGCAAAGTTTCATTTCAATCCGTTCAGTAGTTTTTGCGTGAAAGAGTAACAAACATCCATACATCTATCCATCCATCCATCCATCCATCCTCACAAACTTTCGCGTTTATAATATTACTAGTTTATACCCGCGGCTTCGCCCGCATACGCAATATATCATTATAATTTATAGCCTATGTGTTATTCTGATATATAAGCTATATTATTGCAAAGTTTCATCTCAATCCGTTCAGTAGTTTTTGCATGAAAGAGTAACAAACATCCATCCATCCATCCATCCATCCATCCATCCATCCATCCATCCATCCATCCATCCATCCTCACAAACTTTCACGTTTATAATATTAGTAGGATATTAGTAGGATAGTAGGAAGTAGGAAGTAGGATAGTAGGATTTGGAAATGGTATCCCCAATATTGTATAGTCTGTAGATAGTTATAAGAAAATCGACTATCTCTGTCCCCCTTGTTGTGTGCTCTCTCTCTCTGTGATGGCCGCCAAGTTGGCAAGTAATAATCTCGCATCTCCTGTACTTATTATAATAAATTGTAAAAACTATTTATAACTTCCTGAAGCCAAGATATCAGTGGAATACATTCGTATTGTTTTAATCTGTACAATCTTCAAGCCTCGACTCCTTCTTCAGGGCGCTTAATTATCACTGACCGCGCTTTGCATGCATGGAGGTTATTTAAAACACTAACCTCCAGATATACAACTTACTTATAAGCTGAATCTAACTTAATGGCATCTGTGAAGTTAGCTACAAACAAATCCCCACTGCTCGTCCCCCCTGACATATACAATACATGTATTAATTTACTACTGCGCAGCGACTCGTCTTGTGTGTGACGCCATTAAGTTAGATTCGGCCTATAACTACCTGACACTTAGGGCTTCGGAGTAAATTGAAAAAAAAATATATATATAATACTAACCAACTTTAATACGTCTGTCAATAATAATACGTATGTATTGACAAATGCAAAGTGTTTTTAGGGTTCCGTACCTCAAAAGGAAAAAACGGAACCCTTATAGGATCACTTTGTTGTCCGTCTGTCTGTCTGTCCGTCTTTCCGTCTGTGTGTATGTCAAGACTCTTTATCTCGAGAACGCGTAAAGATATCGAGTTGAAATTTAAACTGTATACGTATATCGATGAACTCTTGCTGTTGTGGAAAAGACAAGCTTCTCAGTTGTCGTTTAAAAAAGTTAGAGTCGTTTATGTCGTAAAAAACCGCATATTTCGACACTCACAAAAATCAAAACCTACAGGGTACTTTCCGTTGACATAGAACTATGAAATTTGGCGAGAAGCATTGTGTTAGAGTACACATATAGGAATAAATCTGAAAACTGTACATTTTTATTTAAATCACAAAAAATAGGGCCACAAACTTAAAAAAATATGAGTTCAAAATTCAAAGTAAAACGTATCATATAAAAGAACTTCATTAGCACATGTTAAAACGTCTTTAATTATTTTAAAATATGCAATTTTCGATGTATGACGAGAAAAGTGAATAGGGCCTTAAAATTCACAAAATATGGGCTCAAAATTCAAAGTGAGTAAATCGTATCATGTAAGGTATCATATAAAAGAACTTCATTAGCACATGCTAAAACAGGTTTTTATTTATTTTAACAATGTGTTTGTACGGAACCCTCGATGTGCGAGCCTGACTCACACTTGTCCGGTTTTTTTTAATATTAAATGTGCGCAATTTTAAAGACGCCATCGTAAAAATAGCAACGTTTCTTTTTCACTATTTGCATTTATTTGAAACCACAAGTGGTATATTATTCAGAGGAAAATCGAGCCAAGATGATATATATATACATCATTTGAAAGCTTGTTTTATGGGCTTCCCAAAAATATTTAATTTAGATTTTTTCACCCCTCCGTTTTTTTTAAAATGTGAAAAATAAATTGTATGTAAAATAACAATGCAGCTTATTACTTTTTCTAGTTCAGCGATGATAAAGTGCTTCTATCGTTATTTTACTTGCATTCGTAGCTGAGAATCAGCTCACATTCAACACTTAATTTGCTAAAATTAAAAAGTATAACATACCAGTGTGACCAGTTAGTAGGTACAATGTGACAAAAATCACTTAAAAAGTGTGTCTAATTGGTAAAAATGTTTTTATTTAACAATTGGAGGTTTCTCAATCAGGGCTGGTTAGAGATAAACTACCTATTGAGCGAAATATATTTATTTATCCTAATAAATTCAAAATTAATTTTAAAAAAATAGGAAGGCTCTTTTTTGTTTTTAACTGTTGTAATAGACCCAGAAAAATATGAACTTTCTCGAAATGTTACGAGTGTTGTGGTAAGAATTTTTGATTATTATTATACCAGCCTCCATACATTTTGTGGACATGTCCTTTACGATGGCGCCTTTAAAGTTGGCCCCCTATGTAGTCAAACTAAGCTTGCAAATGTACGAGTGAGAAACTTTGGCCGGTTGAAACGCTGTTAATATTTGACACAGAGAAAATGGCAGTGAACAGCAGTCAAACGCTCAGCCATTTACCCATAATACCTAGTTATTACAAATCTAAATATACCTACCCATAGTAGGAGGCAACAGAATATCGAAAGTTCAGATGCAAAACTTTCTACAAAAAGAATATTGTTTTGCAAAAAGCACAAAAGAATCAAATATATTTGATGATATGATTTAGCTACAAGCTGCGGATAGTCCAATCCTAACAGAAGCTAACTAGCTGCACGAGGATTCAAAGTCAAAGTCAAAATTTATTTATTCCGTAGACACAATACAGGCACTTGGAATCGTCTAGTTACAATTTTTAAAAGTTCTACTTAATTAAATTTTTACTATAAATAAGTAAGCACACTTTTTCGATTTTATTTTTTATTTTTTATCATTCGGTACACAAAAAAAATTAGATTAAAGGTTACCCGCAACTTTAGCTAACACCACATCCGCTAAGATGTTTGGTTGAGCCTGTAAACAGTGTGGTTTTCTAAACGATGACTTGTTTTAAGACACTGCAGTGCCCATCATTATGACTAACTTCTATTATAGGTAGGCCCCATCATTATGAAAACTTTTTACTAAGAGACCAACCTCAACACAGCGAAGAGAAAGCAACTATTTCAGGGAGAGTCGACTGGACTTTTTTTATGGAACATATACCTAATTTTGAATGCAATTTTTTAGTCGTCATTAACTAGGAGGTTGCGTTTTTGGCGGGAACGCGGCAAAATCATGTCGCCTGATTGTATTATTTTGTTAAACTTGAGTTTTTATCAGTGATAATTAGTGAAAAATGGTGGTATTTCGTTGATTATGAGCTGATTTACGTGCATGAGTGCAAGTGATATATCACGTGCATGAGTGCAAGTGATATATCACTTGCACTCATGCACGTACGTCACATTATATATAATGTGACGTATCATGTTGTTCCGTGTTGTTACCAAAACTCCATAGACGCCTCTAGTAAAGTCTCCACTGCTTTACTGAGGTATGAATTGGACTATGATTGGACTTGACAGCGACTTTATTGGACTGTGACGAGACTACGACAGTGACTATTTTGATAAAATATTATCAAAAATTATTAAAACTTAATACTTGACACTGGCAAATGCAACAACAAAAATAATGCGACGCCAAAACTAAGAAGAAGAAGAACTAGGAGGTTCTCAATTACGTACACTTTGGTGTACGTTTTTACATTTATGTTACCCAATTATTCCATCAATTGTGCATAAGTTTTAATAGTTCTTTTTTTGATTGGTAGATCATACATCAGAGGCAATTTCATTTTAATTTTATCGCAATCGGCTGAGTTGAATTTGAAAAATCATCAATTATGTAAAATTTACTACTTTTATGATACTTCGATTCGTGCGAACTATTCAAATTCTGCACACACTTGAAGTCAGTTATCCATTTTTGACGAAAATCTTTTTATACAACGTGTAACGGAAAGGCTGTATACATAAAAAGTGGGTTGATACTATACCTTATATAGATGCTGTATTCGAAATTCCGAGCCAAAATAACAACATTCACTTTAAAAAAAAAAAAAATATGACTGACTAGAAAAAAAAGGACAGCAGTTCAAGGAGGTGTGGTCTGATTTTGATGGGCAAGGTAGTGTTATTGACCTCACAGTTGTTTAGTGTGATAGTGCTGTGCAAATGTGAATTAGTCATAAAAATGACTAGTTTTTCAAAAAAAGATTAAAAATCAGGAAACGAACTTACACGGCTAAACATAGTTTGTAACACAGTTTGTTTCCGTTATCTGACTTGGTACAATCAGTATGTATACTCTTTCCGTTACACGTTGTATAAATCCTTTGCTTGCCGTTCTAACAGCGTGAACCAAGTCATGCGCCAAATGCGATGTTTGTGAAAAAGATTTGTCTGAACGTAAACTTCTGTTTTCTCTATATTTTGTGTGCGGTAGCTGCCTGCCTTTCCCACGAGAGGTTAGGAAAATCTCTAGACAATAGGCAAAACGAAATAAGCGTGGCGGCCGCCATTGTCGACAGTACGCACCTGCGGCGTTGTGTAATTATGATGCCGAGTTAGAAGCCTAGAGTACCCATATTTACGTTTGTAACTATAGGCCGAATCAAGTTTCTTGACGGCTGTGATGTCAGTTTCAACCTGCGCGAATTTCAGTCAGTATGATGCCGAGTTCGAAGCCTATGGTAGTATTATTATATCTTCTTTGCATAGGGTTAACTATTTACGTAGGTATCAGCAATACTTTTTGACTGCCTCGGTGAGTTAGCGGTTAGCATCGGCGTAGCTAATATTTTGGCCCTTACGCACCCTATAAATAGAGACTTCATTGCCCACCCCAGAAAAGAACAAGTCTAAAATAGGCCAAAATCTATTTTTCTGGGGTCATTGACCGACGAACCACCGGAGGAGGTATACAATTCGACGCGTATATTTTTTTTTATGTATAACCCCGCATAACGTTTTTCATAGTAGTCCGATTTCAATAATCCTTATTTTGTTGGAAAGAGTATACTTCGAAATTGGTCCCATTTAAATTTTATCGAAATCAGCTGAGCCATTTTTGATAAATCAACAATAATGTGAAAAATGCTACATCGATCCGTGCGTAATACTATTTGCGTTCTAGCGATGCGCCCCGGCATCGCACAGGTGTATTATACATACTTATAAACATTTTTCTTTAATTATTCTGTCTATTAAAATAAACTGCTTCAAAATCCGTTGCGTAGTTTTAAATATATAAGCATACATAGGGATAGACAGCGGAAAGCGACTTTGTTTTATACTATGTAATGATTCTGTACACAGCACAGGTGAAGTCGGTCATGGTATTTTTTGCAAACAATAGTTATTGACGAAACCCACTCCTCGCATAGCTGTTACCTAAGTGAGCTTCGCGTGAGATTGTAGCTAACTTCGCAGCCGCCAAGAAGTTTGATTCGGCCTATGGTGTAGGTATAGGTACCTATACCTACGATATAAACATTCTATAATGTTAGGGCTATGGCCGTTTTAAGGCCACAATCATCAGGCACCCAAATCACGCACATGGGCCGGCTGGTACAGTTATAACAATGTCATTGAATTAACACTAACATTCATCACGAGCCTACGACGGCGTTTGACTTTAGACAAGCGAAGCGATACGATGCCTTGGGAGGGTTATATTTTCCTCCAAGAACTGATAAAAATTATCGTTTATTTTCAATCAAACTCTAAAGAAATCTCGATAATGTTGAGACTTGCGCGATAAAAAAATGCTTGTAACTCGGATTCCAATTCAATGAAGGTATTATTATGTAACTCTACAATTTAAGTCCAATTCAATTTAAGTAAAATAATTACTTACCTATTTAAAAATCGTAGATAATTTTAGGTAGGGTTAGGTGCACTGCCCATTTCTACAAATTTCTAGTATTCCATACCTATAATATGCTATATATAGATATATTACTAATCGAATACAATACTAGGGAACGTTGGTATTATTAGTTTTTTTGAAAAAAGAATTTGCTGACATGATGAATTTTCATTACAAAAGAATTTTTAGGGATCCGTACCTCAAAAGGAAAAAACGAAACCCCTTAGTATATGATCACTTTGTTGTCCGTTTGTCCGTCTGTCCGTAAATCAAGACCATTTATCTCGAGAACGCGTAAAGTCATCTGGGGTATCATCTGAAAGACCTTCATTAGCACAAGCTTAAGCAGGTTTTTAATTATTTTTATGATGTGTAATTTTCGATTTATGACGAGAAATGTAAAAAATCTAATCCCCCTTATCGATGATTAATTATTGATACGCAATGATGATTTTGACAACTGTTACTTAGTTCCCAGTGTTGCACAATTTTCAGGATTTGCACGGAACCCTCGGCATGTGAGCCACACTCGCACTTGTACGGTTTTTTAAGTTTAAAATTCCTACTTTCACCTACCCCTGGCGCCATCTCTTAAATTTGTGTCGTATTAACAAGGTACAAAGAAAGCTTTCCGCGTCCTTCGGGTGATCGTTGACGTTTGACCTTTGGGGAGAGAGGGGTAAAATGGATAGCTCAGTTACTATAAAAATAAAAGAATAATTTTAGTAGCAAATGTAGTATTCATTATTTTACAATAATTAAATAAATAATCATATATTTTTCTTTGTTATTTAATCGTTTAGAAATCTTAATATGTATCTAAAAAGAGTTTAGTTTCAACAAAGTTTCAGTTAGCTAATATGTAGTTACTTACACAGTTATTTTACTATTAATTTTTCATTTAATTTTTTTACATGACCACACGCGTAAGTATGTGTGTACCTTAATGTCATTTTTGAAATATTTCCTGACCAGTGTCCCTAGTATATAATCACACTACAGTAGGTAAGTAATTACAGTGTTGCTCCATGATTTATCATAAAGTGCGTGATGGAAACCAGAAAGAAAAAAAATATTTAGAGCCTTGCAAAAATTAAAATATTTTTCTTATACTAAGGTCTCATAAACATTTCACTAATACGAGTAACTATTACGTATGTCTAAATATTGTAGTGTTTTGTTCCCAAACTATTAGTTTTAGACACGTTCACTATAAGCCTTGAACTGCGTTCAGCAGGCCAATCGCGTTAATTTTAAACAGCTGCGTTCTGTCTGTGATTCAGTTAAAGTTCGGTTGCAATTGTAGTTAAGTTTCAATTCATCTTTAAATAATTTAGTATTGCGCTAAACTTCAAACACCAACCGTTCGTTTGACAGCGGTTACGTTCCAACTCTGATTGAGTTGCGTTTCAACTTTTGTCAAAATCATTAGCGCGATATGGAAATAGACAAAAAGTTGAAGTTCGGTTAAGGTTCAATTGTGGTTCTGCTGTAATTTTTTAGTGCGATTGGCCTACAGTTCTCCGAATGATTGTCTAAATACCATTGAATCTAATACAATCATTGACATTAGAGGTATGATATAAATGTCATGGAGCTTTGACTGGATCACTTTCGAGTTCTTCATTTAGAGGTAGGTACTCGTCCTATAGCAATTTCATGAATACATTCGATTTTAATTTGGAGTACATAGGCATTTAATATACAAAAACCGTTTGTTGCAAGTAAATAATCGGTTAATAGTAATATTATGAATATTTAATGTCATTTTATTTTATTCTTTTCCGTCAAAACAAATGATTTTATGTTCAAAGTAATGTTTATGTTTTTTAAACAAATTCGATAATTTTTGTCGTATTTTCACAGTTATATTTTCAATCTTACATAGCTATTATTAGATGAATAATGTTTTTTTTTTTCAATTTAAAATTTTCTTTAATTTTTCACGTGAAATTAATTTTATTTATAAAACCTCACCAACACAATACAACATATTTATGAAAAATATGATAGGCGGAGATAGCATGACATGTTGAAATGTTATTAAGTTCCAATATTAATAATTTTTGTAATAGGTACTTTTTTTTCAAGTAAAACTAATTGGTCTGTCATTATTTACTTTTATTCAACACATCAATTACTTTTTTGTTAAAAATTGTATAAGTGTGACATGCCGCTTTGCAAAGAAAGTATGGAAGAGTCCATACACGTAAAACAGATGTCATCATAGTTTTATTAACTGAATAGAACGACATAGATAAATAATTAACTACGAACGCAGTCCTATCAGTGTAAAAATAACGCATCGATGAATCGATTGCTATAATTAAATAAGTAGGTATCACATCACTAGCAATTAGTGATGGCCGCCGATAGAGATTCGCTATTTACGCGTCAATTTGAATTTTCGGGTCAAGTTTCATTGGAGATAACGCGTATTCACTATGCGTTTGTCTTCATGCTAGAATAATAACTATCGTGTCGTGTTAAGCTAGCCAATGTATGTCATTATCATCATTTAATCAGGTTGTGATATGCATGCGTTTATTTTTCTACTAAATTGTTATTTTTTTAATTGTATTTTATATTATTTTTGACATATTTATAGATACTCTTGATATTAATTTTAAAAATCATTGTCAGTGGTGTTATTCGCGTACCTGTACCGACTTTTGTAATAGTCTACTGCACGATACAGGCCTACCCACGAAGCGTGATTGGGCCATATCTACCAGGCTGACCCAATTTGAGTTGGTGGAGTAATTAATGTACCTATATGGTACTAATTGAATAAATAAATGTATATAAACGGGTTTTTTATACTATTTTTGTTTTTTTATTTAAACTTTAGTTCGTTTTTTATACATTTCTGAAACTAAAACTAAAAGAAATGAAAACTTGTTCCCTCCGCCTTACGAATTTTCTATTGCAAATTTGCCATGCTATCTTGTTCGCACAAACAATGATTTTCAATGCTCGTTCCTACTCTTACTCGGTCTCGTGCTTGACCGTTTGCGCAGACGTCCTAGCGGGCTATGGGTTCAAACAATAGAGCCCCTGAATTTTTTTTCCGTTTTTCCTTGTAATTTTTGCTATCAAAACATTTAATCATTTAAACAATACATTTAACTCGGCGTGTCTGTTTGCGAAGCATGAGATTCAAGTTAAAAAATACAGCCATGCATACACTATCCTAAAGTTGTGAAATGTGCAACAAATACGAGTAAAATCCGCAATTCAATATGTGTTGTCGCTTAACGTGTTAAATGCGTCACACTCGTATCATCATATCCCTAATATTCGCAAAACAAAATATAACTTAACACCTCTTGACCTTCGCCCTGGCGTGCCCACTGCATGCTCACGCGCACACGTGGCTGGAAAATCTTAACACACCAACAGGGAATTGACTGCACTTTTTATGTTTGATAACCTGTTGGACTGATTGCCCTGCGAAGTATTTCTCAACCAAATTCCAAAGGAAAGCCAAGAAAAATCAGAATCTAGCAGATTGCCAATACACATTCAGCCTTGCGCCGCCGATATAATACCTATCTACAATAGGCATTATGGATGGGTAGAAGAAATATTTTTTAATCAGTCAGTTAAAATATCAAAACATTGAACACGTATATTTTTTCAAATCAAAGAAAAAGTGACAAAGATATATTTGTTGTTTTAACTGTTTGAACGAAAGGTGTAAAAACGCTTCACATTTATAATTTTATACGATATTATACTTATACCTACACTACATTTATACGATATATACTTCAGCACTAGGAGAGAGACAAAACAAACAGAAAACCAACGACAACAGACTAACATGCAAAATATTCGTGAACTACATCTATGTTTTGCTAGCAAAGTGGGAGTTACCTAAAATCCCAACCAAAACAACACTGAATCATCGAAATAGAATACCCATCAAATATTGTATTTCCCCAAATTGAGCATTGATTTGCATTGGGCATATCTGCAGTATTAAGGAAAAATTAAAATAGCAGAATTAATTAGGTATTTTAGATGTCTATTAGAGATAACCTAGTACAACGGTTGAAATGATATCAAAACAAGTCTTCACTCTAGGGGGGCAGCGGCCTACTTTTTCCCTCCAAAAGAATATACTATATTGACCACCAAATTCCTGGGATTGGCAAAAAAGTTTCTAGGATGTGCAATGATAATCTACGCTCATGCCCAACATTATAACGGATACGGATATCCGAATAATGAGACTCGTGAATAATTAGGAAACAAAATTTTTGTAGATACCATTCGAAATCCGGCGTGGGTGTCTTCAATTCCCGAGGAAATAGGTATCTTCTAGCTAAGCGTGCACCGCACCCTAGATCGCAAATCTGCTCAACATTAGGTAGTATGTAGTCAAATGCAAAAAATAAAAATACTGGTATATATTCATCATATACATATTCATTCGGATAAATATATATGTAATCATGAGGTATTACCCAGGCTATGCAGTGTTTGCCAGTATTTTCTCCTTAATAGAAGTATCCAAGAACATAACAAAAAGACACGGCTGGAATGGTGACAAACAGAAAGATTTCAAATAGTGGACGTCCAATAACCTATAGACAGAGCAGAACCCATAAAAAACTGCTATGGAATTTACAACTGCCGTTGTTCTGGTGACAAAAGTTGTGGGACCCTGTTATTTTAACCATTTAGTCATATCAAAGGTATTCGGGCGGCATAGAGCCGGTCGCAGACCAAGAGCTAAGCTAAGTTAGTTTAGGTTAGCTCGCATAGCTGATGCAGTTTTTCATAGATCGTGCATAGCTCGCAGTCTGCACAGATCTATGGAAAACTGTTTCAGCTATGCAAGCTATCCCCGAACTAACTTACTCGTAGCTTAGCTCTTGGTCTGCGGCTCTCGCTGAACTCTGACTCCATACATACGTATATACTTAAGTACTTAGAGCTGATAGTGGCTACGAATATCCAAATATAGGCTGAATCAAACTTAATAGCATCTGTAAACAGTGTGAACACGAGGCGACTCTTGTTCAGTAGCAAATTCATGTCAGCGGCGCGATGAGGAATGGGTAGGTACTTGCACAGTTTGTAGCTAACTTCATAGAAGACATTAAATTTGATTCGGTCCAGTCTCGTGATATCCCAATAATAGGACTAATGAATAATGAAACAATGTTTTAGTAGATACCACCCGAAATACCTCTGGTTTCGGTACGTATGTAAAACGCACAACAGGCGGGAGATAAGCCAATACCATCCAATGCTTGGCACGGTTGTGGTACAAGTCACAGAAATTAACAATTTGGTCTTATCTGCGATTTAGAATTGATATGTATTTTTTAGTAATTTTGATTTTATATTTTGATGTGTTCAATGGCAAATCGGCAACTTCTACAAAAGGAATCCTTGCTAGTATAATATGTTAGATTCGAAGTTATTTTCGTTGTGGGCCTAAAACTTTTGTTGGTAAGGCGGTTAGAGTCTTGGGTCTTTTTAGTGATCTTTGATTTTTTTGTCGGTTACTTTTCTCTCTTTCCTCTATAATTGAATAAATGAATGTATTAAAATATCGCCTACTCTTGTAACTTAAGCCGTCCCGTCTCCCACAATGGTGACAGCAAGTAGATAATAGCCCGCCGTCCACCCAGAATCGAGCAGCCATTGTGTTCTCATCTAGGGCTGCTGGACCTTAGCTCCTTGACATCCTTCTCATACCATTATCCAATTGACATGTTCGCACGAGCATCGAGCCCCGATGGACTAAGTGATTCGGATTGGTATGGATCCAGCTTGTATTTACTGGTCTTGGTAGTCTACATCTTTGTTTTGGACTAGGGCTTTTAAACTGAAGCTACTGTGATCATTAGTTAGGTGGTAAAATCAGGCTGTATTTACTATTCTTGGTGGAACAACTCTTCGTTTTAGACTAGCTGGCCTTAGATGCTGAAGCAACTTATTAACTCGATAAGAATAACATTATTTTATTTTTCAACTTTGTTTGTGTCGAACTTTATGTCGAACACATTCAAACACCTATTCGGCATTTGGGTAGATAATATTAGACGGTTTGTGGTTTCATTTCTCGGGGTTGCAATGTTAGGTATGTTTTTCAAATTAAGACTCTTTTTCTTGAGGCACTGCTTCGAAGTAGGCATTGTAAAAACCTATACTATACTAATCTAGACCACAAAAATACTTGCAATCTATTATATAAAAGGCTTCCCTGAGTGACTGACTGACAGACAGCCTACAGCCCAAACCGCTTAACATATGAGCTTGAAATTTGGAATATAAGTACATTGAATGACGTAGTGGAGCACTAAGGACGAAAATTTTGAACTTTCGACCTCTAAGGGTGTAAAACGGGCCCATTTCGTTTGTATGTAACTTTGTATTCCCTGATCCGATTGACTTGAAACTTCGTATACATGCCTTTCAAACAAAATAAAAGTTACGTTTTATCCTGTTCTTCCGAATTTTTCTTATCTAAGAGGTCAAATAAGGTCCCAAAGTTGGTGAAAAAAGCGTCTGTTACATCCAACCAGCTGAACGGTTACGGTTGAAATCTGGTATGAAGAAAGCACACAGCAGGTTTCAATACAGGAACTAATAATATCCAGGAAAATCTGTAGGGTTCCTGAGGGATAGCCAATATTAATCAGTATAGCCTACAGCCCAAGGCGTTGATGATATAAACTTGAAATTTAGAATATACGTACATCGTACAAAATCATGAAGCACAAAGAATGAAAATTTTGAAAAATCGACCTTTTACGGGGTAAAACGGGCCCTTTTCGTTTATATGAAACTTTTTATTTCCTGAACCGATTGACATGAAACTTTGTAAAGATGCTTTTGATACTAAATAAAAATATGGTTCTTTCTGTTTTCTGAATTTTCCATAAAAAAACTTCCATATGGGTCAGATAAAGGAATAATAAAGTTGGTGAAAAAGCATCGATTACAGCAAAGGAGCTGAAAGGTTACGAATGAAAACGGGTATGTAGAAAGCACACGACATGTTTTAATACTGGAACTATTATTATCCCGGAAAATCTTCAGATTTCTTAGGGATAGCCAAAATTAATCAGTTATAATTATAATGTAAAGCTAAGTTAAAATGGTTAAATGAATTCTAACGAAATTTAGAACGAAGCTAGACAATAACACAAATTACCACTTAGGGTACTGCTATCCCGGAAAATTTGAGTGGGTCCTTCGGGATGTCGATTTCTTAAAAAAACACTAAAATCTGTTTGAAAAGCTCAATGAATTCAATTTTATCTTAAAATAGCTACCATTTTAACTAATATATGACTAACTATTGACGTTCTGGGAGAAGTCCCGTATTCCTTGTGCGCTAGACCAATCGTAACCCTGAATAAGCGTAAAAAATAATCACAATTTTTTTTAAATATAGTGAAATATCTAGAATAGAATTAAGATTTTTATCATTATATGGGGCAAAATGGGTCCCTAATAGTTTACGTTTTTTAATTTTTTGAGCCAATAATCTAAGCTTAGGATACATACGGGTCAATATATTATGTACTTTACTATGAGATCAACCCTAAAAAGCTAAGATTACCTACCTATTCCATACATGTCGTCGCGGGTCGATGAACTTTTTGTGTTGAACAGTTGATTTTATTTACGTGATTTCGGGGTTGGTACCATAGTAAAAGTTAGTCAAATGATGAGTATAATAGCATCCTTGAACTGACTGACTGTCTAGATATGCACTATGTGTTTCTTGAAAATAATAAAATATATTTTTTCATCTGCCTGGGGTCAGACAACGTCTGAAAGTCCTACAAGTGTCTCGATCACTTTTAACTGGGTGAACGGTTTTGGGCAAGATTTTCACAATATCTCTCGGGAAAAATGACTTCAGAATAATAGAAATTAAACTTCTAATGACTGAATGAAACATGTCGAATACATATACCGGCCCTAATTAATAGTGCACTACTAAACGTAGGCCTACCCGCGAAGGGTGATTAGGCCATCGGCCATATCCATCACGCCGGCCGAGCGCGGGTTGCGGAATCTATATATACAACATTGATTTTTCTTTACGAATGTACCTATACATGTTGCCTCAATGTTTTCCATCAATAAAAAGCCAATAGTGTGAAATTTCTTACATTGGCACTCATACAATTATTATTAGTATTGAATTAATTACAGAAATTCAGCAATTTATCATACAAAAATTCACGTACTCCGTCCGTAATAAGCTTTAGATAAAAGTACGAGTAAATTAAATACGCAAATACTAAGACAATGCTGTTTTCGACCAGTGTGTGTTACCATTGATGACTGATGGCACAGAAACGTGGTCTCTCACTATGGGCCTTATTAGTAAGCTCCAAGTAGCCCACCAACAAGCTATGGAGAGGCCTATGCACAGAGTCTCTCTGCGAGATCGAATCAGAAATGAGGAGATCTATTACCAAAGTTACCGACATAGCCCAACGGATTGGCAAGTTGAAATGGCAATGGGCAGGGCACATAGCGCGGAGGACTGATGACCGATGGGGTCGAATATTCTCGAATGGAAATCACGTACCGGCAAGCGCAGCGTAGGACGCCCACCCACAAGGTGGACGGATTACCTTATTAGGACCCTAAGATCACGCTGGATGCAAGCCTCTTCCAACCGGTTTTATCGGACATCTTTTGGGGAGGCCTATGTCCAGCAGTGGACTTCTTATGGCTGATGGATGGATAGAGACAATGCAGGCCAATCCGTGGGCTATTTTAGGCAAATAATTAGACGATTCAGGCTAAACCGTAGGCATTTTCCTTGCAAGTAATATGACAATAGGCTCAGTTATGAAGGCTCCATCGTAAATTTTATAGCAACGTAAAAAGTGTACTCTTTATTGAACCTTAACCATGAGCTATTATTATTTTAAGTAAGTGCCAAGACAACGCAACAATGCAGGCCAGACCGTGGGCTATTATCATTGCAAGTAATACAACAACGCAGACTAACAGCAGGCAATCATAATTTTAAGGAAGTATTAAGACAACGCGGGCCAGACCGCGAACATTTAGATATTATTACAAGCAAGTGTCAAAATTATGCGGGTTGAATCGCGGGCTATTAATATATTTTAAGCAAGTAAGTACTAAAATAACGCGGGCCAAATGGCAGGCTATTATAATTTTAACCAAGTATTAAGACAACACGGGCGAAACCGCGGACTATTAGATATTATTTATAAGCAAGTACATAGACAACGTAGGTGAAACCGCGAACTGTTTTCATTTTAAGCAAGTACCTATGTACTAAAACAACGCGGGCGAAGCCGTGGGTTTTAAGCTAGTCAGAAATATACGCTATTGCCAGGAAGCCATTATTTTGAGATGAAAACTGGCCACAGATAGCTAAAAACACAATCGATGGGTCTTACTCGTATCTACAGTACAGTATCGTCAAAAGAAGTCCTAAGTAAAGAATCTGTTTAAAAATGAAAATCAATATAAGCTACGGCACTACATCGTATATCTAAAATCTTAAATCTAACTGTTTAAATATCAAGGTCACTTAAACCATGATCTCCATGAATGTGAACAAAGTGACCGGGGGTATAATAAAACGGAACTAATGTAAACAAATCATAAATCACAATGTGTACGGTACTCGTGTTACTTAAATTGACAGAATTGATATTGTAATACTTATTCACTTCGAATTTGTACGGATTAAAACGGCATTACTTAATGTTGCCATAATTGCACGCTGCAGTTTTGTTGCGTTTCTGAATCTATTTTTTTATTATAGGCAAGAGATTTTATTTACTACAACCTCAGAGCAAATAAAAAAATCAAGAGAGAATGTTGTGAACAAACAAGTGAAGCCAAACCAAAACTACGCCTTGCCGTGTACAGACAATTACACACATATCAACGTACAAGGAAACTACGCCTTGGCTTGACAGTCGAACTATGGCGGTGCAACAGCGACGCACTCACACGTGTATAAAAAACCGGCTTCACTTGACTGTTCAACAACATTCCCTCTTGATTTTTTTATTTGCTCTGAGACTACAACGAAATACTATACCAGACTCCCAAACAACTACTATCACATAGGAATAATAAGCTATACTGGATAACTACTACATAAATAGTAGTTCCCTAAACAGTATACCTATTTCGCGACACATCTCATTAACTGAGTCTTCATAAACTTTTATCTCGACTCGTTCTTGACCGATTTGGTTCATACTCGCACATCTTGTTATGATTTAGATTCTAAACAATCTTGAAATATTATTGGAATCGGCTGATAAATAGCACGACAGCAAAATTTACCCTTTTTGATGAAAATACTCTGTAGGGTGGTCCCTTTCAAAAATTGCCGACAGCAAAAAATCTATTAATATTTATAACTGAAAATACGACCGATATTTACGTTGAAAAATACGACCTGTACAGGAGAATGAACATCCGGACAGACAAAGGCAAAATCGCCGTATTAAAACAGAGATCTTCGCTTGCGCTCGATCAAAAATGCAATTGGATCACTCTCAGACAGACATTGAAGTCCTAGAGATAATGCGAATGCCCACTTCTAGTTGACAACGTCCGCAGTATGCCGGCAGCATTATCATGCCAAACGGAATCTATATATGTTAGTCTACCTACTTCATTGATGTTAGTGTTCAAAAAACCAATAAAATATTCATTTTTATAGGCATAACGTCACATTGCCAATGCCAATGTCACCCATCTCAAACATAGCTTTTTGATTGCTTTTAGTACCAATTAACCAATTATAGCTCCACCAGTCGATGTAAAGTTGAAAAGATGCGCTAGTCCAACGAAATGACCTTTTGTTGACGCCAAATCTACAGCCATGACTCATTTTTTAACCTGTTTTGGTTCGGTATCTAGTTTTAAATTGGTTATCGCGTAAACAGGATGCCTGGGTTGATCGGTCGAGAAGATTATGTGAAAGCACGTTTCCGCGTCAGATATTTTATATGCTGCTGGGGTCTACGATTAGAAGAAAGCTGTAGAAATAGATGCCGATATAAATAAGTGTACTGTAGAAGTTAAAATCGAGCTATTGGAGAAAGGAAAAACATTGATAGAATCTTCAGCACTCGAAAAATATCTACAATACCTGGAACTTCGACTGTTATATTAACCGGCAAGCAACGATATGAAATAAATACTGTTTTGGACTGAAGGGAAATCGTTAATAAATTAATGATGATCATAGAGTTTAAAATGATGATGGATTAGTTGGATTTGGCATTTAATTGCAGTGAAATTACAGGATAACATCCAGAATAACATGAAATTTTAGACCAATAATATTATTATGTACAAAATACAGTACCGTGCAGTGATGATATTGTAGAGCGAAATATTTTGAGGAAATCTGCATGGTTTTTGATGTTATCGAAGACAATGGCGTAATTTGCTAATCTAAAATTAAATTAAATAGTGGACTATGCTATGGCAGAAGTCTTCTCTAATTCTAATTGGCCCTTGCTAAGCAGTAGTATAATTCAATACAGAAGCTAAAGAGCAAGAAAGCAAGAAATTTAAACGTTCCCGTAAATATATTTCTGACTGCTCTACTATTATTGTCTTAGTTAGATCCTTATTACTAGCAGCCAAGTACGTAGTATCCACCAATTACATAATCAGCTAGAATGCTTCTGGCTAAACAGCAAATTGGGTATACAAAGAGGGAACTGCGACATTTTCCTCGTGCATTCCATGCAATTGAGACGTGTTGAGAATTATGACATATTGGTCATTCGAATGTGTCATTTCTTTATTCCCCTTTAGATTTTATTACTCGCCTTTGAATCAGATATCAGAGATAAAACTGAACTGGAAGATTTGTGAACCTAATACTTATTTTTGCTTCACGAAAGCTGTCAACCTATCAAGAAACGTTCCAGTGGTGGACGACGAAAAACATGTGATGTTTTGATATTTTTCATTCAAGTTTTTTGACATCCAATGCGGCAAAATGAGTTTAGAAAAGTTTCAGTTTAGTTTCGTCTTCGATAGTTTGTCTGGATTGCTGCTCTGGACGCTGCTCTTCTTGCTATTGCTGTTAATCTAAGTCTCCATTTGAGAACTTTACGGATCCCTTGATTATCAGTGCTAAATATTGTGTTCAATCCACATCAAATTGTAGGCTAGCTTATCAGTTACTTTATTTAGTTCGTCTCTAGATCTTATGAATTTCTGAATATTCTACAACAACACTTTGCTACGCATATTTTCTTTCAGAAAAATAATTTCAATAAAGACTTCCTTAGAAAATCGATAATGCGTATAAAATTGGGGCGTAGCTAACATTACGTTTACAACATATATGACGATCATAATACAACAAGATACGCCAGAACTTTATCAGCTTTGAACAGGTGCTGTAAAGTAAGTATAATCATATTTACTTCATTAACATAAATATATTATTAACATTCAGCATCAGATATGGTGGATTTCGCAAATTAATGCGAGAACCGACACGAACTTAGTGTTGCCAGATACATTGAAATTACCGGATAATCGAGGTATTCTTAGCAGAAATCTCTACAACGATGATACCGTACTAGGTACTATCGTGAATCGGATATTTTCTAGATACTTACGTAAATAGAAGATAAATAAATTAAATGACCATATAAAGACAGTTGAATTACTACATACCTAATATAATCAAGGCCAAAGCAAAAATAAAGATAATTAACGTAATTTCTCGGATTCAGGTTCCCATTACTGTTTACTACCTATAACCGTACGGCACGTCAGCAAAGATGGTAAGGCAATGATATCTAACAAGAACAACTACACTTTACTAATATACAATAGGGAGGACCCTAATGTATATTAGTAAAGTATAGGTAAATGTATGCATAGAAAGGCCCGAGATATACTATTTTTGAGCTGTAAACAGGTTAATTAAAATTTTTAATCTGGTTACACTGCGAGCCCGGTTTAGTCACGACAAAACAACTGCTGCTCATTTGGTGCTCATAACTAGTTTTATTTCATAGAACTTGTATGTTTATTTTTATCGAGACTTCTTTATAGATTTTTTTTATTGATAATTGGATGTACAAGGAAAATTTGATATTGGATTTGATGACGTGGAATTCAAAAAAGACGCTTGTGAAGTACGAATAACACAAAATGTTATGTTAATTAAACTTTTTGTTAAATTTTTTAAAATTTCTTTGATTTATGATCAATTTATACAAATTTTAGATTATATAAAAGCATTTTCGTCTATATGTTACAAATTATTATGTGAAATTGCTAAATTTTAACTGAAAATGAGAAAAAAAATAGTCTCACAATTTTTTGACCAATCCACTGGAAGTTTATGTGAATTTGACAAAAGAAAATGCTTACATAAACAATTTTTATTTACAATGGTACATTTAATCACGTGTTTTCTCGTGGGAACCTAGGTGACGGTAAAATCTTATAATGAAGTTAGTAATGAAATATAACGATAACTATGTAGGAAAAGTCGCTTCACCATGAAACCTTGTAATTTACTTAGCTGTGGAACTCAGTACCGGAAAACTCTTTATTGTATTAATATACACACAGGTGCGATTAATAAAATGTTTCACTGTTCACCTACTTTGGAAATTTATATAAAATATGAATATTTTAATCTATATAACTAATCAGAATATTATAATATTTAGATATGACGCAAACTCTGAATAATATCCAAATTTTTTAGATATTTCGATTGTAGAGTTTTTCACCTTAGGTGTTTGTGCTCTACTTACTACAGTGCAGCAAAAGTTGACTCTATATTTTTCGTAACTAAAAATATTTAGGTACATAACAATATGAACGAATTGCTTATATTAAAATTTAATAACAGTACCTAATATCAAAGTGACTCCAGATTTCATTACATATTATGTTGAAATTCATCCTACAATTCACATCTTTTCTAAAACCCCCTTCCCGAAAAACCACAAACTTCTTAGACTCAAAATCCCTCACACCCCCCATTCAAAATCCCAGTGTTTATAAAATCTGTATTTATCTACCCCATTTTATATAATATTTGTGTTTAAAATATAGTATATTAATCCAAATAAAACGCTTTTGAAACTTCAAAGTAGGTAACTCTACCTACTAGAATGTTGGTCAGTTTTCGTCACCGGTTGAAGGGCCTTGCTTAGCCCCCCTACTCTCGCCTACCATACCTAACACAGGTGATAGAAAGTCAAATGGTACTTACTAAAAGGAGACAAATCCGTGATCACATCCATAGTCTTACAATCACTAACAATGTTTTTATTTTCACTTTAAATGGATGCTTCCATCTGTCACCCATCTCTTAATTATTTTTCTGTCACAACACAAACGGTACAAACGTTTAGATACATTATACGTATTAAAACACTTGATCACAAATGAATGTCACTGATTGCACATTTTTTCCGTATTTACAAGCACTATCAGGGTTTGGTTTCATTCACCCATCGGTCTCGGATGACAAAACTCAATACTCGCGTAAACCAAACAATGGATAAGTTATGCGGAGAATAGCAGAGTTGTGACGATAATTTTGTATTTTGCGACTTGATTTTGTGCAAGTTTTCGTATTTAAACACGAAAATAAAAAGCACCTCTTGCTTGTACGATACACGACACAAAAACACTGACAGACGTCACTGTACTAAACAGGTTTTGTTTTTTATTCCTCTCGCGGCGACAGGTCGCCGATTGATTTTTAAGAAGTATTTCACGTGGCTGTCGCTAGATGGCATTGAATTAAATTAATATCAACAATATTTAAGGGGATACACAATATAGATTAACTATCTCCCTAGGTCATTCTTAATTTACACTTTTAACTATATTTACCAACAGTTTTTATTATCTGCTCAACTCCTTCAAATTACGAGAGTTAAAGACAAATAATACAATAAATCTTTATACACATTTTATAGCTTTATTCGTTTTTAAGACAGTTTTAGTCATTACATTGCACACGCTTGCAATGCTAGAGATAGTTATTGAAAATTCACAATATTCACAGTATTTATTGTGATTTTTTATCTTTATTATTGTGCAAGCGAGAAGGAATTTGGCGTATAAAATCCCTTTCAGTTTTAGAGGCTGATTATTTTTGCGTGAAACTAACCGTGCAAAATTTTATTAGCGTAGTGAATTTTTGTATAGATTGAATTTTATGTTGATTAGAAACGGCTGGTAGCAACAAAATCATATCATTATCATCCTCTTTATCAACTGTAGGGTGGCACTACTGTACAAAGGCTTCCCTTACAGATTTCCTAAAGGACAGGTTGGATGCGGCTTGCATCCAGCGGGCTTCATTCGATCATCGGTACACTTGCTAGTACATGGTCTCCATCCGAGAACTTTACGGTGCCATCGTTCTAAGAACTATGGGTTTTGTTCACTGCCACTTTAACTTACTAATCCACTACGCTATGTCGGTAACTTTGGTTCATCTACGAATCTCCTCATTTCTTATTCGAAATAAATCGTTTCCCACGAAGTCTGGGTTAGACAACACGTCTTCTACAGTTAGCTCTACATTGTTTGAGCCAACCTAAGATTAAATGAAAAATACGCAGTCGTCAAATTTATTCCTATATACTCGTAAGTATATTAAGACGATAAGTATATTAAGACAATGCTCCTTGTCAAGTTTTATAGTTCTAGGTCAATGAAAAGTACCCTGTAGGTTTTGAATTCTGATTCATTCATTCTTGTAGTGCAAATAACATACAAAGTCGCATACAGATCTTTCAAGAGTATAAGAGCGCATGTTATTGCCGTGGTGGCGTACAAATATTCAAATAATCGTAGTAAAATTCATATAGCGAATAAAGTAATAAAATGACAAATATACTTTAGAATGTCAATTACATAATGTCAAATATAGGTAAGTAACCTAAAAAATGTCACACAAAAATATATCCATAAGTCACCATGTCAAAAATCAATAAACAAATATGAACATAACAATAAAAAATGTCAAGAGTATAAGAGCGCATGTTATTGTCAAATAATAAAAATTTATCGGAATTTAAAACATTTTCGTCACCTAAGAATTTGTTCACAGATTTCAGAGTAACATTTTTAAAAAGCCTTTAAAATTGGGCCTACTGCCTCCCTAATAAGATACTTAGAAAAATCAATAGAAAAAATGAGACCATTTTGCCCCGTTTCCCTCTGAACCCTGCTGACATTAGAAATACTTTAGGTAAGCGTTGCCCTTGACAACGCAAAAATGTAAACAACGAAATTCCGATCATTTTCTTCAGTTTACCAGAGAACATTGTACTTTGCAATTTCCTTTATGTTAAGTGCTTTTACATTATCGTGCGACAGTTTAATTATTTGTGGAGATAGAAGATTTGATTCAAGGTAAGATTTTTTTAAAACGAGCTATGGAGAGGGCTATGCTCGGAGTCTCTCTGCGGGATCAAATCAGGAATGAGAAGATCCGTAGAAGAACCAAAGTTACCGACATAGCCCAACGGATTAGCAAGATGAAATGGCAATGGGCAGGGCACATAGCGCGGAGGACTGATGACCGATGGAGTCGAAAAGTTCTCGAGTGGAGACCACGTACCGGCAAGCGCAGCATAGGACGTCCACCCACAAGGTGGACAGATGACCTCATCATAGAAGACCGCAGGATCGCGCTGGATGCAAGCCGCTATCAACCGGTCTTATTGGAGATCCATAGGGGAGGCATATGTCCAGCAGTGGACGTCCTTTGGCTGATGGATGGATGGATGGAAATTTTGTTGTTGTTTTTGTAGCTTTTAATATTTCTGGGGTGTTTTGGAGAGATATCTTGAATTCGTAGAAGAACCAAAGCTTAACCAAAGTTAGCTCACATAGCCCAGCTGATTGGCACGTTGGTAGTGGGCAGGGCACATAGCACGGAGAGTTCTCGAGTGGAGACCACGTACCGAAATGACGACGACGATCTTGAGTAGATACCTACAGTCAGTTGTTGACTAAAGATTTTTATACTCATGCACTACACCTACTTGTTACTTTAAAATCATCATAGTCATAGGACGTACAATGCTGGACATAGGCCTCACTCATGGACTTCTGATAAGCCCGGCTGGAAGCTTGCATCCAGCGTTCTCTTTTTGTTTGAAGGGTAATAGGAAGGAGGTTTTATGTTAGCCTCTACATGACGGACATTATTATCATCATCTTTCTGTATCTCACTGCTGGGCGCAGGCCTCTTCCTTGTGCTATCGGGCCTTTGCCAATCTTTGATAGATTGTATGGAGAATCTCTATGTTGTATAAGTAAGTTGCGAGCACTCCGTACAAGTTCCGTATTCGACCAAACCGTGCGAAGTTCAGAAAACGCTCCTCAAGGCTAGTCTTTATTATAGGTCAGTACTGTACCAGCCTTTTTAATAGTCCACTGCAGGACGTAGGCCTACCCACGAAGGGTGTTTGGGCCACATCCACCACGCTGGCCCAGTGCGGGTTGGTGGATTCACATGCGCCATCGAATTTCTTCTACGGACTTATGCAAGTTGCCTCACGATGTTTTCCTTCACCGAAAAGCTAGTGGTGTGAAATCCCGTACATAAATTCCAAAGAACTCATTGATACGGGGATTTGAACCCACGACCTCACAATTGTAAGGCGGGTGTCACTACCACTAGACCACCACGCCTAACACTATAAAAACACACAGTAAAAATGTTATATTTATTGTTCCAGAAGAAGCTAAAAATCTTCGAAAATGCCGGAGCTGGTAGAGCAGATGTACTGCTCTCAGCAGATCGTCATACCGCCAAAGTTCCCATACATTCTCAAGAGATATTGTAAAGGTATACCAAGGCCGAATCAGACAAGTCGGCTGATGTCAGATGTGACGTTAGCTACAAGCTGGGCGAAACCCAATCAACGCGCAGCTTTATGTGAGCTTCAGTCAGGATTGGATATTGCGCAGCTTGTAGCTAACTTCACATCCGCCAACTTGTATGATTCGGACTATAAGTCACGTGCTCGGAGTCTCTCAGCGAGATCGAATCAGGAAACGAACTGAAGTTATCACCATATAAATTAAATTATTTTTGACATTTATTATAAATGAAAAACATCGACATTAATTATTGTATTTTTGACATTATAATAATTTCACTGACATTCTATTTTGTAACTTTTAGTGGACATTTAAGCATTTACTAACAATTTCGTGTTTTTTTTTATTTTCATTAAAGATATATTCATCATCATCATCATCATTTCAGCCATAGGACGTCCACTGCTGGACATAGGCCTCCCCTAATGATTTCCAATAAGACCGGTTGATAGCGGCTTGCATCCAGCGCGATCCTGCGGTCCTAATAAGGTCATCCGTCCACCTCGTGGGTGGACGACCTACACTGCGCTTGCCGGTACGTGGTCTCCACTCGAGAACTTTTCGACCCCATCGGTCATCAGTTCTCCGCGCTATGTGCCCTGCCCATTGCCACTTCAACTTGCTAATCCGCTGGGCTATGTCGGTAACCTTGGTTCTTCTACGGATCTCCTCATTCCTGATTCGATCTCGCAGAGAAACTCCGAGCATAGCCCTCTCCATGGCTCGTTGGGCTACTTGGAGCTTACTAATAAGGCCCATAGTGAGAGACCACGTTTCTGTGCCATAAGTCATCACTGGCAACACACACTGGTCGAAAACTTTCGACTTGAGGCACTGAGGTATGTCGGACGAGAAGACGTTACGCAATTTTCCAAACGCTGCCCAACCGAGTTGGATTCGGCGATTAGCCTCTTTCTTGAAGTCGGACCTACCTAACTGGACTACTTGTCCTAGGTAGACGTACGAGTCAACGACTTCAAGAACCGAGTTCCCAACTGAAATAGGGGTGGGTACAACATGAGAATTACACATGACCTTTGTCTTGTCCATGTTCATTTTAAGACCCACCTGTTGAGAGACTCGATTAAGGCCTTCGAGCATCGTGCTTAGTTCTTCCATCGACTTTGCCATGACCACGATATCGTCGGCAAATCGAAGGTGAGTGATGTATTCGCCATTGATGTTGATGCCGAGTCCTTTCCATTCCAAGAGCTTAAAGGCGTTCTCCAGAGTAGTAGTAAACAGTTTCGGAGATATTAAGTCTCCCTGTCTTCCGCCTCTCTTCAAAGGGATCGCTTTGGAGCTCTCTTCCTGTACTCGAACTGACATAGTGGCGTTATTATACAAACACTTCAGCACTTCAATGTACCTATAGTCAATACGGCATCGTTGGAGAGACTCAAGCACAGCCCATGTCTCGACCGAATCAAAGGCTTTCTCATAGTCCACAAACGCCAAGCAAAGTGGCAGGTTATACTCCTCGGTCTTCTGTATAACCTGCCGCAGCGTATGTATGTGGTCCATGGTGCCAAAGCCCTTCCAGAAACCGGCTTGTTCGGGAGGCTGGAAGTCATCAAGCCTGCGTTCGAGACGATTCGTAATGACCCTTGAAAACAACTTATAAACATGGCTCAGAAGCGAGATGGGTCTGTAGTTTTTCAGTAAGGTGTTGTCACCTTTTTTGAAGAACAACACCACCACGCTTCTGTTCCACGCTTCTGGCGTTATGCCCTCGAGGACGACGGTGTTAAATAGCTTCTGAAGGACTTTTAGTACCGGCGTTCCACCCGCTTTCAGAAGCTCTGAAGTGATTCCGTCGTCACCCGGCGCCTTATTGTTCTTAAGTTGGTTCAGGGCCATCCTAATCTCGTATAGGCTAATGTCCGGGATGTCTTCGGTGAAGTGTCGGGTCAGCTTGGCTCTTGGGTCTTTGGCCGCACTGTTTACAGGCTTTGCTACCGAGGCGTATAACTGTCCGTAAAACCTTTCGATCTCCTGCAATACCTCTGCCTTGGTTGACGCTATACTGCCATCTTCTCTCTTCAGCTTTGTCAACTGGCTTTGCCCAATAGAAAATTGCCTCGCGAACACTTTAGAGTCTTTGTTCCGCTCTATTGTCTCTTTAACATGTTTAGTATTAAAGAGACGAATGTCGCACCGCACCGATTTTGAAATCTGTCTATTGAGCCGCCTGTATGACTTTGCATCATCGGAAGACTGCAGTCTTAGCGAGCGTCGTTCGGCCATGAGATTTAGAGTATGATAGGAGAATTTCTGAGGTCTATCTGAACGGCGGGGTCTAAAGAATTTAGAACCCACCGTTTGGACAGTTTCTACGAGCCCGTTATTGATCTCGTCCACTGACGCAAAGTTCTCCAGGCAAGCAAAGCGATTTGAGAGCTCGAGCTGAAAGTTCTCGGGGTTTTGTATGTGGGCACGAGAAGGTCGGAGCGTAGACTTTATCAGACGAGACCTTTCGAGTTTAACGTTGATATTCAGTTTGCCTCGGACGATTCTGTGATCACTGCCGGTTTTTACCCTGTGGATCACGGAGACGTCGTTGAATATCCGTTTCTCACTAGTCATGATGAAGTCTATCTCATTTCTCGTGGTACCGTCGGGACTCATCCAGGTCTATTTCCTGCGAGGTGGCTTCTGGAAGAAAGAGTTCATCATGAAGAGTTCCTCTTTCTCCAGAAAGTCTGCCAGCATGTGGCCCCTGGGGTTCCGTTGCCCAAATCCAAATTTCCCCACTCTCAACTCATCATCGCTTTTCTTGCCCAACTTTGCGTTGAAGTCTCCCATAACAACCGTGAAGCGGGTCTTAGACGTATGTATGGCCCGACTTACGTCCTCATACATAGTCTCCACTTCATCATCTGGGTGTGACGAGGTCGGTGCGTATACCTGGATGACCTTCAACGAATATCGTTTGGATATTCTGAGTATCAGGTATACAACCCTGCTCGACACACTTTCGATGGTAATGATGTTGTTAACGAGAGACTTGTGAACGAGAAAGCCGACACCACCTTGGGACCGTTGGTCACCTTCCCGGTAGTACAGTAGGTTGCCGGATTTCAGGGTTATCGTGTCCTCGCCCTCTCTACGGACTTCAGATAACCCCATAATATTCCATCGCAACCTACCCAACTCTTCTTCCAGTTCCGCAATCTTCTCATCAGTCCTCATAGTGCGCACGTTATATGTTGCCAGGGCCAGTCGTCGTCGGTTGGGGTGACAGCCGGATCTCTGCCGGGGATTCTCAGCACCCCTTGCTCCGCCGTTACCGTGGTCGCTGCCGGAACCAGGACTAGCGGAGCTGCCGGGGACTGGGGGCCTGGTTCTATTTGTGCTATCATATGAGGGGGATTTTGCCCATAATTGCCGCGCTGGGCAAGCGTGTTGGCAATCGCAGGGCGTAGCTCTCGCGACGGGGATGCTGCTGCCCATCCCCGCCCTGTTGCATTTTAGCTACGCTGTTCTGGATGGGTATACCGCCAACTGTCGGTTCCGTAGTACCTCAGTCGGCTCTTACGACACCTGGTACAGGAGGGGGGTGCTATTCTACTCTGCCGGCACCCCACGGCAAGATATATTAATATGACCTAATTATGGTGCCTTCCTCTTTTCTGTTGTTGCTGCGCCCGACGGGGTCCATATGCCACTTTGTACCATTTATATTTTTTACCATCATGTACTTTATGGAAGCAGAATAAATGAATTATGAATTATAGCAGCGGATTAGCAGGTTAAGACGGCAGTGGGCAGGGCACATAGTTCTAAGAACGGAAGGCCAATGGGGCTGTAACGTTGTCTAATGGAAAGCACGTACCAGCAAGTGCAGTGTTGGACCTAGGTACACCGTGTAGATGGACTGACGTAGATCATACTTCATAGCATTGAACTATTGCTTCATAGGATCCATTTAATTTTATTTAGTTCTTGTTTTTAAATATGTAATACGATTTGATTTAACTGCTGGCGCAGTGACTCACGGTAGTAACGTCACCGCTTGTCCCAACATAATAATTATCAGTGCTGGTTGTATACAACGTGTAACGGAAAGGCTGTATACATAAAAAGTGGGTTGATACTATAACTTATATAGATGCTGTATTCGAAATTCCGAGACAAAATAACAACATTCACTTTTAAAAAAAAAATTAAATATGACTGACTAGAAAAAAAAGGACAGCAGTTCAAGGAGGTGTGGTCTGATTTTGATGGGCAAGCTCGTGTTATTGACCTCACAGCTGTTTAGTGTGATAGTGCTGTGCAAATGTGAATTAGTCATAAAAATGACTAGTTTTTCAAAAAAAGATTAAAAATCAGCAAACGAACTTACACGGCTAAACATGCCCCCATCTAGTTTGTTACCGTTATCTGATTTGGTACTTTCAGTATGTATACTGTCTTTCCGTTACACGTTGTACCAGCAATATGCTGAGTTGGGATCAGTTTTGTGGCAAAGTATCATGCTTGGTTTGTGAATTGTTTTATTTTTAGTTGTTTCCGTGTTTTGTTTCTGTGTACCTAATTGTTTTGTCTCGAATAAATTTCTCTGTATTTCTGTATTTAAATTTTATCGAAATCGGCAGAAACGCTTAGGAAAAATCAACAATAATGTAAAAATTACTACATCGATGATACATATATTGATTCGTTCGATCTATTCTAATTCAGTACGCGGTTGAAGTCGGTTATGCAATTTTGGCGAAAAAGAATTATTTATTATATCATTTCACCAGCTGCAATCAAAACTCAACCGTACGACCTTCTCCGCTGGTCGTACGAATACTTCAAGGCGCTAGCTGCCCACCGGCCGCCACCTGTCAAACTGAGACTGGAGTACCCCGTCTACAGCACCGAGGGTGGCCTCACTAGAGGCTGTCTTAAAGTCCTCGCCATACAGGTGAGGGTCAAGTATAATACACACGGCGAGAAGAAGTTCTCAATTCAATTGTACTCAAACTAACTTAACCATACGACCATCAAAACTCAACCGTACGATCTTCTCCACTGATTGTACGAATACTTCAAGGCGCTGGCTGCGCACCAATGTAAAAGTTACTTGGTATATCTATGATATGATTCGTGTGAACCATTCAAATTATGTACACGGTTAAAGTCGGGTTGTGTAATTTTTGTTGAAAAATAATGATTCTACAACAGCTGTCAACCATGGACCTACTTCCGATCCACGTGGTGAAAGCAGCTTGGGGCGGCTTTTGTCTCGACCCTCACGAGCTGGCGCGCATCCTGTGCCTCTGCGAGGTCTACCAGCGAGCTGACACGGTGCCGTTCTTGCACTTCATCGCTGTAGCTGGTGGATTGCTTACCAAGGTTCGTCATGCGTCATTCTAATGCCCTTTTCCATCGTTCCTTGTCTCGGCCTAATCTCATTTGCCCTAAGCTTATGTTTTTATAGTAGAGCTGTGATTCTAGCTAATGTGGAAGCATTTTATTTATTTATTTATTATTTATTTGTTTATAGGCGAGCAGTGTATACTGATATGCCTATATCAAGCAGAGTCGAATTAAATTAGTATTTATCTGACAAAGAAATGTTTTCCTTCTTTATCCAAAGGTCTAGTCTATTCTTAAATGTGTTTATAGTTCTTGCTGAGATGACATCCTCAGGCAACCTATTCCAATTGTAGACAACTCTATTGCATAGTATGTGGTGTCCAGTGTTGGTTTGTCATGGTGTAGGCTGCAAGAGAAAGTTATGGCGTCTGCTATCGCGCATATTTTCCTTCAAGGTATACATGTCGTGAATATCCGGAAGATTGTAGAAGCCATTGAGAATCTTGAAGGTCTCAATAAGGTCTCCAGGCAATCGTCGTTCTTCCAGGGTCGTGAGATGAAGAGCTTTTAACCTATCTTCATAGGTTTTGCGGCGCAGAGCATATGGAATCCTGGTGGCTTTTCTTTGTGCACTTTCAAGCAAATCAATATCTTTCTTAAAGTAAGGACTCCACACCTGGAACCCATACTCTAGCAGAGGCTTTATATAGGTTTTGTAAACCTTAATAAAAATATCTATTGTTACTGTCTGAAAGGACTTGCGTATGACATAAATAAATGAGTTAGCCCGTTTGACTATCATAGATATGTGCTCTTCCCATTTCAAATCTGTAGTAATGATGACTCCCAAATCCTTCTGTTGGTCTACATATGCTAAGGCAACTCCATCAAGTGTGTATGTCGCTCTGGGGTTGGTTCTACCAAGATGTAACACACTACATTTGGTTGTATTCAACTTTATAATCCAGTCCCTGGTCCAGTTCTGAATGCGGTCTAGATCTTTTTGAAGTTCTCCAGACTTTATCAATGCAGTAGCGAAAAACTTCCCATCATCTGCGAAAAAGGCTGACTGACATTCTATGAGCTCTATAAGATCCGTTATGAAGATTCCAAACAGCTGAGGAGCGGACACAGAACCCTGGGGGACACCGCTGGAAACCATTTTCCGTTCCGATAGTGAGTTCCCCACTCGAACCTGAAATGTTCTACCCAATAAGAAGCTCCGGTACCACTGAAGCAACGTACCACGCAATCCATGATGTTCAAGCTTAAACAACAAGCGCTGGTGAGGTACCTTGTCAAATGCACGTTCAAAATCGAGGTATGCTACATCAACTGGTTCTTTTTTGTCAACTTGTACACTCCAGGCATGAACACATGTCAATAAGTTAGTGACAGTTGACCTTTTTTCAACAAAACCATGTTGCTTTGTTGAAATTACACAATTTCTATTTAAAAATTGTGCTACTCTTTCACTTATAATCCTTTCCATAATCTTCACCACAATGCTAGTGAGGCTAATGGGTCGAAAGTTTTCCGGTTTAGTTTTGTCGCCTTTCTTAAAAATTGGAGTCACTATCGCATGCTTCCAGTCTTGAGGCAAGTATCCAGCTTCAAAGGAAGTGGTCATTAATTCTGCTAAGACTGGAGCAATAGTATTAACACAATTTGTAAGTATGCAGACTGGAAGTTGATCTGGCCCGGGGGACAACTGGATATTCAAGTTCGCAATTACTTTCTTTACATCACTTTCAGTGAAAGAAATGTCACACAAACTTTCCTCTACACGGGGAGCTACAATAGTCATAATGTTTTGATTAAGTGCTGGTTCTACTGAATATGCTTTTTCGAACTCAACTGCAAAAACCTCAGCAATATCACATGGTTTAGTTACTAAGTCTCCATTGTGGTTTCTAATTGCTGGTGGAATACTGACAGTAGAGGTAGTACAGCGTCGCAGGTATGAATAAAAAGCTTTACCATAGTCAAGGATCCTGGCCTCATAAGCACTCCTCTGCTTCCTGGACAAGGCAACACACCTATTATTTACCTCACGAAACTTCTTATAATCCTCTTCATCCTTAGATATTCTGTACCTGTCCCATAAGATTTTCTTTTCCGAAATTAACTCAAGAACACATATTTTACCTAGATATCGCAATGTTAATAAGAGATGCTCAATCTTAAATAGCTTCAAAATAAGTTTTTGGAAAGCGAATACCGATTCTCCATAGTACATTCATAGCCTCACCTTACCACCTACCCTAATCTTTTTAACACTATCTATACAGAGCTTGACCCACACAATGATTCTGCTCTGCGAGTCGCTGACCAAGGAACCAGACGGCGGGTCTGCAGCCATTCCAGTCGAGGACTTTTTGACCATGTACAAGTTTCTAGCGAAGATAGACGCCTCTAAAGATGTGCGCTACTTCGACGGATACCGCGAAGGTAAGGTTATACCTTACAATACGTATAGGTCGAATCAAACTTCTTGGCGGCTGCGAAATTAGCTCCAAGCTGCGCGAAACCAACCCTCGCGCAGCTGATAAATGAACTTCAGTCAGGGGTTTTGGACAGGTCTATGGATTTCCAATAATATCTGATGGAACTTACTTGCATCTAGCAGGTTACTGCGAGTCTGGGACCCTAATGTGCTCGTCTGTCAATTTTGTTGGTGGACCTCTTAACCTACGCTTGCCAGTAGGTACGTTGTCTCCATTCGATGAGATTTGCAGTCAATGCTGTTGAAGACTTCCAGACCATGTGCAAGTTTCTAGCGAAGATAGATGCTTCTAAAGACGTGCGATATTTCGACGGATACCTACCGTGAAAGTAAATCTATCCACCATCGGAGTAGACTCGTTTACTACCTGGAATAATGGCCTCCACAACTTTGCAATAAAATCATTAGATATTTGTATCTAACGTATTCCTAAAGTCTTAATCAGGTCTATCCACTTTGCAGCTGTAAATCTTACGTAGCACCGGTGTGTGTTATGTGCCCTACCCATCGCCACTTCAATCTACTAACTCTGGACTATGGTTCGTCTGCAGGTCTTCTATAGGTAGTTAAGAAATTAGTATATGCCTTAGTGAACGCGCTGGATGCAGGTTGCTTCCAACCGACCTTATTGAAAATCCACGGGGGAGGCCTATATCCAGTGGACGTCCTACGACTTATGGATGGATGGATTTGCCGTAGGAGTAAGCTCAACTGATTAGCCCAAAAAGCTATGGAAATATAAAAACTACCTTTAAACTATTCTCTGCCGGATTGTTCTGATAGCCCGGATAATCCCGAAAATTCAGGTCTTAGGAAATGCTTGCATTATATGCGCTCACTTCCCGGGCTATGATTGTTTGTTATATTTCCAATGTTTTTATTAACCTATTCTGTATGTTTACAGGACATGCTCCAGAACCTGAGCCAACCGTAGAAGAAGAGGAATCAGCGGGGACCGAAGAAGAACCTAGTGTGAGTACTATTCCAAAATTAAATAAGAACTTTAAAAGCCCAATGGATCTACTGAGTGTATAACCTACCTACTTATTTATTATGTCTCTTCCCTGATTTCCCTTTCAAGCTGTTTCTTTGTAAAGTGACTTCCAGAGGTATAGAAGTGAATACATTTTATCTCGTTTTATTTTATGTTTGGAACAGTCACTGTGGTTTATTATAATAGGCTGAATCAAACTTCGTGGCATCTGTGAACACAAGGCGGATAGTTGCGCATTGCAATGTTATGCTAACGGCGCAAGAGAGAGACTGCGTAGCTTTTAGTTAACTTTACAACCACAAAGCTAGATTCCGTTTAAACCTAAAAATGCTTTTTTTTCGCGATTTTGGGGTTGATCCATAGTATAAGTTCATGATGATGTACATAATTATGTACCAAACCTCTAGACGCCCTAGCATTTAGCAAAGCCTTACCTTGTAGGTATTTCCTAATGTCCCATCTACTACCCCTTATTCCCCTTTCTAGACGATATCGGACGATTACTGGCAAGCAGGTAACATGGACGGAGATGTACAGCTGCTGAAGCTGGAGCTGATAGACTCTCATATAGCCAAATCTGCTGGATTGAGTCGAAGGTTGGACATGCCCACTATTGGGAAGATCGAGCGGTCTCCATCTATGGAGAGACTGGGGAAGATAGAGCGGGAAAACTATGCGATGGAGAGGAAAGGTTATACGCCATACTGCAAAGACCGAATCATACTTCTTGGCGGCTGTGATGTTAGCTACAAGTTGCGTAAAACTCAATCCTGACTCAGGCTCAGGTAACAGTTGTGGGAGCATTATGGGTTTCGCGCAAGTTGTAGCTAATTTCACACCTGCCAAGAATTTTGATTCAGCCTATACACACAGTCCACAATTGAACATAGCTGCCCTAGGACAGCTAGCCAGTTGCCCGTTTATGGATTCTCAATTTCACCTACATACCATCAAATTTATTCTTCAGACACATTCAAGTTTCCTCACGATGCATTTCTTCGCCGAAAAACCACAGATAAGTATGAAACTCTACCTAACCCAATATATTCCCTTTTTAAACTATCGCTGGTAACACTGCTGGTAAAACGAAAAAAGTGTAAGATAGAGCTAATAGATGATGTAGCCAAAACAGCTGGATTAAGTCGAAGGTCGGACATGCCCACTGTTGGAAGATCGAGCACCGCTCTTCCCCAGCTTCTCCATAGATGGAGATCTATGGAGAAGCTGGGGAAGAGCGGGAAAATTAAGCTATGGATAAGAACGGTTATACACCATACTACAAAGACCAAATCATACTTCTTGGCAGCTCTGAAGTTAGCTGCAAGCTGCAGATAACCCAATCCTGACTGAAGCTCACTTAACAGTGCAAGGATTCGGTTTCGTTCAGTTTGCAGCAAAATTCCCAGCTGCCAGGAAGTTTGATAAGGATTTAGGCCTATACAGTACACGGTTGAGCATAGACCTCTGCTCTGAAAATTCTGCTCTTGAAGAGCGAGATGAGTTATCTTTCACGCTAGCCCCGTTGAGAGATGTTAGGCCTCCTTATAGATTTCCAATACAAATACAGTATGTTAAGATTGAGCGTAAGTGTGTTCAGAGAGGCATTTGGCTTTCATACATCACTTTTGTGTTAATAGCATTCTGTACCAACCTTTTTTAATAGTCCGCTGCAGGATGTAGGCCTACCCACGAAGAGTGAAAGGGCCGTAACCACCTCGCTGGCCCAGTGCGGGTTGGGTTATCAACATGCGTTGTTAAACAAATATTTACGGACGATGGCAGGGACTAATTTGTTCTCTCGATTTCAGGTCGACCACGACGAAGTATGGATATTGATGTTAGTTTTGATGTATTTTTTATCAATTAGGTAGGTAGTTAGCTTCATAATCACATAAGATCGTAATAATTTCATTAGTTCAATCGATACAATACTAGCAAAAGTAGCAAACTAGTCGTTCGGTTCAACTTCCAAGCCGAAAGCTTGGTGAGAAAATACTACTTAGGTACCATTGCAAAGGTGTAACATAGTCCTTATTTTTGTTTGCAGAAACTGCTGAAAGCAATGAGCTCAGCCATGATGCCCCAGGAAGCGATGAAAGACGGTGAGTTACAAGCCACTATTTCTACCATTTATTTTTAAGATACTGTACCAGCCTTTTTTTTTTAATAATCCACTGCAGGACGCAGGCCTACCCACGAAAAGTGATTGGGCCATATCCACCACGCTGGCCCAGTGCGGGTTGGTGGATCCACATACGGCATCGAATTTCTTCTACGAACTTATAATATGCACACAAAGCTATTACAACTAGAGAGATAACGCTGTTGTCGCTTGTGGCAATTCTCGACCACAAAAATGTATGGAAAATCTAGCTCAGCGCTGTCAAAACTGTCAAATATCCATTGGAATTTGACACTACTGAGCACGAAAACACGGCAACTAACCACTGAATCGAGATATTTTTTATATCTCTTTCTAACTCATGCCATATTAAGTCATTGCATCTCTTTCTTTACTTTCTCGATCGACCACGTTATTCCTCTGGTATCTATGTGATTATGCAGGTTTCTTCACGATGTTTTCTTTCACCGATGTCTAAGAGAGTTAAAAGTCATCCTTAAGATGTCAGCCCACTATAATATAATTTACCATACATAGTAAGACCGTGCTAAGAACGTAAGAACGTATCAGGCATGGAAAGCAGCTTTCCGTGCCGTGATGTGATACGTTTAACAGGCATCACATCTACATGCTCGTTATAGACCTAGAGCTCATATGGAGCATTCGCAACATTCACAGATTTTCCATGTAATCTGCGAAAGTTCCGTATACGTTCCCAGACGTTCGAAGTTGAAAAATAGGGCCCCTAATCATATACAAGTCAGCCTCTGAGGCCTCTACAGCTTACCGGGCATTTGCGAGCGCAGAAGGCGGTTGAGCCCCAAGATTGGGTTAAAGGGTGACTAGCGCAAGGGCACCTGAGAAGGTACGGACCTCGGCTTGGGCCGTCACCCGGCGGGGGAGATCAGACTTGCCCGGGCACCCATAAGGGGTGTGCCTTTGGCCCTACAAGTCATCTGAAGTGAAGTTAGCTAAAAGCTTCAGTCAAGGTTGGATATTGCGCAGCTTGTAGTAACGTATAGGTACTATTTTAACAGGACATGGTAAAGAATAGGTCCCTACTATTTTTTTGAATAATTGAATATTGCTATATTTTCAATTAATTAATTCTCCCAAAGAGCCGAAGAAAGAAGAGGTTAAAGTAGTGGAGAAGAAAAAAGATGGGATCGAGATATTCGTCTACAATGAAGATAATAATGAAATACCTTACGAGTTTTACGGTTACGTGTTATTTAATCTATTACCTAATCATCATTGCCATAATCAACCGCAGCATATCTATATCTGTTGGACTCGATAACTATACCAGCATCATCATAAAAGCTGTAGAACATAATGTATGTATTGGATCGGTCGAATCAAACTTTATGGCGTCTGTGAACATGAAGTTTTCAAGGTCATTGCACAGTAGCGACTTCGTTATGTCAGCTGCGCTAATAGGCGCGAATCCGCGCAGCATGTAGGTACCTAACTTCTCAGGCGCCATTAGGTTTGATTCGACTTCCTGCCTCTGTTTGGCATAATATAATAACCATCATTATCATCATAGTCAGTCCGCTCTCTTTTACCGAAGCCATAAGTGATAAATAGATATCATAATTATTATCATTTTATGGTCAACAGAAAATAGTCATAATCATTTAATTTTTATTCTTCACACCTTGCACCTATATTCTATTACGAAATTAAAATCTTAAAAGGACTATTCCAAGATTCCAACTCTTCAAAATTTTGAATTTGGCACATCCGCCAAAACGTATAGTATTGCCATAAGATAAATATTTTGTTCAATTTTAGAACATATTTTTGACAATACGCTTTATTGTAATTACGAGTAAGACGAGACAATAATACAATACGCATTACTTATTTAGATATTTTTTGTTAAATTTTCATTTTGTAGCTAATAAATAATAAATCAAATTTATGCTAGCCGGTATACAGCCTAAAAAATAAAAAACCGGGTTTACTCGTATTACTTAGACTTAGATGAATACCTAATATTTTGGATAATTGATACCATCATCATGGCCAACTTTCACTATGGGACCAATCCTGAAATCGCGAAATGAAAATGAGCAGTTTCATACAAAAAAAATATTTAGAGTGCTTTCAGGGTTGCTCTCAGAGTAAAAACTGGTACTTACCTATACCTTGTAAAATATAGCTTGATACGCGAGACATTGACATTGACATACGCGAAATGACTCACGCACATCAAGTACTTACTATATTTTTTATACTCAAAATGTTCGGTTCACAATGTTATACTTTATGCTCGTGCAGATGCACCAGACTCAATATCTCTCGTATCACGCGACCAGACTCAATATCTCGCGTATCAAGCTATTTTTTACAAGGTATAATAATGAGTTCATCAAAATCTTAAAATATATCCGTTGCCTCAATATCGGATATATAAAAAAAACATCATTCTGAAACAATCTGATAAAATGTTCCGTTTGAGCGAATCATTGTTAGAATAGAAATGATGGCCACAGGTGAACCCCTGGAACAAGAAAACTTTGACGAGTACGACGATATGTCATATAAAGTAGAAGAGAGAAAAGAAACGAAGCGCCCAACAGAGCAACAGAAAGCGGAAAAGAATATCGGAGATGTAACTTTTACCTATCATTGTCTAGTTTTTTTTTTCACATCATAATTCTGGCGTCGGACGTCCACTCAAGGACCTAGACATCTCCAATAAGTTTCCAATAGGATCGGTTACATGCGGCATCCAATATCTTGGGGCTCTAATCAGATTTACCGTATAATTTGAGGTAGACTGCCCTGCCAATACGACTTCAACTTGGTTCTAATTCTAATTCGTAGTGGGGGCGATAAGTCCTGCACTGACGTCCCGCGTGGGGTGTTTTGTGCATTAGTTATTATTAGGGACTTTAATAAGCACGAAGGTAGCCATGGAGGTTTAGGTTCGAAACTTCTTCAAAATGATAGAGGCGTTATAAATTTCTACCCCAGATGGTTTAAAATATCTAAGATAATTTCGTGCTCGTTGCACTCGCTCTTAGTTAAACCAAGATTCAGGTTCAAATCCTGTGGTCGCTACAAATTTTTGAAAAGATTATCTCAAGTATAACTCTTTGGTTACCTTTTACCAAAAATATTAGATTGAGATATTTTGGCTGTCCCTTCACTGGAAAATAGGCGCAATTTCTAAAGATTAAATATTGTTATGGCACTGAAATATGATCTCTCACTATGTGTCTTATTAGAAAGCTTCAAGTAGCACAACGAGCTATGGTACGAACTATGGCGAAATCGAATCAGGAATGAGGGGGTCCACGGATCAGCAAGTTAAAATGGCAGTGTCTGCTCACTGCCATTTTAACTTGCTGATCCGTGGACCCCCACACATACACGTGCACATAGCTGAGAACTGATGATCAATGGGGTTGAAAAGTTATTGAGTGGAGACCATATTCCGGCAAGCGTAGTGTAGGACGTCCACCTACAAGGTGGACAGAGGATTTCATCAAGGCCGACAGGATCACGCTAGATGCCATCAACATGTTCAGTGTTCCCTATACCCTTATTCCATGTCCTCATTTCCTAGATGTATGCGGCCCGAGAGGAAAGAAGAATCGACTTGGAAGAAACCTTGGAACAGCTAGCCCAGTACGTGGACAGATTCAAGTCTGCTCACTACGACTTGGGTTAGGTTACTTCTCGTTATCATTATACCTATACGCTGTTGTGTTGTAAACTTTTGTCAAATATTCATCGTTGTGAAAGACTTTTACTATGGAAGCTACCACCGTTGCCGTTTACCATAAGTAGGTACCATAACGAAAAAAACCGTTTATTTACCTATGTAGTGGTGGAAGCTTTTCACACTTTTCACATGTCAAAGCCCGCATAGTTATAAAAAAAATGTTGTCCATATTATATTTTTATTAGTAAGCAAGTTTTTTACATGCAATGGACGTTTCAAAAAGGGGATTAAATTAGGTAATTTAAAATCACTAGTGATATCTTTAAGGATCGATTACATAATGTAAAAAGGACCAGCAAAGTCTCGCCCCTTACCTTTTAAATATGTCATTTTCAGGAATGGTGGCTGGTCGGCAAATGTCTACTACGAGTGGAGAGTTCATAGTCCAGCACATCGAGAGACAAATAATGGACTACATTGATGAGCAGATCGCGATTCTGCCTGATCCTGATTTGAAGAAAAAGAAGGTTGTTCTACCGTGATATTTCACTTGAGGTGTAGCTTATTAAATGAGATCCAGATTCCACACATCAGTTTTCAAAATCAGACCGCAGTAAAAGACCTTAGTAACCACGAGCTTGCATCTTAAAACTATTGTAGTTCTCGTGTGGTTCCATAACATTTTTTATTACCTACATCTTCCTCGTTTCCACCTCGAGCGCTGTATAAAAATGTGAGGAGCCACTCCGCAGTTTCAGTTTACGCATAAATTCATACTAACCCATTTGATAGCCTTTATTATGCAGGTTCCAACAGAACAAGAAGTACCTATCACATAATGTCATGATAGTAAAGTCAATGATTAGGTAGATAGATAAGATACATAGAGCACATCTTTTTAACACAATAAGTTTACTACTTTACTTTGTCCCCAGGTAGCAAAGTGACGTCAGTGACGCATAAACGACGTCACTCTTAGGTCATAATAGGGTCGGTCGTTAATGCGTCGTCGAAGACGTCATAATGTACGTCAATTAAAAGTAATTATTTCGACGTCTCATATTCACCATAAAATTGACGATTTATTGACGTCCATTTAGGGTCAATATCAGGACGTACTATATTCGCCACAAAGTAGACGTTTTACTGACGTCCATGTAGGGTCAATATCAGGACGTACCATATTCGCCACAAAGTGTACGTTTTACTGACGTCCATCTGGGGTCAATATCAGGACGTACCATATTCGTCACAAAGTGGACGTTTTACTGACGTCAATTTAGAGTCAAAGTCAGGACGTACCATATTCACCACAAAGTGGACGATTTACTGACGTCTCTTCAGGGTCATTATTAGGACGTATCATATTCGTCTCTGCTGGACGTTTTACTGACGTCCATCTAGGGTCAATATCAGGACGTACCATATTCGTCACAAAGTGGACGTTTTACTGACGTCAACTTAGAGTCAAAGTCAGGACGTACCATATTCACCACAAAGTGGACGATTTACTGACGTCCATTTAGGGTCATTATTAGGACGTATCATATTCGTCTCTGGTGGGCGTTTTACTGACGTCCATTTAGGGTCAATATCAGGACGTACCATATTCGCCACAAAGGGGATGTTTTATTGACCTCTATTTAGGGTCAATATTAGGACGTGCCATATTCGCCACAAAGTGGATGATTTACTGACGTCTATTTGGGGTCATTATTAGGACGTATCATATTCGTCTCTAGTGGACGTTTTACTGACGTCCATTTAGGGTCAATATCAGGACGTACCATATTCGCCACAAAGGGGACGTTTTATTGACCTCTATTTAGGGTCAATATTAGGACGTACCAAATTCGCCATAAAGTGGAAGATTTACTGACGTCTCTTCAGGGTTATTATTAAGACGTATCATATTCGTCTCTGGTGGACGTTTTACTGACGTCCATTTAGGGTCAATATCAGGACGTACCATATTCGCCACAAAGGGGACGTTTTATTGACCTCTATTTAGGGTCAATATTAGGACGTACCATATTGTACCATATTGTTTGCACGCGCGCTCGCATCGGTGCGGACGTGTTTACTTTTTGTCGCAGCAATTATTTCTATTTAGTTCGATCGCAATGTTTACGTTTTGCCGGGCTTGTAAAAAAGACGTTACCGGTGAACTTATAATGAAGTGTACACTATCAAACTGAAAAAGTGTATCATATATTGTGTCTCGGTATTAAAAGACGAGATTTCGAGTCTTTTTCTACGGACTATGTGTGCCAATGGATTTGCCCGATGTGTGACAGCACAAAAAGGAAACGTGCTGGGAATGACACGCCAGTTCGCACTCCAGAACATAGGAAGTTACCAACAATAGCGAGCCCTAATTATGTCAATAACCAACGGGGTAGCAAGTGCAGTCAAATGGAAGTTTCCGTGCTGGAGAATGACGGCGGTTTGTTATCAGAATTCCAAGAATTTCGTCGGGAACTTAGAAAAAGATTACATACGCAAGACCAACATATTTTACAAATTCAAAATGTATGTTCAGCTACTAATGACGAAATTCAGGTACTAAAGACCGTTATAAAAGATAGGTGATGTTCGTGCGATTTGACCTCAATAGATACCTACTTAAAATGCTTTGCGACCGCAACCAGCGCATCGAGTCATTGTAATGTAATGCACAAACAAATCAAATAATTTCAAGTGTCAGCAAAAGTCCGATGCAGGTGCAGAAACAAGTTAACACCAACCTGATTAGTGATAACAGTGCATTATTAATTTCTCCAAGAGAGAATAAATAGTTAATCTAAATGTGCCATGGTCATAAAATTGCTATGGGATCGACATTGTAATTTTAAGACTACGGATTCATAACAATTATTGATTATATATAACAGTCTATGTATGTATATACTTCTTGAATATAAATCTATTATGCTACTTACATTGTTTTGTTTGGTTTCATCCATAGTCCTAAGAGTCTGTTCAGGGTACGTGTATAGTATAGGATGCCTGCTATCGCAAACTAAATTCTAAATTCTTTTCGTCATTTACTTTGTTCACAGGAAAGTGACTGGGCTGTACATATTAGGGCAGCCATCGTCGTTGGAGTATCGTCATTTACTTAGTTCACAGGGACTGGGCCATACATACAAAGGCAGCCGCCGACATAGTAGTGACGTCATACACAGGATTCACTGTAACGTCACTATGAATACTGTATATGACGTCACTCCAACGTTAGTGTCTACCTTAATATGTACGGCCCAGTAACGTCCCTATGAGTACAGTAAATGACGTCTCTCCAACGTAAGTGGCTGCCCTAATATGTGCGGCTTAGTGACGTCTTTATGAATACAGTAAATGACGTCGCTCCAACGTCAGTGGCTGCTCTAATATGTACGGCCTAGTGACGTCCTTATGATTACAGTGAATGACGTCGCTCCAACGTCAGTGGCTGCCCTATTATAAACGTCCAAGTGTCGTATCTATGAATGCAGTATATGACGTCACTCCAATGTCAGTATATGGCGTCACTCCAACGTCAGCATATGACGTCACTCCAACGTCAGTATATGGCGTCACTCCAACGTCAGCATATGACGTCACTCCAACGTCAGTATATGGCGTCACTCCAACGTCAGCATGTGACGTCACTCCAACGTCAGCATATGACGTCACTCCAATGTCAGTATATGGCGTCACTCCAACGTCAGCATATGACGTCACTCCAACGTCAGTATATGGCGTCACTCCAACGTCCTCCAACTTACGTCATGAGGCTGTGACAAATTGTCGTCATCTGAAGAAACTACCGACGTCATGATAATGACGTCTCTTACGTCGAGCAGTACCGTAAACGGACGTCATAATAACGTATAAATGCTACCTGGGTCAGCCTTTCAATAGTCCACTCCAGGACGTAGGCCTACCCACGAAGGGTGATTGGGCCATATCCACCACGCTGGCCCACTGTGGGTTGGTGAATTCACATACGCTATCGATTTTTTTCTACGAATGTATGCAGATTGCCTCACCATATTATCCTTCGCCGAAATGTAATACCAATAAATTTATTTCCTTTCAATTATAATATCATGCGCATTCAGATAAATACACATCGTTGTTTTGATCGCTCCGTCACTTTCTCCGATTTTAATAATACCTAACTGTGGATTATTGTGTTCAGGCTAAGCCAGAAGAAGTGGAAATGGTCCGCGACCTTCTAGAGAAGTTTATGGACGAGAACATGGAAATCATCGTGCCTGAAATCGAAGAGGTGGAAGAAGAAGAAGCGCCCATTCCCGAAGTGAGTGTTTTAGGTATAATAGGTATGACGACTAAAAACTACGAGTATAATTAGTCCTTGCGAGCCAATATTTGCAGAGTCACAGTCCCTAAGTGAAAGTAGTAAAAAAATGTCCGAACGCCGTCATACAATACATACCGACTTAGATATTTACATTAAATAATTCACAATGTCCCGTTTTCTCGAATCTCGACATCATGTCACCTAATTAAGTGCTTGTGACCGAGCACTTGGCATCGTGCGGCGTCGTAGTCGGCTTTTGATTGCCCAACGACTAAATAAACAGCCTGCCCACTACGTAGCTTGCGCAGGGTTTTGGCTCGGACACTTTTTTGCACGATTGTGACTCTATATTTGTTAGTTAGTTTTACCAGAATTTTGTCGGCGCTAAGCGACGTTCGGCACTGGCAGTTTCAGATGAGTAACCGCGGCTAGCGTGTGGCTCGGATATCACGATTGAATTGTAGGCTCCGGCTGTATTAACCGCTTACCCATATCAAAGGCTTTCAGGCGTTTTAAAAACTCTGACCCCAGGCTTAACTAAGCTTTGAATACCAGGACAAACCACACCGAGACATAGAGCTGATAATATGATGAAAATGTATTTCAGATAACTGTAGTGTATGCAGTACCGGGCATTGGTCCCACTGTGGAAGATGAGATGCAGCGTGATTTCGAAGAATACGCACGTGATGCATGCAAAGTACAAGCTGACCTGTTTATGCCCCGAAATATTCGCCACTTTTTGTGCCCACCGTTGGAGAAGTGAGTAATGTATAGTATAGGGCGATACAAAATTACAAACTACTTGGCTACAAGCTGCCTACATCCCCTGTCTTGGCAGCTAACATAGGTACGAATTTTTATTGCTATTGCACAACCACTTGCCATGTGTTCAGAGACGCCTATAAGTTTCATAGGTTCGACTGGGCAATACAGGCCGGATCAAACTTTTTCTTATCGGATTAATATCAGTAAAAGTTATAAGGTAACTACGCCCTTGCAATATTAAGCTTTTTCTAGGCTAACTCCTACCTACTACCCTTTCTCCGAAAATGGCATTTGGTTAAGCCAATGTTACGCCAATGCCTATAATTTGGTGTTGCCTCTTTTTACTACGGTTATCAACCGGGGGAAATTGCAATTTTAACATTTTTTTTAATTTTTCAGATATGTGGAATTCGATTATGAGAGCCAAGGCATCAAAGTTAAGAAGGAAGAAGTACCGACTGGCGGTGCCATAACAGATTAATTTTATCTAAATCGCTTAAATGAGCAGAATTCAAATTTCATTAATAGTTCCTATTTTTCTAGTACCTAATTAACCGTTAATGCACCACATATTTCTACAGGGTTATCCAGAACTGGTGTACTTAGCCGAAAGGGGTGATTGAGATTGAGACCACAAATCATACAAGCAACTTTTAATATGGGGGCAACCTGGAATTCTAGAAAATAAAAACAGTTGTTTATTTACGTTGTCGATTCCGAGTTACATATCCGAGGTTTAAATGGAACAGATGTTTTTTTTCTCCAATTTTCAGTTGGCCCCATAGTAAATATTGTTCATAATGGTGGTCTTAATCACCTCCATTCGACTTAGTACAAGATGAGCAAATAACCTAGTATACTATCATAGTACCTACCCTACAAGTTTGTTTAACGTTTTAGGTGCTCGATAGAGTTAAACAACAATAATTTAAACAACTTGACGATAGCGCTAACTTGGCACTACACTAATCTTTTAAAAAACTATCGAGTACCTACTTACGTAAAAGATTTGAAAAATAAAGGGATAAAAATGTAATATGATGTAGCACCTTTAAAACTAATAAAACGCTACCTACTCAGACTACTCACCTCACTATTTATTACTACGCTTATCTTGTATGCCTATTTTTTTAAATAATAAAAATATTTAAAAAAAATAACAATTAGTAAGTAATTATTTCTAATAACGACCATAAAACAATAAAGAATTAGTTAGAATGTTAGATTATTCAAGAGGAACTAAGTTCTAGTTAATTGACTGAATTCATGACCTGGAAAAAAATCTACTACTAGACTGCTTGGTAGTATCTACTACAGGCGGAAAATTTTATACCCGTGCTACTAAGAACTAGTAATATCTTCCGTCATATTTGGTTTCAGTTATTTTAGTTTTATTGTAGTCATGGGTAAGTAATTTTTTATCACAGAACAGCGAACTAATTCTCTCTTCTGTGTTTTTATTGCTGTTCTAGCAACTTTCAACTGCAGTTAGAAGAATAATGCAAATACCGTTCTTACTACTGGTAGCTTGGAGCAAGTATGTACTAGAGAAGATACTAGCGTATAGGGTGTGAGAAAAAATATATGTTTTTATCATATTCAGACTAACCTGCATAATACTAATATAAGTGATAGAAAATGGATAATCTACACTAATATTATAAAGAGGAAAGATTTGTATTTTTGTATTTTTGTATGTAACGAATAAACTCAAAAAGTACTGGACCTATTTTAATAATTCTTTTTTCATTAGAAAGCTACATTATCACTGAGTAACATAGGCTATTTTAATTGCAAGAAAAAAATAAGGATCCTTATTAAAACTATAATAATGTTACCCAAGGTGTAAAAAAATGCCTAAAATATTCTTTACATCGCGTGCGCTGCGAAAACTATTGATGATGGAATAAAATAATGTACTACGACTTTATAGAACACACCATAATATACAAAAAATTTCGCGACAGCATATATCTAACTATTATAGTTAAGCAGTAATAACTGTTCTTTTATTCTTAAAAATTAATTGAAATACCGTCGCAGAAAAAGGATCTTAATTTGTATCTTGGTATTAATCCTTATCAAAATAAATTATTTCATATTCAATTCAATAGCTTTATGCAACTTTTTAAATTATTTAATTCAGAAATTTTATTACAAAGATATCACGAGTTCAAAAATGTAAGTATTATAAAAGTTCCGTTTCGCCACTCTCTCCGCTTGGCAATGCATGTACCTACTTTGTACAATGTACATAATACAAAATTCACTTCGAGCAAATATCTATAGAGTCACAATCGTGAAAAAAAGTGTCCGAGCCAAAATCCTGCCCAAGCTACGTAGTGGGCAGGCTTTTTAGTTAGTCGTAAGGCGATTCCAAGCCGACTACAACGCCGCGCGATGCTAAAGTGCTCAGTTACAGGCACTTATTAGGTGACATAACGTCGAGATTCGAGGAAAAGGGTCATTGTGAATTGAGAAGGGTGCTTGGGCCATATCCACCACCAGTGCCAGGGCCCAGTGTGGGTTGGTGGAGATTGCCACACAATATTTTCCTTCGCCGAAAAGCCAATGATTTAAAATTCCGTACATAAGTTCCAAATAAACTCATTGATACAGGATCGGGATTTGAACCCACCACCTCACGATTGTAGGACAGGCGTTACTACCACTAGACCACCAAAGTTATATATCTCCGCCATTAGTGTGTCGATTTATGTTTTATTGGTAGTAAATAGGTATGCAGTGGCGTAGCGTGCCTTGGAGGAGCCCAGAATCAAACATAGTTGGGGAGCCCAAATCACTCATTTCTCACAAAAGAAACAAATATGCTTGCATTAAATTGAAATAAATATATACCGCCTTACCGCAAAAGATTTAAACACTCTTTAAACACTGTTTAGCCGTACAATTTGTACTGTTAAACATTGTCTAAAGCCTGCGTAAAACTTTTGTGGTAAGACGGTTATTTATAAGTTGCCTCCTAAAAATTGAGCTAGCCAAACAATTCAAATGAAATATACACTTTTCTTGCCTTTTTTTAAGGAAATTGATAATTGATCATGAATAGAATATAATTACCTATATCAGCTAAGTAAGTCTAGCTGAAGACGATTTCAGTTGTTATAAAATTTCTGCCTCTTAGGACAACTTTTGGAAGAATGCTTAACCCGGGAAAAAAAGAGAAGATTTTTTTTCGGGAAGCACGAGATTAAGTGACATTGTGGATAACATTTAACTAGGTTTTGCTTACACACGTTAAGGCCCCTGTAGCCCCGGAGCCCCGTATTATTGACACGGCTGATACTGCGGTAGCTACGCTCCTACACATAATAGTATGTGAAACTAATTGTCGATGGGACCTTAAAGTTCTCGAATGTAGACAATGTATTGGCAGTGTAGCGAAGGTCTTCACGTGAACTGGTCGTGATGTCCGGAACACGTTGGATGCCAGCGCTTTGATTCCTTCCATCACAGCTCTTTGGGTTAGCAAGTTGAAGAGGCCTTAGGTAGGGCACACAATTCGTAGAAGTAGAACTGATGTTCAAAGTTCTCGAGTGAAGACTAGATCAAGAAACTAACTTACATATGCAGAATGTATAGACTGTGGGTCTCTAATATTTTAACGTCGCTTTCATTCTCATCATTGTCATTTTCTGAAATCAGGGCTATAACACATACGAACTCACTTTTATTTAGATATGACAATACCTACTATCTCTTTTTCATAAACTTCGAACAGTTTAAGACTACGGAAACTCTCGCGATTTGGGTAGGTTTTAACTCATCATAATGGTTCATCCGGTATGTCTAGCATGTGTGTGGCGCATACCTACATTACGTGGTAAGTATATGTATAGCCAATCATACCCGGGCAAAGCCGGGACGGGCAGCTAGTAGTTCATAAATATGTTGATTTACTAAAGCCGTAGTGGTCTAGTGGTAGTGACACCCGCCTTACAATGGTGAGGTCGTGGGTTCAAATCCCGGTCCTGTGCCAATGAGTTCTTTGGAATTTATGTACGGAATTTAACACCGCTGGCTTTTCGGTGAAGGAAAACATCGTGAAGCAACCTGCATATATGTCAGTAGAAGAAATTCAATGGCGTATGTGAAAAGTGGTTACAACTCATCCCCGATTAAAACAGAGATAAATAATTAATGGCTCGCCATCTACGAGCACATAACATTTTGTAAGCTATAATTTAGCACTACTATTATTGAATTTTAATATCAGATATTGCTGACATTATTGTTAATGTATCGCAGTTTTCGTAGTGCATTGCATCTAGACAATTAATTCGGACTGCCCAGTTTATTTTGTTTTGGATTGACTGTCAATGTCATGTCATGTCATTTTAAAAATGAAAATCAATGAAAATAATAATCGCACTGGCTATTGTCACAAACTGTCATTTTTTAGGGTTCCGTACCTCAAACGGAAAAAAACGAAACCCTTATAGGATCACTTTGTTGTCCGTCTGTTTGTGTGTCCGTCTGTGTGTATGTCAAGACTCTTTATCTCGGGAACGCGTAAAGATGTCAAGTTGAAATTTAAATTGTATACGTATGTCTACGGTCTCTTGCAGTTGTGTAAACAAAAAACTTCTCAGTTATCGTATAAAAAAGTTAGAGCCGTTTATGTCGTAAAAAGCCGCATATTTCGACACTCCTACAGGGTACTTCCCGTTGACATAGAACTATGAAAATTGACAAGAAGCATTGTCTCAGAGTACACATATAGGAATAAATCTGAAAACTGTACATTTTTAACTAAATCACAAAAAATAGGGTCAAAATTCACAAAATATGGGTTAGAGTAGTGGTAGGTAAGAGAGTAAATCGTATATGAGACATGGACGCTGCGAGATATTGAAAATAAAAAGGTAGATGCTCTAGAAATGTGGTGCTGGAGAAGAATGCTTGGGGTATCGTGGACTGAATTTCGTACCAACGTCTCGATACTACAAGAACTTGGCATCAAGCAGCGTCTATCAGCCATAGTACAGTCTCGCATACTCGCTTACTTCGGACACATCTCAAGGCGAGGTAGTCAGTCTTTGGAGCGTCTTGTCGTCCAGGGAAAAGTTGAGGGCACAAGACCACGCGGAAAGTCGCCCATGAGATGGACCTATCAGATCAAGTCTGCTGTGGGTGGGTCCGTGCATGAGTGTACCCGATTGAAGTCCCATAGAGAGAGATGGCGAGACATCGTGAGGCGCATTACATCTGCCCCTACAAATAATAGTACTACTTGATGACCACGACCGCTCCGTCAAGAGCGCAACGATCAAGAAGAAAAAGAAATCGTATCATGTTAGGTATCATATAAAAGAGCTTTATTAGCACATGCTAAAACAGGTTTTTAATTATTTTAACAATGTGTAATTTTGTGTAAATGTGTGATGGATGACGCGAAAAGTGAAAAAAAAATAATTTTGTCGATGATTACAGTATAGAGATTTTAACAACTTACTTCCCAATTTTGTAAAATTTTCTAGATTTGTACGGAACCCTCGAAGCGCGAGCCTGACTCGCACTTTCCGGTTTTTTTTTAAATATAATGTTGTCCTGGATACTTGTCTTTTATTGCCACTTATATATTTAAATTTCGGGCCGCTCTAATAGTACAGGCCAGAAATAGATAGTTTTTGCAACTTATTTACTGTGAATAGTGATAGGGAGCAATAATAATCAGTAAAATAATAGGTATAATCAGTGATAACACAGTGTTCACTCAAATCATTCTTTCAAAATAGGGTCTGTTGATAGACCCACCCTAAATAGTAAAATGTTCACTCAAATTATTCGTTCAAAATGGGGTCTGTTGATAGACCCACGATAATATCATAGGTCTTCTAAAACTTGCCTAAAACTAACTCCGCATTAACAATAAAAAATATTCTCATTCTACAAACTAACCTGAGAATTGTTTTATTCTGGTTATTCAATTAAACATTGCGACATTTATCGATTTTCGTAGTTGACAAAAGTAACATAATATGGACGCAATTATTTTGGATTTTACTGGTAATATCTAAAACTTTTAAAAAATAACTGTAGCGAAGTGTGGGTGCACATTGTTTCAATGTGTTGACGTTTTTGTCAATGTGTGACACGAACTGCTCACGCAATGTGGTTTGTTTTGACTATTCACACACAACACCAACGTATGCAGTGCATGTTGTCAGATCTTGTGTCGATGGCATAGAGTTCATTATGGTGCGCAATAGGTGCATTATCGTATGGTTTTTGTAATGTTTCTATGTAGTACCTGTAATCACAATGCCGTGTACATAGATAAGATTACGTTCCAAGTTACGGAAACAAGAGTATCATCTGTAAATGTTTTTAGCAAAATTATCCCGGTTATTGGACAAAAATGACATGACTAACAATAGAAGAATTATAGAGGTATCAGTTACCTACATGGTTTTTAATTAATTTATTAATTTTAATAAAAATATTTTGATAATTCTGCAAAATTAACGAAACAAAATGTTTCCCATCAAAGGGATCATCTATTAATTACGTGAAACTCGAAACTACTCGAAAGGGTCTGGAGGGTGGAGAGGGTTCGGAAAAAAAAACGGAATTTCACAAGAGGGGATATGATCAAATGCCACGAGTAATTTTCGCTAATGGCTTTTTTTAACATTGTTAGGTAATAATTTCCTGACGCATTGATGCCCATAACGCCCATGAGATTTTATTGTAGCTGTAATGTAATTGGTTTTGCCGTGTTATGAGCTCAATAAATGAATTTAATTTAATTTATTTTATTTAATAGCTTTTTGCGAACTAAAACAATAAATCATATTGACATCGTACGTTAACATGATTTGATACTGTAATTTTGTCTTTGATGGTTATGGGAACCCCCCTTTATATATTTTAGTTCAATTACTAGTTATTAAGGTCAATATACCTATACATAAATTCACGTTTATTGGATATAATTTTTTAATATTTATTTTATTCCATTTTTAGGGTTCCATACCCAAACGGTAAAAACACCCTATTACTAAGACTTCGCTGTCCGTTTGTCTGTCAGTATGTCACCAGGCTGTATCTTATGAATAGTGATAGCTACAACGCTGAGACATACACAGAATATTAAATTGGATATTTCCTCTACAAATAAATAATTAAATTAAAATTATATATACTAACGGGGACTTACGTACGACACGGAACCCTAAGTGCGCGAGACCGACTCGCACTTAGCCGATTATTGCTATTTGTTGTTATGGTTAACATCAATACATCATTTGTGATCAACTTTCTAGCTTCTAAGGTTCATGAGATACGTGCCGCTATTTGTACAGCCTGGTGACAGACAGTCTAACGGACATACAGACAGTTGAGTTTTAGTAATATGGACCCGTTTTTACCCTTTGAGTACGGAACTCTAAAAATTATTAGTATATGAAACCTGCGTACCAAGTTTCATCGAAATTGGTTGAAAAATTCGTAAGTTGCTAAAAATAAGTCATGACTAGTAGACGACCCCAAACCAATTAATAGTCAATCGTTTTTATTTGTGACTACTTTCTATGGCAATACTGATGAATACTTTACCTTTTATAAGCTGTGGTGAACGAACATGTTTATTTCCATTTTTGATCTGTGGTACAACACATGCCAGTGTTGTCAGCTTAGAGCTACCTTACTTAATTAGTAGTTTTTTCAATGCCTAAATTTTATATCGCGATTGAGATTTTGAGTTTTAACAACAAATCATCACTTCGAAAGTGTAGATACGTAAAAACTCCAGGAAATGCCGAGACGTTATATTTTCTTATGTCACCTGGAAGTACACTACGCCGTTTTAAATTTTGGGTTCATAGTAAAATTTTAAGCGCTAAGCCTGGCAACTTTATTTTCGTGAGTGTGTGTGAATAACCTTTGCCTTAGATTTTCTCTCCATACATTTTAATTTAATTTTTTAATAGTTAAACTTGATTCTAAGTATTAATAGCGTATTCCATTTTTCAAATATGTACCTACATAATGTGGTATTTTAAAGACGAATGAAGTAGTTTCAAGTCCGATATTTTACTCAGGTAAAGATTCTGAAAATTCAGGATAATTATCAGGTAAGCAGAGTTATTTTTTATTGCTACTTAGATTTAATTTTGTTCTGCTCCTTGATGTACCTACCCCTGGGGCCGGGTAAATTTGGAGAAGCCAGAAAGAGAAATATTATGTACTCTAATATCTTTTCAGTAAGTTACATACTTAAGTACTTTTTTTCACCAACTTTGGGCTCTTATCTCACCTCTTAGAAAAGGAAAATTATGAGCAAACATATTTTTTATTTTGTTTGAAAAGTATGTAGGTAGGTGTACCTATGTATACAAAGTTTCAACTCGATCGGTACAATGAATGTAGACACACAATTTCAAAAAACTTGGGCTGTTGATTTGTTATTGACAGCTGATACATAATCAAAGCATTTAACTTTTTAGGTTCTTTCTAATTAGCTGACTTTTTTTTCTCGCTGATGAAATTGTCAAAACCAAATTCAGCCAAATCCCACCAAGCTTCTTGAAAGTGTTAAGTGTCAAGTCACAACAGCATTTATTAAAATAATAAGTAGTTAAATAAATAAAATTATTTGTTTCTCAATTTTATTTCTTAATGATTACAGGAGGATATTCAGTTGAAGATAAAATATCACAAAACAGCACAAAGCAGAAAAAGCAGGAGGCCCAAGGAAAATAATGTCCATAATAACATCAGAACAAAATGACACTAAGAGATGTCGAGTGTGTCTAAAAAAAGGAGATATACCAATATCTAGCAAGACCAATCCTTTAGATTTCCCACTGTCACACTATCTGAAACTAATATGCAGTATTGAAATAACAGCCAGCGATACATATCCAAAGTATCTTTGTAAAACATGTAGCGGAACCCTCGAAACAGCTATTACATTAAGAAAAACAGCTATAAGATCTCAATTACAGCTTAAGATGACCAGCTTAAGTCAAGACATCAAAAATGTTCTAAAACAAGTGCAAACTAAACTTGGGGTTGATACCAATTTGGCATCTGTACGAAAAAAAAGAGACAAAATTAAAAATGAGGTTAAAAATGTAGAATGCCTAGAACCACATTCGCCATTGCAAAATGAAGATACACACAGTGTTTCTGACAAAGATGATGCAACAGAAAACATTCTGGAAAAACAAATCCTACCACCATTGCAAGAGAAAAATATTAACCAAGAACTTGTTGAAGTCGACCAAAGCGAAGAAAATTTAAAGATACCAACTGTAACACAGGAGCAAGTCGAAAAATTCAAAGCCAAAGATATACCTTATAAGACATATTACCAAAAATGTATTTTAGGAAACAGACCGCTTTATAAATGCCGTATTTGCAAAAGAGTCTTAAAGAAACCATCTATAACTGAACATCTCTGGACACATGTACCGGACTCAGTATCTCAATACGTATGTGAAATTTGTGGAAAGTCATTCAAAAAATTCTGTGCATTCTACAAACACCGTATTGTTCACCAAATGCAACTGCCATTTGAGTGTAAATTCTGTGCTTACAAAGGCCGTTCTAAGGACCTTTTAAAAGTACATATGAAAAGAGTGCACATAAAACAGTACAACTATCAGTGTACACTCTGCCCAAGAAAATTTATAGACACAAACAACCTAAGGTACCATTTACGAAGACACAGTGAACCTAAGATAAAATGCAGCGTTTGCCAAAAAGCTTTCTATGAAAACAGCGCGCTTAAAGATCATATTCGAATGCATATGGATACAGTACCAATTAAATGTGAACTTTGTGGCAATTTGTTTAAAAGAAGAAAGAATTTGTTGGTACACGAAATCAAAGTGCATAAACGTAAGCAAGTGTATAATAATAGAGCGACATATCTCAAACTTGAAAGTGTTAATGCAGGAGGTTGAGTAAATGGCTGGTAACTGATTTTTTAGTTATTTTACTACTTTACTGAGAAGTTAGTATGAGTTTATACATAAGCTGAAACTACAGTATAGGCCGCGTCACACAAGTTGGCAGAAAGGACATGTCCACAAAATGTATGGAGGCTGGTATAATAATAACCAAAAATTCTAACCACAACATTCGTTACATTTTGAGAAAGTACATATTTTACTGAGTCTATTACATTAGTTAAAAATATAAAAAAACCTCCGATTTTTTTAAAATTAATTTTGAATTTATTAAGATAAATTAATATATTTGGCTCAATAGGTAGTTTATCTCTATCAACCCTGATTAAGTAACCTCCAAATTGTTAAACAAAAGCATTTTTACCAATTAGACACACTTTTAAAGTGTTTTTTTTTTGTCACATTGTACCTACTAACTGGTCACACTGGTATATATATATATGGTTATAATTTTTAATTTTAGCAAATTAAGAGATGACAGTGGAAGAATCATCTACGAATGGAAGTAAAATAACGATAGAAACACTTTAGTATTGCTAAACTAGTAAAAATAAAAGGCTGTATTGTTATTTTTCATACAATTTATTTTTCAGATTAAAAAAAAATGGAGGGATGGAAAAATGTAAATTAAATATTTTTGAAAAGCCCATAAAACAAGCTTTCAAATGATGTATATATCGTCTTGGTTCAATTTTTCTCTGAATAATATACCACTTGTGGACGTCACCTTAAGTTAGCTACAAGCTGCGCAGTATCTAAACCTGACTGAATCTCACATTAAGCCGCGCGTTTATTGGATATTGCGTAGCTTACTTCATTTCCGCCAACTTGTGTGGCGCGGCCTATACTACGTTTCTGTATAGTATCTCTAAAAAAACAAAGAACAAACAAAAAAAATGGAGTCACACAAAAAATGTAATAGTTTTCGTTTACTGTGCAAACTCATACTAAGGCCTCTATACTAACCTTTAATAGTCTATTACTGAACACAGGCCTATCCTTAAGACAATTAAGTCATATCTGGCGTGCTGGTCCAGCTGCAGGTTGGTAGATTCACATCTCAGCCATAGGACACCACGTTGATGAACACAGACCTCTATAAAACTCCAATACAGGGTTATCTGCTTGCCCTGTACTAAGTCGAAAGGAGGTGATTCAGACCATCATTAAAGGCCTCTATACTAGCCTTTAAATAGTCTATTACTGAACACAGGCTTATCCACAAGACAATTAAGTCGTATCTGGCATGCAGGTTCTGTATGAAAACAAGCGTGTAACATGCTCTTTGTTTTTAAGAAATTCACATAAAAAATAGTTATTTTTCAAATGTCATATCTTAAACTCGGTTTATTATTCATTTTTACGTAATTTTACATTTATCAAACATTTCACCAAACGAAATTTAACGGAAATAAAAAAAATACTTATCGCGTTACGTTACGTTTTGTCGATAGAGAATCAGGCCCCTGGTCCAGCTGCAGGTTGGTAGATTCACATCTCAGCCATAGGAAACCCATTGATGAACACAGACCTCTATAAATCTCCAATACAGGGTTATCTGCTTGCCCTGTACTAAGTTGAAAGGAGGTTATTCAGACCATCATTATGAACAACTTTACCTAAGGGGCCAACCCGGAATTCTAGAAAAAATCAGCTGTTCCAGACAAAATTGTAACTCTTATTCAACAAAATGTATGGAACAGCTGATTTTTTTTTCTTGTGGTAGGACGTCATGCTGTGTAAGCCGATTCTTGGTTATTTATTTTAACTACCGCCAATTTGAGATAAGTACTATCATCATTTTAGCTATCTACTGTTGGACATAAGCCTCAACGCCTCACGCCAATCAGCAGGGGGATTCTGATACTGATTAGGCCGGTTGGAAGCGGCTTGCATTTGGCGTGGTCATGATGAGGTCATATTTTCAACCCCATCGGTAATCAGTCCTCCGCTCCATTTTTGATGTTTTTTTATTTGCTTAGGTTATCTCTGTGTCTGGGTGTTATTTGGGGATTTTCTATATAAGTATGTATTTAAATAATGTATATGTAGTATATCAGTCACTAGCAGCCATATCACAAGCTTTGCTTAGTTTGGGGTCAGAGACCGTGTGTAAAATTAATGTTCCTTAATATTTATTTATTTATTGCCCAACGGTAGGCCAAAGTAGGCCTACGTCCTGCAGTGGATTATTAAAAAGGCTGGTACAGTACAGTACCTACATACTTATATAGATGATAACATCCAGACCCCGAGCAACCATCAACAAATATGTTTGTCACATAAATACTTGCCCTGGGTGGGAATCGAACCCTGGACTCTTTTTGACCCAGGAGTCAGGGTCTATAAAGCTACTGCGGAACGACTCGCCTCGTGTTCACACTGTTCACAGCCACACAGTTTGAATCGTATTATACTCCCATAGAGTCTAGGCATCTAATGGATTCCAGGATTTCAAAGGTATAGGAAAGTAGGAACATTTCAGGTCTTCAATGAAACATCCTAAACTTTACATTGTTTTTATTTTAATATATGGAATAATAAATAAACCCCCCACATGTATATACCGTCCTATCACCGAATCACGTTGTCTGTACTCTATCGCCGTCTCTTTTTAGCTAACGTTGCGTGTATGGCGCTGTCCTTGTCTCTTACTAGATAGAAAGTTCCTACCCTCATTATTCTGAAAATTATTCGAATATGCATAGATCACTCATATTAGTTCTAGATTTATGAAAGTAATGATCATTATTTACTACTCCAATGGAGTAAAGTTCGTATAAATAAATAATCGTGTCATCCAAGCCACGTCTAGCGCTCAGTTGTAAATTCCACCCGCGGTCACTCATCTGAAGACTGGCCGTGCTGAACGTTGCTTAACCGAAGTTAAGCAACGTTCAGCACTTACTAGGTGTTCGTTAGCGATCATCGAAATGATCGCTAACGAACACCTAGTCAAACTACGCTGTGAGCGCAACAATGGTGTAATCTCAGACCAACTGTCTACGGGTGTAATAGTACATATTACCTATAAATGGTGTGAGCTTCACTCAGGAGCTTTCTTGGGTGTTGCGCTTGCGCAGCTTGTAGCTAACATCACAGCCGCCAATAAGTTTGATTCGGCCTATACCCAATTAGAAAATGAACATTCTATTTACGCACAGTGGGGTTACTGTGGCATGAAATTTGTATAGACAAAGTAGGTATATACCATAGTGCTCATTTTAGCAAAAAGATGTAGGTAAGTATTTATTACAACGATATAACTTAGATCGAGAAAACTACTTTTGAACTAGCATGACTTCACCTTGGGTCAATTCAGGTATTAAAAAAATTGGGCCTAATTCAACAGAGACTAATATTTCTTCTAAAGAGTCATCTGCGTTTGCGCACCCTATATTTAAAGCATTTGACAATTCAAAAATATTTCCCCGACCGCTATATTTGAACCTACATTAAAGATCTATTCAGACTTGAGCGGTATACGCTATAGTTATTGGTACCTATAGACCGAATCGCACAACTTGGCAGCTATGAAGTTGGCAACGCGGATTTCACTACCACTGCCGGTAGCTAATAACACTCAGACAGTCAGCACCCCTAGAATTACAAAGGGATTTAAACACTTATTATGTCAGTGGGTAATCCATACCTGACTGAAGTTCACTTGACAGTTGAGAGAGAATTGGGTTTCGCGCAGCTTGTAGCTAACTTCACAGCCGCCAAGAAGTTTGATTCGGCCTATTTATAACCACTTTTGGAAATGACAATCCTATCAATAGGATAGCCTTTTGTTTACTCTTTAAGGGAATTCCTATCAAAAGGATAGCCTTTTGAGGGAATAAATTACTGGAAAGACAATTTGTCTATATGCTATGATAGGGTTGCAGATATGAGCCCTTAATCCAGGTTTTGCGTAGTTTACTTAAACTTTCACGTTCGCGTGTGGCTGTATACATTTTGGTTAGTTCTTACTCGTTTCCGCCAGGGGCGCTGAACAAAAATTTATAGAGCCATACGAAAACAGCTGTAGTTACAAAAGTTTTAAGTGTAAACCTGTACTACTGAATAGGCTTTAGTATTTCTTGCGCCATACCGCCTTAGCTTAAAAGAGACATTGACAATCCAACATTGAGCATAGACCGGCCCGCACTAGTAACATCCCAAGACTACGGTTTTATACCATTCGTCTATTTTTATTTGGTTTCAGCAAAACAAACTATTTTGAAAGCGTTTCGGTTGGTTTCGAACGATCATCTAAAGTTGCTACTTTGTTTTATTTGGTTATTATAAGCCCAGTGTTCCTATTAGCAAATGGAAGGGCATTGGGCAGTGCATATAGGTAGTATAGAATAGCTGTCACTTTGACACCTGTCATGCAACTATAGTACGAATTCTAGAATATACCAGCTATCACTTTGACGTTTTTATTATTATAATGAAATAATATTGTAGGTACATAGGTAATGTAGTTTAATTTGTAAAAGTTTGCCGGTCAATTTGATTTGAGACAAAAATATACTATAAAAAATATCGAATTACAAAAAAAAATGCGAATTCAACATTTTATCATACAAAATTTTACAAATTCGACATTAAGAGCCAAAAGGATTCAAGTTCAACATTTTAGGATTCAAAATTTTAAGAACACGACATTTTAGGATTCAACATTTTGACAATTCAATATTTTGCGAATTTAACATTATGAGCCGGACGGCTGGTGACCAATAGCTGAATCCTCGAATGGAGACTATGCACCGGCAAGCGCAGAGGACAGTGGCCACGAACAATGCGGCCCGCACTTGGAGCAAGCCTTTTTCAACAGGATCACATTGGAAGTTTATTGGAGAGGTCTCTGTTCAGCAGTCGACTTGCTGACATGAAGATAATGATGACGATTTGGTCGTGGTTTTGTTTCCTTTTTATTTTGGTCTTAATTATCGTTTTAAGTCTTGTATTTTAATACATATTATGTAGTAGCAGTACCTTTATTAGAAATAGGTAATAATTTCATTGAAATTACTTGAGATTTTTTCTCTATAGGGGCAACTGTTTATGTCAAAGGTTTAGGTAGTGACCACCAGGAATAATTTTGGCCACCCCAGATATATAGAATGTGGACTTCCAAGTTTCCTGTGAGTTTGGTTTTCAGAACCGCTTCTGAAGTAGGGTTTTTTTTCTATTGTTTGGCTCTAAATAAACCTTATGATTTGTGTATATTCGATCTAGTAAAGAAAATTTGATGTATATCTAGGTAAGCAAATGTCGTTCAAGAAAACTAGGCACGAAGATGAGCTAGAGCGCCGCATAAACATGACGTGGAAGAAGTATTGGAGCTTCAAAGAAATCTTGAAAGCAAGACTACCACTAGTGCTTAAGAAAAAAGTAATAGATTCTTGTTTGTTGCCTTGTTTAACATATGGGGCACAAACATGGATTTATCAAGGAAAAACAAAAAACAAAATACGGACGTGCCAGAGAGCTATAGAACGGAGCATTTTAGGCATAAAGCTTAAAGATAGACAGAAGAGCGAAGACATCCGAAAAAAGACAAAATTAATAGACGCAGGACAGCATGCACAGAAGCTTAAATGGAGATGGGCAGGTCATATTGCCCGGACAACAGATAAGCGATGGACAAAGCGTGTCACAGAATGGGCAGGTCCAAGCGGCAAAAGAAGTAAAGGAAGACCTAAAGATCGATGGATAGATGAAATACAACAAATAGCCGGTAGAGCCTGGATGCAGACGGCGCAAGATCGAAAGGAATGGAAACGACTGGAGGAGGCCTATACCCAGAGCGGGGCCATGCCTAATTAAAATAAATATTAAGATGTTCTCTTATGTACATATTTTTGTAAATTAGCATGGAAATAAAAGGCTTTATTATTATTATTATTATTATTAAAGAAAATTTGAACCATTTTCAAATGCAGCTTACAACACCGATGTTCGTTCGAAACCTATCGAAAACACACACCGCCCCGAAACATTCCTACCATACATTGAAAGAAATCAAAATAAATAATAAATACTTTCGCATCAATGTATTTGGATTTAACTTTTGGCAACTAAAATCTATATACAATAATAAATACAATAAATAGCACAGGCATATTTTTCCCCGCGCTTCGACGATCCCAAACAATTTCTTTTAAATATATTCTTAATTAAAATACAAAAAAGCATTCACCAACGCAAAATCTTTACAAGCTTGCTAAAATAAAACATTTGAAGACAGGAAATCCTTTTTTTTTTTCAAAATGTACATATAATAAATACTTACAGGCGAATGATATCGCTTATACGTCCTTAAATTAATTGAGTAAATTGATAAAATAATTTTACTAATATGCATTAAAAGTATTACTTTTTCCCATCTCGAAAAAAATTCGAAACCACTAAAACATTTTAAATATCTTGTATATTGTAAGGTAAGTCTGCCTACCTATTGGTTTAAAATTATTCTCTAAGCAATAGCTATTAAATTAATACCTACAGTAAATGAGAATATCATTTATCAATTTACTCAATTTCACGACATCCAATCGTTCCCACCCAAAAATCTCTTTACATCACTAACGAAACAAACAAAATATACAACACTGGAAGTAAGGAATGGATTTTATCTTGACACTTTCAAACTAATCACAAGCTGTTACAATAATACAGTTAGTATTTTAATGGCAGTAGTTAACTAAACAACGTAAGAGAGCTAAATGATCAGAAGTGGGATGAAGTTAATGATGTGTTATTAGATATTAACGACATCATGGTTCCAAATGAAGAGTGTCATTCAGACGATGATATTGCAGTGAACTTGACAAACACCATTCGAAATGTCACAATCCATTCCACGTTTAGAAAATTTCACGCGAATCAAGAGCGAAAGCATTCCGCTTTAGACTTAAACATTAAGAAAAATGCTAACACTTAATTAACACGTCGTAAAAACTTAGGCATTACTTAAGAAGTAAAACTTACACCAAAACTTGTGTAGGGACAAAATGGGGAAGCTTTAATGGTAGACAATAAGGGCGCGAAAAATGTGGAAGAAGATAAAGGAACGCTGGTACAATATGTATCGATATTCCAAAAGTTACGTAAACACACCCTTATTTATAACCTATCCGGTTACATTTAGGTACGTATCTAGCATTTTAGACGATAGGTAAATTATTAAAAAACAAGGCCAGCATTTCAAAATTTTGCTAATAAAGGTACCTAGCGTAAATTTCTAAAGTCCAAAAGATTTTTTTATAAAAACAATAAATACCTACAGTACTAGAGGAAGCAACGTTACAGGAAATAAGGTTGATTCGCTTATAGTACAGAAAAGCGATTTACGAGAGTCAATGTTTTCGGTATCCATTTTTTTAATACCAAATTTATTTGAACCAAATCAGTTAGAACTTGAGTTCTGTTATTTAAAAAAGTTAAACTGTTTTGTGAAACTTCATTTTCTTTACTGTAATTTATTTTGATAGGTAATTCAGCAAACTACAAAAATGTTCTAGAACCCTTTCAGCTACGAATAAATCATCTATGTATGTAAACAAATATTTTGTTTTATTAAACTTCGGTTCAGTTTCAAGTAACTTGATATTTTCAATTTCGTAATATTGATCATAATATTATAATCCTATGCATTATTACGAACTACCATTTATATTTTAATCAGCTTTTGACACTTATTTCCATTGTTCTGATTAGCACCTCATTTTGGAGGAACACTTATATTAGATCAATCAGAAATCTATTGTAGATAAGTGTTGATATATTTTTCGGCAATCAAAAAGACGATACGATTTACCATTATACCAGAGTGTTCTACGTTGTTATGTGTTATGGGCTCTTTGTAAAAAAAATATCGACCTTATTAGGTTGTATCAGAGTTGAGCTTCAGATTGTTATGAATTGAGCTTTCAGTGTTTAGCATAGCGTGAGTTTTTTATATCTCATTTTTTGCGATAACTCTAGTGTTTTTGTTATTTTAATTATATAAGACAAATTTCGTGAGTGAAGCTGTTCGATAATTGTGATTTTAGAATTGAAAATAATTCAATAGGGTAATGCAATTTCCTTGCCCGTGAATGTTTTTATTTTAATTTAAACTCCTTTTATTCATAATTATTAATTTCACAAAAACTACCATATCTCTAGTCTCTAACCATCCACGCCTTCCATAATTTCATATAACTTTGCTGGTTACATCATCTTATGTCACTTAATTGTATTAAAAATGCTATATTGGGCATTTAAAATTGTGTGGGCTGTATATTTCTTTGTTGATTATAATACAAAGTTAAGTATTGCTTGATATAATCTTAGTGAAAAAGATGATGTAACTATTTTTTTAATAAAACATGTAATATAAAGGAAAAGAAATCCTTGTTCACAATTAATATTTTCTGCTGTTTCTGTATTTTACAAGTGTGCCTAGTATTTAGATACCAATAGTTCATTATATGTATAAATGATTATTTGACTAGTTCAATTGTCTATTTTTTATTATTTTGAGCTCTCAAAATTTACTAAATCAAAAATACGTCTTGGACGAAATCAGGTGTACAACGTATTTTGTGAATAATATTTTATCAAATGGAGTAAATAATAGCTCGTAAATATAAATAATTTGCACATCATTTTGCTACTTTTGTCGTTGTTACAGACTTTCTCTCATAAACGGCCTGCTCATAAACATCCAAAAGATTACTGAAATCAAAATACCATAATTCCAAAATGGCTGCCTATCAAACAGCAGAAAATAATCAATAATTTGCTGAAACAGGCCGTCAAGACTAATGTAATAGCTGTTGGATAAAGAAGTACAGCAAAAACTTAGCTAATCTAAGTGTTTACAGCATTACACTATGGTACAATTTATAACTATGCGACGTTAACAGAGTTTTGAACTTTTTACCATATTATTTTTATTAATAATATTTTTTAGATAACCATTGAGCTGTAATATAGGTACAAAATTATTTGGAATCACTATTACTTAATAACAATTCGTAACAGAACTATCTTAGTTAACTAGCATTGAGGGAATATACCACGCGATACAAAAAACAACCTTAACTTTTAAAAAATAATCGCATAGTTGCAATGGGAAGCGTAAGATAGCCCCGTGGAAGCTTGAAAAGAAAATATTTCTAGTATTCTGTCTTATAACTTCTATTGGTGTTTATGAATTATCCCGCTTTTTTGACAATACGTCAGATTTAGTATCAAGCGTTGAAATGGCAGCATTATCGATCTTTATAAACATATCCCAAAGCATTCAATAGTAAAATCTACACACTTCGTTTAACGACATTCACTAGTATAGCCATAAAGCTATGTCTTCAAATTTTGTCATAGAAACATGTACCGGAGAAGTCTATTGCCACTTTTACAAGTAGCCGAAAAATTGTTTTCGATTTCGACTAAATTCTCAACTAATTCACATAAACAACCTTTCCAAAAAATGATTCTTCCACAGCAGTTTTTGCAACTACCCGCCTTATCTGTCAAATCAGCTGTCAAAAACCGGAAATGCCGCCATTGCAACATGAAGCGTTTATACGGGGCTACGTCAACGACAATGTGTTATGTTTGGTTGAAGCGTCATCAGGCTATGGCTAGCAGACGCGCAGCCCTCGTTAAGAAGTCCAGAATGCGTCTCCAGAAAATGCGGAGTGTGTTGGAGCGAGCGAACAGGAATCTCCAGAGGAAGAAAACGGCGGCCACTTGTGTCAAGATGTGGACTATGTGTAATCTGAAAGAGAAATTCAACGTAATTTATTTATTTCACGTGCGTCAAATAAGCCCAATATAAATTATTAGGCTCTTCTCGAAAACCTCAAGTCGAAAGTTTTCTATCAGTGATTAGAGTGTTACCGGCGATGACTTACTGCACAGAGACGTGGTCTCTTACTAAGGTCTTAATAGTAAGCTCCATAAGAAGCTCGAAGAGCTATTTGTCGAGCCCGGAGTCTCTGCGACATTAAATCAGAAATAAGGAGGCTCGTGGAAAAAACAAAGTTACTGACAGCCGAGAGGATTGACAAGTTGAAATAGCAATACGAAGCGCATAACATGGAGGACTGACGACTGATGGGGTCGAAAAGTTTTCCAGTGGTGACCACGTAGCGTCAAGCACAGCATAGGTGATCAAACAACAATGATCTGATTAAGAAACACAAATGATCTGATTAAGACCATAGGATTGCATTAGATGCCAGCCGCTTCCAACCGGTTTTATTGACTATCTATAGGAGAGGCCTATGTTCAACAAGATATCAGTCCTCCGTGCTCTTTTCAACTCGTCGTCAGGAGGGAGAGAGAGGCGCATAGAGCCTGGACGTTGTCGTACCACTGGTGTTCATCTCTAAACAAATAATCTAAAGTATTAATGTAGAAAACTGACCTTCTGAGCACGGTCCGTGACTTCGGCAGCGTTTGCGGGCTCTCTTTGAACAAAAACCTTCTGATACCCAGTACGTAGGACTCGATGTACGCGTCCCAGTCGATATTCCTCACGTTGAAGTCGAAGACGCGCCGGTCTTCAGGAGAGAGCGAGGCGCATAGCGCCTGGACGTTGTCGTCCGCGAACGACCATTGGCGGGTCGTGAAGTATTCGAGGCAGGCGGCCGCCTTCTCTAGCTTGTTTTGGACTCGCACCATCCTGGAAAATAGATTTATGGATACTGTTACAGAGTGAATATTAAAAAAAAGCGCTGGCAGGTAAGAATGGCTGATGCAGTATAGGTAATATTAATATGAAGAAGTAGGTACCTAAGTAGAACGAAATAGGTGAGTTCCACAAAAGACAGAGACCAATAACAGAGGACAGATGACCTCATCAAGATCGCAGAATCGCGCTGGATGCAAGCCGCTTCCAACTTACTTGCGATCTATAGGGAAGGTCTACGTCCAGCAGTGGTCTATGGCTGATAGATAGATGAAGGCTGTCGTTGTAGCCATAACTACAAAATAATCGTTGAACCTTCATTTTATTCTGTACGATTTGCGAAAAGCCGTAAAGCGGTGCTACAGAAGCGAGATGACACCGTGTTTCAGACTGTTATTGGTAAAATAAGCTACCCTCACATATAAAGTACCTTCACGTATAAGGTATCCTCACGTATAAGGTATCCTCACGTATATAAGGCACCCTCACATATAATACAGCTGTTGCAAGTTCCAAAAAAGGCCTACTCTTCAGCAGTGATGCTGCATTTACGGGATGTTTTGACTGAAGCTGCACAAGGATGTTACAATCTGATGCCCAGTACGGTACCCTCACATAATTATAAGGTACCCCCACATATAAGGCACACTCACATAGGTTTCCTGCCGGCGGCGCGCGACGCCAGGTCCATGATAACAGCCGGCGCGCGGTGTTGTAGCAGCGAGAGGACGCCGTGCTTCAGTCTGTTGTTGGTTATGTCGCCGCCCGGGTACCATACCACCTCGCCTGCGGGAGAAAAGAAATTCAATATAATTCGGAGATCAGTCGACCAAACCGTCCTTTTGATCGTGTCAGCAGCGCACTATAACAAGAGAACAGAACTAATATATTCTACACAAAACAACAACGGTCTCGGACTAGGCAACCAAACCCAAAACCCATTTCCAATATCGCCACTACCTGTTAGGGCTGAGGCGGATAAACGTGGAGAACACCCAAGGCAAACACCTCAAAGGCACCCTTTTAGCAGGCCACAATAAAAAATTAAATCCTGTCCATGCGCCCAATCTTCTTTTCCGCAATCTCACAACGTCCGCTACTTCGGATTGGCCAAAATAACCGAAACTTCGCTAAGTTTCGCTAATCCAACTCAATTTAATCGGTGCACGGCCTATTGCGAACCTCTTAGGCATACCTATTCCTAGTTTACCTTAGGGATAATCTGCCACTGTATCAGGGGAGGTACAAAGTTGTCAACAAGTTTAGGTTGCGTTATAAAGTGGCATCATAATAAAGAACATAATAATATGCAACTGAATTGCAAGTACAGTAAGAAAATGTAAAGCTGAACATTTGCTTTTTTTTTTCTATCTCTTTTTTTTCTTTTCTATTTTTTTTTCTAATGATTAAGGCCAATTAGATTGCCTCATGCAAGTTTTATAAGTATAATGTGTGAGAATAAATATTACATGCGTATATATAGTATAAAATATAATATAGTATTAATACGTATATGTTGCAAAGAAAATAAAAAGAAAAAACCTTATGGGTGTATTGCCGAATCCCTGAACAGTCTTCAAACGGGTGGTGTTCGAAAAACTTACAATGATCCCCCATCTTCAATCCTATCAAAATTATTTATAGTTTCGTTTATGAGTCGGTACTCACTGAAGGGATGTTTCCGCATATATTTAAAGCTGGTCTTGACGAATCGCTGCCAGGTGATCGGGTTCTGCTGGCCGGTGCAGCAGTTGTATACCACCACGCCTTCGCCCCTGCAAAACAAGACAAAACTAGTTCATTCCAGATTCCAGCCCTAGAAATGTTTTTTTTTTACTGATGACTGACTGCACCAGTCACGTTCTCACTTGCCACAGCTTACTTGCTTGCCGAAAGATGCCCTTGATTTGACTGTACAGTCCTATATCTTCTTAAAAAAACAATGGTTAGGACCACAGAAGAGAGAAAAAGTTCTGCTGTTCTGTGGTCAGGACCTCGCTCAGGATCTTGTGTAGGAACTGTTCCTTAGGAACCATATTATGCCAACCACAGGTACTTGCGCTATGACTACACCAATCATTTTCACGGAATTCAGTAATGATCACGATAAAAACTTCAGACTAAATCAGCTGTTGGAAAGAAAAGGGCATTTGTATGTAAATACAAATAGTCTGTCTCAAATAGTAGATATATTTTACAGTGATTATGTATGTACCTACCTATATTTTGACAAAGACTTCACGCGGACGCTAGTGTTATTGCACTTGGAGCTATACTGCTCCACTCACCGTCTGAGATGCGTCCGTCATACGCAAACCATCATAAGATTGATGACATAATCATATGCGGTCTTTCTGTCATTTATACATTCGCAAAAATCATCGACTTCCCATTAAAATGTCAGTATTAATTCAGAAATAATGACTACCTAGCTTGTCGTTAAATGTTCTTAAATGTTACTCACCGTCTGAGATGGGTCCGCCACGCGCTAACAACCATGAGATTGATGACCGTGTCAACTGGGACGAGGCCCGCGACCCGATGCCCAGCATCCTCCGCAAGATGCCATGACTTTTATCTATAATACCTACTCTTACACAAGTAATAGTCAAGAGTACAAGTTCACGTCTCTGCAACACCAAATTACGCCAGCCAGAAATACTTTCCCTAAATAACCGCACCAATCACTGTCACCCGCATCAGTAATAAGAACGACGATTATATAATAAATTGATGTGGAAATCTACTTTTGGACTTGCAAATAAGACATTTGTACCTACTCTTCAGCAGCGACGCTCTATTTATGAGATATGTTGACTGGCACTACACGCGGATGCTAGTCCTACTGTACTTGGAGCAATACTGCTTCACTCACCGTCTGAGATGCGTCCGCCACGCGCAAACGATCATAAGATTGATGACCGTATCGACCGGCACCAGGTCAGCCACTCGTGACCCAGTGCCCAGCATCGTCCGGAAGATGCCCTTGCCAACGGCAGCAATGATGCCGTTCGGCCCGTTCCAGTTGTCCACCCATCCTTTCACGGGCTCTCGGGCTGATGAGAGGACTGGAATTAAAGAAAAGATTGTCTTTATACGATTATTTCTACAGAAACATTGAACGTAGAAACAGTGTTATGGATTGATCCTCTATTATTTATTGATATTAAATGCAATAAATAAATTCTAGTGGACTCCTTTCCTCCGATCTACGTCTTATTCGCTCTGTGCTCGTGAGATGTTTTAGGGCAAGTAAAGAGGACAAGATTGGTCCTGAATCACTTGTTAATTATGTTGTTTTAGGGGCCATTTTTTAATTAATTGCCAGCAAACGATCAGCCACCCAATTGTAAAGGTAAAGATGAAAACGCTGAAGAAAAATTAAGTTCATTACAATTACGAATTTATGGCGCAGGTACATTTTTTTTAACACGTGGTAGTATCTGTGTTAAAAAAATGAAATCGAAGATGAAATACGCAGACTTAGAAGTTATCTACTTATTAATTCTGACTTTGAAAAGCTTCAGATTATACACCAAAGCCGGCAGAACGTTCCATTCCCTGGCCGTACGGATCAGAAATGCTGAGTCTAACCGCATCGCTTCATATTTCAGAGTTCAATAAGTAAATCCAGATTGTTTAGCCAGAAATGAGGAGAACAAAAAGATCAATCTTCAAATGGTAAAAAGCAAGCCAAGTGCGATCAGAATTCACGAACCAAGGATGTTATCAAAACGTGTACTAAAATACCAATGTGTGGCCTTGACCAAGCTTGATAAATTCTTTTTCATGATAAATATTATTAATCACTTATCGAAATCACCTTCGAATATTTAAGTAAATTAGCAATTTCATACTAATCAACTTGTGATAAAGGGGGATTTTTTGGCTTATCTTCGAAAACATCTTTTACTATCACTAGATAGTATCGCCCGCATATCATAAGAGGAACTATCCTCCTTTCATAGAGTTGGTCGTTCCAAAACTGCTGAACATCAACTGGAGGCTCTAGAGTCGATTGAGGGGCGAGCCAGGAGGCTGATAGACAACAACACCTTGACTAAGTCGCAGCTGCAAAGTCTCGAGCATCGACGTAAGGCAGCGTATTTATCAGCCTTTTATCGGATACACTTCGGTGAGTGCGCCCAGGAGTTGCACAATCTGTCCCATTTGCCCTTTTCTTCTATCGTACAGCTAGACAGACGAGATCACAGCGCTACCCTTATATGGTGGACATTCCGCGCGTTAGAACTAAGCGTTTCGAATCCTCATTCCTCTTACGAAGAATGTGGAATGCTTTGCCTGGGTCTGTCTTCCCGCTAAAGTACAACGTGGGTGTCTTCAAATCCCGAGTAAATAGGTAAAAAAACGCAGACGGTATAAAAAAAAAACAAATATAGATATACTCGACACTCGTAAAATGACTAGTGGTCATTTCACGTGTGTCAAGTCTCGTGAGTCGCGCTGGATGTGAGCCGCTTCCAATTGGACGCATTTGCGGGATATGTTCCCCATATCCCGCAAATGCGTCCAGTTGGAATGAAATCTTACAGGATAAAATATGTAAGTAGTCAATTCAATTCAATTCTTGTTTAGTGGCTTCTGCGAAATAAATGTGGTAAAACGCAAACCAATATCAAATTTAAAAAATGTTCTATATTGGACATCCTTCTGTCAAAATGATGATGATTTCGCGAATCTGTTATCTCTAAACAATATAAAAATACAGACAGACAGCACAATTAGTGCGTTATTTCTTTGCTATTTCTTTGGCCATTTCATTATTGATTTATTTTTGACGTCAAAACGAAATAAAATTATTTTCTTACAGACATGATAGGACATCAGTTATTAAAATTACGTATATAGGAAATTCCCTATTGTAGAATTAAGTAGGTACATTTGAAATAATTCAGAATTGAGCTCAATTAATTTCAGGCACATAACCTCCTTTCTATTAGCGTCGCCGTTCTATATCACCTATAACCTTAAACATAACCAAAATATCAAACTTTTGAAGCGGTTTTAAAAACCGGCTTTCGCAAAATGTCCCTACCTACCCGTTATCAAAACTTATCAATGCATCGAATGATAGCGCCTGATAACGGTTGCGTAAGCACCCGTCTCGTGATAGGAAACGTTATCTCTTATCAGTAGTTATGTTAGACTTTGTAAGGCACTGGGTTGGAGTTGATAAGCAAATTTAATTCTTTGCTATTATAGATAGTACCTGTTTCTTTTCCTTGTAATTTCAAAGCAGGCGAATAGACGAGGCAACCTAATTAAGACCGATGGATGCAAACAGTTTCCAAGCAGATACTTGACGTACTCTGAACAAATAAATAAAAAAGCTACACAGCCACAGTATCTATATTGTTCTGTATGTCAACTGCTGGACAGGCCTGCCTAATTAAGTCTCCAATAAGCAGCTTGCATTCATCGTTTGATGTAATTTCACCACATGGGTGGACGTACACTGCACTTCGCGGTACGTGGTTCCCATTCCAGAGCCCAGTCTAGGTTTTGTGTAGTTTACTTACGCATTCGCGGGTGGCTCCATACATTTTGCTTAGTTCTTCCCACCAGAAGAACTGTACAAAAATGTATAGAGCCGTACAGAAACAGCTGTAGTTTCAATTTACGTGTAAACCTGGATTAACCCTTCAGAACCAGGGGCGGCGTTAGACATACTTAGGAGATGTGGGCCACCGCCCACAGCTTAGCGTCCTAGGGGCCTCGCACCTAAAAGGCAGGGGGGTCGACCCCTAGTGGAGCATGTGGAGTAAGTTGCCTCATTTAAATCGCAAAAATCATAAAAAAATAAAATAAGGCCTCATAAAATGTACCTTGCCCACAGGAAATTTTGCTTTTGCTCCGCTACTGTCTAGAACTTTTAGACTCCATCGGTTGTCATTCTTGCATACCTCTGCCTTCTACCATTTCAACTGGCCAATCCGCTGAGCAGAAAATTGTTCTAAAAACCATCTATAAAAATGAAGTAGTGGCAGAGGCCGCTACAGCCCATGCTGGACGTCAGTGCAGGTGCAAAAAAGTCCCCAAAATGAATAAAAAGTTTTCTCAAGCCACGCAAAATTGAAACATTTTAACAAGCAAACGTTTTGCACTAAAGTGGATAATCGCACTCACCGATGGATGGTCTAACGATGGCAACGGGCAGGTTGCCGCTCTCCTTGATCAGCATGTCCTCGGCCAGGGCCTTCGTGAACGTGTACGTGTTAGGCCTGTCTCCTGCAACACACACAATACATACACACTAAAATCAGTACTTATGAAAATGCATAGTATTTTCTGCGCATTTCCGTCGTCGTCGTCGTTTCAGCTTTTGAACGTCCACTCACTGCTGGACGTATAAGTCCCAATATATCCCTTATAGATCTAGATATAGAATATAGAAGCAACTCGCATCCAGCGCGATCTGACTGCCTCGAAGGCTCAGTGGTTAGTGACCCTGACTTCTGAATCAAAGAGGCGTGGGTTCGATCCCCACCCAGGAAACACATTTATGTGATGAACGTAGGTGTTTGCTCTATGTCTGGGTAATATTTAGGTACTATCTATATAAGTATGCATTTAAAAATATGTATATGTAGTATATCAGTCTCTGGCAGCCATATCATAAGGTTTGCTTAGTTTGGGGTCGGAGACCGTGTGTAAGATGCCCCCCTAATATTTATTATATACTAAATAGTATTTATTTATTGTATCTTGCGGTCTTCCATCTTGTCGGTGTACGTCCTACGCTGCGCTTGTCGGTATGTGGTCTACATTCAAGGGCTTTTCGACCCCATCGGTCATCAGTTTGTCGTGCTTTGTGCCCTGCCCTATCATTTTATTTTAATTTACCATTTTGCCGAGTTATGCCGATAGTATTATTTTTCTACGGATCTCCTCAATCTTGATTCGACCTTGCAGAGAGACTCCGAACATACTTAAATCCCTCTCTATAGCTGATTATGCCATTTAGAGCTTACTAATAAGGCCACTCTATGCTTATTTGTCTTGGTTGCCATATTTGATGGCAACCAAGGTATAAAATAAGGAGAAAAAGAGGAAGACAGATGAGGAGATGGGTAGATGATGTCAAAAAAGTAGGTGGACCATTATGGACAAGATTAGCACAAGACAGAGGAGAATGGAAGACGTACTGGAAAATCTTCTATCCGAAGTGCTATAAAATACTTAAGTTACAATTGTATTTTTCAATAAATAAAGGCTTAATAATAATACTTATTTGTCAGAAAAAAAACCCAGCAGGCTAGACGGAAACTTTGAGAGAATACGCATTAACCACTCAACACCTTCCAACTTCGCACCATTCGAAGAAAAGCAATAAACAATTTCTTCGACATAAACAATATTTTAACACTTACCGGTTTGACGGTTTTGATGGAACCGAAAAGTTATCAATTGGTCGCTTCGTACCGGAGAGCGACCAGGACCAACAAGGTAGACATTGGACCACGTAAAGACCGCAGGGTCACGCTGGATGAAGCTGCTTCCAATCAATCTTTTTGGAGATCTGTAAAGGAGGCTTATATCCAGCAGTAGAATTCCTATGGCTGATGGATGGACTTACCGACTAGATCTGGCGTGATTCTGTCCACGAGTTCGTCGGGCAACGTCTGCACTAGAGTGACCACATGTTCTGGCAGTGCAGGCGGCGCGTAGACGGTTTCTTCGACTCGCTCGCGCTCGCAGTTGCAGTACGCTGTCGACACGTGGACTAGAGCCTGAGAACAATACACAACCTTTATGAAGATTTCAGGAAAATTCAACCAATTTGTCAGGCAAGTTTAGTTATAGTTAAGATTCCAAGGAAATGTAACGAAATTGCAAGATTGTTCTAGCAAATCTTAAGTTCACCAATCAAACCAAAATCAGTTATGAAATTGATTGACTATATTTGTGTATGTGATGTATTATTTGGCACTATATGACTAACCTACAGATTCACATAATTATCTTAAGTAGTTGGACTGACGATATTTATGCAGAAATTAGAATTACATAGGTGTCAAAAATTAAAAAAAATTAAAGATGTATATCTTTAGGGAGCGCTATAATTGAATTATTAGAACGGCTGTAAGTATACGTAGGTAAATAATCACGTGACCGACTACCTACGCGCCTCGGAGTTCGGTATACACTCCCAACACGTAGGTCGCAGGGGCGCGTCGCAGTGTCGAACAAACATGTGGATTTGTTTCAGTAAGCGAGCGATTTACCTACTAGACGGGCAGCCCTAGCGCGTGTTACGTAGGTACTGCGTGGTGCTATAGGTATTTAATTAAGACAGGGCCGAGTCATAATACTGTTGGATACAATTACCGTGACCATAGCATGTACTCCTCTGCTAAGTTAAAAATAATTTTATCGTTTTTAATATTGGGCTCCAGAAGGGTGAAGTTCTTACCTCGAGTTTCATCATACGATGACAGAGCTGCACGAGCTGCTGCGTGCCGAGCATGTTGATGGTGACGGACAGCTTCAGTTTCTCGTCGAACTTCACCGTCGCCGCTGAGTGGAATACTATTGATACCTGGAATTAGTGACACACACTGTGAGCGTTGGCGTAGCCAGAAATTTTCTCAAGAGGGGAGGGAGGGGCAACTGCCTACTTTTGCAGTTTCAAGTTTTCTAGGGGCAAGGAGATATTTAATCTTAACCTTAACTGAAGAAAGTAAATCATAACACGATCATCACATAATTCAAAATAGCTTTCCCTTACACAACATAGCTTCGTCCTTCGAGCTCTGGGTCAGTTATGTCTCGAGAAATTGAAACACTACTATAGTACTATACACTATATATACACTAGATCCCGATCTATCTTTCCTATTAAATTTTTTGGCCTAAACCCAAGCATCTGTGTGTTATGATTCTACTCTGAGAGTTCAATTTGTTATCATGGCACAAACTTTGCCCTTCCCGACACGGTCTATGGTACAAGATTACAAACGTAAACCTACTACAAGATTCAAACCTACTAAAGACTACAGGATGTGCTCATGTTTTTGTACTTCTCCTTTTGTACTCTTACAGAATAGCTAGCTCTTAGAACGTCTCTTAGCCTGGTCCTTCGCGCTGATGCTGAGTAGGTGATGTCCCCGACTATGGGCACGATTTTGGCCAGCTCTTGAGGCCTCTCTTTCCTCAGCGACCTTATTATCCTACTCACAGAGGTGAAAATAGCTTACCATTTGACACAACATAGCCTGGTCCTTCGCGCTGATGCCGAGTTCCGGGTCGGTGATGTCCCCGACTATGGGCACGATCTTGGCCAGCTCTTGAGGCCTCTCTTTCCTCAGCGTCTCGAACAACTAATACAAATAAAAATATATTATTTAGGGGGATACTACAAGTGACACACCAACAACCTTGCAGGAGTTTGTTCAACGAGTTACACAATTTCTTTTTTTTTACTATTCTAAAACTGTATAATATATGCAAAAAGATTCAAAATCATTGGAATCTGGCTAGTAAAAGTTGTTACTGAGAACAAGCGCGGCAAATTAAAAAAAAAACAACATGGAAGCCCCAAACTCAGAGGGAAACAGATATTTTATCATAGAGATACCAGAGGGATAATGTCGTCGATCGAGAAAATATGAAAGAGATGCATTGATTTAATATGGCACGAGTTAGAAAGAGACATGGAAAATATCTCGATCGATAAAAGATCTCGGTGGCTATGTCGAAAAATACGTCGAATTTTTAGATAAGGAAAGTATACGTCACTTATTTGACACTTTTGACAGCAGATTGTAAGATTTTTCATGCATTTTTGTGGTTGAGAATTGCCTTACGTGACATTATCAATCTGTTATCTATGTATACCTATCGCGAAAAAAAAAACTGTTCAAAATCATAGGATCTTCTGGCAGAATCTTACCGGTGATTGTGTGAGTTCTGTGAGTCTGGACGCGACATCCTGTCCCCGCTTCGGTCTCATCAGGAGGTAGATCTTCTTGATTTTTGGACAACTTCTCAACAGTTTTTCTACTAGCACCTGGAACAAAACGAGTTTCATTAGAAAACTGGCTTTTATTTCAGTCATGGGACGTTAACTGTTGAATTAATAAATAGTAGGGTCATCTTACACACGGTCTCTAACCCCAAACTAAGCAAAGCTTGTGATATGGCTGCCAGAGACTGATAAACTACATATACATATTTTAAATACATACTCATATAAATAGTACCTAAATAGCACCCAGACACAGAGCAAACACCTATGTTCATCACATAAATGCTTGCCCTGGGTGGGGATCAAACCCACGCCTCTTTGATCCAGAAGTCAGGGTCACTAACCACTGAGCCACCAAGCAGTCTATTGTAGAATGTTCTTAAAGAGTTCCATATAGATCGCGGAAAGAGGCAGTTTGTATCTTTTATCAAACTGTACTGCAAAGTAATGTCACATAGACCTAGGCCGAATCAACCTTCTTGGCGTATTTTGATGAGAATCGAGACACTTAAAATATTTCACGATGGGGTCTGGTAAGCTCCAAGTAGCCCAACTCTAGCTATAGAGAGGGCTATGCTCGGAGTCTCTCAACGAGTTCTAATAAGAAATGTGGCGATCCGTATGAATCCAAGTAACCGACATAGCTCAGTGGGCAGGGCACATAGCAAGGAGGACTGATGACTTATGGGGTCAATTTCGAGTGGATACCACGTAACGGCAAGCACCTCATTATGATCGCAGGTTTGTGCTGGATGCAAACTGCTTCTAACTGGTTTAATTGGAGATCTATATGCCTATGTATTACGTCCTGGCCGTCTGCGGCTGACGGATAGATGGATTTTGAAGAGATTTATGTTTTTATTATTTTCTCAACTTCCCATGATTCACCACTCATGGCTGCTAGGGCCAAAATGGCCGCTGAGCTCGGACACCATCTTGTTTTTTAAGTATCTACTCATATTTTAGACTTCAGCTATACGAAACTTTTAATGAAGTTATGCGTGAACTTTTTTTAATTTATGAGACTACAGATCAATCAAATTAACTACAGTATTGTAATTAGGTAAACCTAATTTGATAAAATTATCTCAAGTTTAAGGTTAGGTTAGTTTTGGGACACTTAAAAATGTTTCTCTATATCGTTATAACTGGCATAGAGCATAATTTTATACTTTATTTACTGGCAAAACGCAGGCTGCTTTTGTTTAGTCCTATACTATAATGTAAGTTAGGTTAATTTACATAGACCTCTAGAAATACTGGGATTAACTGTGCCTTTTTTACTGAAAAAAGCGAAGGCTACTATTGCTTATTAGTTCTTACCTTCCCCATAAACCCAGTGCCCCCGGTGACAAACACACTCTTGTCTGCATAGAACTCGGCGACTGGCACGTACTCCTGGCTGCCAGGGCCAAAATGGCCGCCGAGCACGGACGCCATCTTGTTTCTCAAACGGTTGCTGTAACTGTGGCGCGAACGGTCACACCATGCGATGTGGTTGTCTTCTGACGGGCTAGTATTTGTTGGTCGCTAGCATGGCTGCTTGGTCGGACCTGAAACAAAGAAGGGTAGAGTTAGGATATATACACAATATCTTGACTGCCTCAGTGGCTCAATAGTTAGTGACCCTTAAACTTACAGGTCAAAGAGGCGTGGGTTCAATCTCCACTCAGGGCAAGTATTTATGTGATGTTTGCTCTGCGTATGGGCGTTATGGTCTCACCTCGTGTTCACAGACAATAAATAAAAACAAATGACTGTGAATCGATGATCTAAATGCGATCATGTATGAAGACGTATTCTGCCGTCCACAATCTATAACACCGTTAAGCCACAGGGGATCATTTTTCATTTTTAAACACATTCTTATAGAGTTTAAAATTGTCTATCGGTCACTGTATTATTTTTATATCGTTTATAGCTTAGAAGATAGAAATTGTGAAAACACTGCTATTGGCTTTCTTATTTCTACTTTACAAATCAATAAAGTTGTCATCCAACAATATAACTTAAATACCGCTATGATCCCATAATTATTTATAAACATCATTATTCTACAAATAATAGCTTACCTTTTAAGCCGTTTTTGCAAATAATTGTCTAAATCATAGTTAAAGTACTTTATCTGTCGCGTTTTTTGCTGATACCCAAAAATTTGGTTTTGTGGCTTAACGGCTCTTTAGGTTAAGACGGCAGTATTAGGTACGTAAAGCTGGGGGCTGCTAACCTACTTACTAACGTGTTTAGATATGTGTAGGTCCATAAACGTAAAAATCATTAGCCCATAGAAATTGTATAAGCTATACCAGCAATAGCCTCTTTTCTTCCGAATAACAAAAATATTACTGCACTGTTCACTGTTGTGATTTTCCTTCGATATGCAACATAGTACATGACAGTACATACCTACGTATTAAGTAATCTTATGAAGAAATTTGACTCAACGTTTAAATATATACGTCGAATTGAGTAACTCCTCCGTTTCGTCGGTCAATAATTATTTTTAGCATAAAATCGCATGACCGACTTCACCCGTGTACAGAATTCGCAAATATATTTCGCACGGCTCGATGTAGCATATTTCACATTATTGTTGATTTATCAAAAATGGCTCAGCTGATTTTAATAAAAATTTAAATGGGATCAATTTTGAAGTACACTCATTCCAATAAAAAAAGAATTATCGAAATCGGACCACTACGAAAAAAGTTAAGCATGGTTTTACATTAAAAAAAAACTAAAAATATATACACGTCGAATTGAATACCTCCTCTGGTTCGTCGGTCAAAAAAGGAAGAGGTTCCCAATTCGGTATTTTTTCCTATTTTCCTGTTTTCCCCACTATTAGCAATAATAATCAATTATTAAACAATAATTCTGTAAATTTCGACTTGCAAGATTTTCCATAAAAAAATACTTACCTACTAGTGTCAATAATTTTAGAGCAATAGCAAAGAAGATATAATAATACTGCAATAGCTAAGCATAGATGAACTTTATGGTTCGTCTATGTAGCTAAGGAAAAAATATATAGCGCCTGAAAAATTTAAGCTGGCGTTTGCTCTAAGACTTTTGTTTTACCTGACCTGCTGGGCTAGTATTCGCTAGAGAACGAACTTTAATTATTTTCACGTGTCAGAACTAGACAGGGTTATGGTGAAGTATATATCTGTCACTTTTACACACGTCTAAAAACTTTTCGTGGTCGTATGCTAACCTAGCTTACCCAATAAACGTTATTTTAGCTATCCATCCGGTCTATACGACCTTACTTAATTAAAAATTTTGCATTGTGCAGACCTATCAACCTGTCAACGTATAGCTTGTCGAACTGTGGAGTGGGCTATGCTCGGAGTCTATGTGAGATCGAATCAGAAATGAGCCCGGCGGATTGGCAAGTTGAAATGGCAATGGGCAGTGCGCAAAGCACGGAGAACCGATAACCGAATGGGTCGCAAGTCGAAAAGTTGTCGAGGAGGACGAGTAAGCGCAGACAGGCAGACAGACAGACAAAACTCTTTATTTACAACCACAATATGAAAAATAAACACTATTTACACATATACGACAAAAATATGATTATAAAGTGACGGCCTTATCACCCATGGCGATTTCTTCCAGGCAACCTTGCACGAATATAAACTGACAAGAATAAGAAATAGTGGCCAGTATGCCGAGTGTGAGTTTTGTCGTAAACATGACGCGCTCGCCGCGAGCGCGTAAGCATGTAATTTGTAAGAAGAGATGTACAGCGCTACTAGCGGCGCGTTTTTGAAATTCTTTTGCGAGAACAAGTTCATACAAATTACATGGTTACGCGCTCGCGGCGAGCGCATCATGTTTACGACAAAACTCACACTCAGCATACAGAACAAGAAATAGTGGCGCAGAGTAAGACGTTCAACTATAAGGTGGACATATGACCACATCAGGACATCAGGTTCGCACTTGATGCAATTCGCTTCCGCTCGATCTTATAGTCGATCTATAAGAGAGACTTTTGGCCAGGAGTGGACGTCCTATGGCCTTAGAGCAAATATCTACAGAGCCACAATCCCTAAGTCAAAGTAGTTAAAAAATGTCCGAGCGCCGCCATACAACCTTCGATTTATACATTAAATAATTCACAATTCCATTTACTCGAATCTCGACGTTATGTTACTAATTAATTGCTTGTAACCGAACACTTTTAAGTGCAAGGAGAACCCATCGTGCGTCTGTGACCCGGAGAAGGCGGAAACAGTACCACACATAGTGCGGCGGAGTGCCCTGTCTACGGCTTCGAAAGATTTGAAGCATCAAATCTTTCGAAGCCGTAGACAGGGCACTGATAGGGGATGACAGCATATGATAGGGGAGAAAATAGTAATAAGTAAAATTTGGGAATTCATGCGTGATACAAATATTAGAGATAGTTTTATGAAATTTTGTATTAAAATAGCTAGCAAAGTGATAAGAAGAAATAAATAGATACCTACACAAAAAATATTGAATATTTATATCATAAGATATATCTATATCAATAATAACAGACCTATAGGAGCAAAGAAAGAGAAATAAGAAAATATACAAAAATATAAGCAATAGATGTAAGAAATTGGGTAGAAAGAAACAATCGCAGAACGCTCTAATGAGCCATAAGTATGTGTGAGTGTCGGGGAACTGAACTTATTAGATAATAATACTTCAAACTAGTTTGTACTTTAAACTTATCATAATTATATTAGATAAAAATAAAAATATTTTAAGAGATTTTTGAAATTGTCTGGATAGTATTTTTTGGAAATATGTAGAAACTATATGGTATATGTTACGAACATGGGAAATTTGAAAATTAGCTACAAGTTTGACACGATCAGTCTAAGGATGGGTGATCGCGGGTGGTGTTTTCAAATGAGCTGGTTCGGATGAACATTAAATTGTAGGTCCCAGTTAATTTAGTTTCAGGCGGCTTAAAATCTGACACCAGGGCTAACCACCCGGCCTGTACGAACAATACTTCTAAATAAATTATTTTAAAAATATTAGTTTTTAATACAAGCTTTTGACTAATTTTGAGATTCTGGATATCATGTAGCAGAAGAGTGCTAAGACAAGTAAAACGAGCCCAAACACGACTGGTCTATCTTGCTTAGTACAGAAGTTCCTATGGCCACCTTCCGACTCCATCATTAGTACTAAGTTATTGTATTGTCACGCGATATATCTACATAATGCGTGCAAAATTTCATCTCAATCGGAAACCGGGAAGTCGGTCAAATTCAACTTGCAAGATTCCACCCGAACTTACATAGGTAAGTACATCCATTGCAAGTTAAATATACTCGTAAGCTTATAAAACTTCTTCTTTGCTAGACAGTTATAGAAACTAAGTGAAACACGTGGTTTTTCCAACCTCCGAGCATTCCAGTACTTTCGCTGGCTACTCGCACGCAAGTCGCTGACTTGATACCATTTACATAAGTAAAAGTATTTATATCAACTTCGTTTATGGTGTACCTACGCATTTTGGTGGTTAACTAAGCGTTGAACCATAGTTCACTTAATAAATAATTACCTATATACATTCCTCAAATAGCTCCTGAATTGAACATTTCCACATTATTTTGCAAGAAGCCAGCATAGAAGCCGTGGTAGTCTAGTGGTAATGACACCCGGCTTACAATTGTAAGGTCATGGGTTCAAATCCCGGTCCCGTGCTTGGAATTTATGTACGGAGTATCACACCACAGACTTTTCGGTGAAGGAAAATAACGTGAGACAACCTGCATATTATTATGTCTGTGGAAGAAATTTGATGGCGTATGTGAATCCACCAACCTGCACTGGGCCAGCGTGGTGGATATGGCCCAACCACCCTTCGTGGGTAGGCATACGTCCTGCAGTGGACTATTAAAAAGGCTGATACAGTACAGTACAGCATAGAAGCAAAGAAAGGCGTAGCAACATCGGCTATCTATATAAGAAGTAGCTGACTGGAAGGGGGAGATTTTGGGTTACTAGATAGTCTTGTCTCTAGTAGGTATGGGTACAAAAACTGCAGCAACATTTGCTTCCTGAAGATACCAACTCGCTGATTTAGTCAGCCCTACAGGGTTACCCAAAACTGGTGTAGGTACTAAGTAGAAAAAGGGATGATTAAGACTAACAATATGACGTTTACCATGGGGCTAACCGGTCAACCCGAATTTCGAGAAAAATATATAAGCTGGTCATTGGATCGAACTCCACGACCCAGAAGTCCTCTCCACGGATCGACACTATTTTTCAAGAATAGTTCGTGAAGCGGTGGAAATCATAAAACATAACAATTTCAACCGGGAGGATGAATTTAAGTTATCGGCGTCGTGGAATCCTGTTGTCAACAAATGTAAATCGCGTAGTGTAGGTAGAAGAACATTATTAGATACCGTCAGTGTTGTGTGTCGTAGTGACAATTTTTCAAGTTCAAGTAGAATTGGCGGTACCAGCTGTTTACCACATTCCAGTCTACCCGTGACACGGTCGATGCAACTCGGCCGAAACGTCGGGATGATGAGATATTTATTTATCTCGTAATTTCAGTGTGCGATTAGTCCCGTAGTATATAATAATAATATATAAGCTGTTTAATACATTTTGTTGATTCCGAGTTCCAATTTTGCATGGAACAGCTGTTTTTTTCTGTCGAATTCCTGATTTCTAATGATGGGCTATGCTCGGCGTTTCTCTGCGTAATCGAATCAGAAATGAGGAGATCCGTAGAAGAACCAAAGTTACCGACATAGCCCAGCGGATTGGCAGGTTGAGATGGCAATGGGCAGGGCACATAGCGCGGAGGACTGATGAACGATGGGGTCGAAAAGTTCTCGAGTGGAGACCACGTACCGGCAAGCGCAGCGTTAGAAGTCCACCCACAAGGAGGACGGATGATCTCAGGATCGCGCTGGATGCAAACCGCTACTAACCGGTCTTATTGGAGATCTTTAGGGGAGGCCTATGTCCAGCAGTGGACTTCTTATTGCTGAAACGAACTAATGATGGTCTTAATCACCCTCTTTCGGTTTAGTACAGGGCAAGCATATAACCCTGCAGTGTATATCTCACAGTACTGTACCAGCCTTTTTAATAGTCCACTGCAAGACGTAGGCCTACCAACATAGCTCACAATGGCACTACGCAATGTTCTCTATAACAAGGCAGCCCAGTCACGAGACAAATATTTGCTTTATAACTTTCGCCGTAGCGTTTCAAGAATTCAACGCACTAAATCATTATTTTATGATCTTGAAGACTTCGAACGTTTCTGATGGGATTTTAATGTGTTTACGTAAATATTGTACAACTCATTTGCTTTGACGCACCGAGGATCCTGTTGCCTAAAGCTTTATGATATCACTGTAGAGTTTGTGTAAAAAGAGAACCGTCGCGACCGTAACGCCGCGTTAGTACACCGTAGCGACTATATTTGGTAGACTCGAGTACTGATGAAAACCGGATTGGTATCTACCAAGTACCAAACACTTTTAGTCGTACTGGCAATGACAGAGCAGTGTTGTCAACTTAACAAAATTAGTTAAATGGCACACGGGCGACCTCAGTTACGACGATTCTCTTTTTGCACAAAGAATATCACTCTGTGGTGGTGTCTCAAAAAGCCGTGGTAGTGTAATGGTAACACTCGTCTGTCATTCCTGTGGCCGTGGGCTTAAACCCCGGGAAACTGATGAGTTCTTTGGAACTGGTAGGTACGGAATTGGCTTTTCGGTGTAAGAAAACATCGTGAGGCAACCTGCAATGTCTGTAAATAAATTCAATGGCGTATGTGAATCCGCCAACTCGCACTGGGCCAGCGTGGTGGATATGGCCCAAGCATCGTGAGGCAACCTGCATATTATGTCCGTAGAAAAAAATCGATGGCGTATGTGAATCCGCCAACTCGCACTGGGCCAGCGTGGTGGATATGGCCCAAACATCGTGAGACAACCTGCATATTACGTCCGTAGAAAAATATCGATGGCGTATGTGAATCCGCCAACTCGCATTGGGCCAGTGTGGTGGATATGGTCCAATCACCTTTCGTGGGTGGGTAGACATGTTTGGTAAAGGAGTATAAAAAAATATCATTCTGTCCGTGTGCAGACTGTTGACCAATAGTCTGATGACCGATAGGGTCAAAAATTTCTCGGTTGGACAATTTTTTGACCCCACGAGGTATCAGAATCGTTTAGATAACAAAGAAGCCGGGAATTTGTCCCATTTCTTGACTGCATTGGATTAGAGAACCGCAAGCCATAATTATCTGATGATGATAACTACCTATGGCTTCCGGTTCCTACTCTTATTCGATTTCGCGGACATTTAGGGCAGGGCCCCGGTTGCCACAACAAGTATCATATTAGTATCATTTGTAGTTTTTAGTTTTAGTATCATCTTAGTATCATTTGTGGCCACTTTGAATTTTAACAATTAATTAGACACTTCAATGCTCAAATAATATTAAATATAAATTTGAGATTCACACAAACAGTATTATTGTTGTTACATTGTTTATAATTACCATTTATGCAATAATTTTGACACCAAAATGGCCACAACCTGGTCAGTGGCCACAACCGGGACACCTGCAATACGCTTGTGTATAGAGCCCCTGGCCAGGGAAGTTGGTTATACTTATAATCATAATAAAAACTGTTACATTTAGCCTGTGCTGCAGAGAACGTATGGTAGAATTTGTAACACGGCACGTGATCGATCGTACCATGCAATATCGTCCTTAGTGTTTCATCAAAGATAAAAAGACATTATGTAGGCTACATCTTACCACAAGAGTTAATAATATATATATTTTCTTCACACCACACGTTTCTGCTCTACACTCCTATGGCAGAATTTTACACGCAGCAGAGTCCAGTCGATCGTGTAATGCAATATCTTCCTGAGCGTTTCATCAAAGATACATAAGATATAAATGCCACACCTTACCACAAGTTTCAGTAAAAAAATCTCACTTTTCACAAAATAATGTCACTTTCAACGATTACAGATATCTTTGAATTTTACAGGTAAATTCATCGTGAGAGTCGTATGCAATCGGGCACACCTTTCTTTCTAAAACCGTTTGATATTTCACAGTTTTTATCGTATTTTTAATGTTATTTTCGTCGATTTTCGATATCAGATATCGGATGACATAATGACATATGACAAATACCTACATAGTCGGTCAAATTTTTACTTTTTTAGTGCCAGTTACGTAAGCTACATGAAAAGAGTTTGGTCTAAAAAAAGGTTTGTATTTCAAATCTATGGTTAGCTATTTTTGAGCTTTATTCAGAACTGATATACCTACTTAGCCGAAAGAGTTAGTTAATTTACACCATCCTTATGAACAACTTTTACTATGAGACCAACCCGGATATCGAGAGGAAGAAATCGGCTGTTTCACACATTTTCTTGATTCCAAGTTGCAGTTTTGTAAGGAACGGCTGTTTTTTTTTCATAATTCGGCCTCATCGACATGACATTTTTATGTTTTGAGTAAATTCGTATAGGCCGGGTGGCCATCCCTGGTGTCAGAGTTTTAAACCGTCTGAAAGCAAAGCAGGACAGATTGTACAGAGAAAGATTTCAAGAGGAGTCGATTTTGAGTTTCAAGGCACGGGAAGGTCTCAAAGTACCAGAATGACCTTGAATAAATTCGAAGCGTTCTTTGAGATACAAAGGAGTGGAAGTAAAGAACAGAATTTTATAGAGGAAAGATAAGATGTGAGAATTACGGCGAAGTCGGATAGGTAAAAAGTTGAGCTTTTGGCGAAATTGAGAAATGTGGTCATATTTACGTAATCCGAATATGTACCGTATGCAGAAATTTTGTAGACGTTCCAGTTTACCGAGTTGCTCTTCAGTTAAATCCAGATAGCAATCGTCAGCGTAATAATATGGGAAGTAGAAGTGATTATACAAGTGCAGTTTTGGTAGTAATGGGAAGAAAGTCCCGCAACCGTCTGAGTGACGCCGCAGAACCAAAAATTTTTCGACTGACCTCAGACAGTTGAGGACCCCAAGAAAACTATTTGACGAAAATAATTCCCAGGTTTTTCACACTATCACTAAATGGTATAGGAATATTGTCAAATATAACCTGGTCCTGGGGTAGTCTGAACCAGTCAATTTTCGAAATCATGCGAGAGCTCCCAATTAGAATAGTCTGGTTTATGCTGGATTTACTGAGAGGCCATATGATTTACTCCAGTCCCGTATACGTTTAAGGTCAGAGTTCGTAGTATCAATTTTTTTAAATTTTTTTTTTTTATTTCGAGTGGGTTCGCGTTTGACTACACACTGCCTGATGTTGAGCAGATGTGCGGTCTAGGGTGTAGCACGCTTACCTAGAAGATACTCGGGATTTGAAGACACCCACGTTGTACTTTAACGGGAAGACAGACCCAGGCAAAGCGTTCCACATTCTGGCTGTTCGTATGAGGAATGAGGATTCGAAACGCTTGGTTCTAACGCGCGGAATGTCCACCATAAAAGGGTGGCGCTTTATGTTAGTGTTCAGTTTTTTTTTTTAAATAAGTAAATAATTGTACAATTGCCGTGTGACGCTCAAAATCATACAGAAACGTTATCAGGCACATCAATCAAATTTTTGTCAGAGCACGCCTTAAGGCGCCATAGTATCAGCGTTTTCATATGAGTGGGTAAAGACCAATACGACCCGGTATCGCCCGATTTTTGCATTCAAAAATCAATATAAAATTAATATTACCACTATTTACCAAATTTTATGAATAAAAGCCACAGTTCAATTCGTGTGAATAAATAACAGATTAAAAAAAATTGTAAACGTGTAGAAAAGTGCCCAAAAATGCAATAAACTTTCTTAGATATCATGAATTTGTTCTAAAAAGCGGTATCTTCGCATTTATTTTCAATCGAGCGAAGTTTTTTGAATTGTGTTTCGAGTTTATGATTTTTAGAATATTGTGTATTTTTTTTTCAACAACTTCAAGGTTTTATGGAGAAAAGTCAGTTTAACTAGGGCTCTATACCGGTATTTTGAGATTGGATGGCGGCTTAATTTTAACTTGTTAGGGTTTCGTACTCAAAGGGTAAAAACGGGACCCTATTACTAAGCTCCGCTGTACGAGTATGTCCGTCCGTTGGGCGTCCGTCCGTTTGTCACCAGGCTGTATCTCAAGAACCGTGATTGCTAGACAGCTGCAATTTTTACAGATTATGTATTTCTGTTGCCGCTATATCAACAAGTGGGTACCAAAAATAAATATTTAAATGAGGCTCCCATACAACAAACGTGATATTTTTTGCCGTTTTTTAATCAATATTAATAAGTTAATAACGGCAAGCGGTAGACCCTTGAAATAATATACTAAGGGGACTGCTGCTACTGCACGGAACCCTTTGTGCGCGAGTCCAACTCGCATATAGCCGATTTTATCAAAATATTTCTTTTTCGATAAAAGAAGGAAGTTAGTTTGTATAGTCCGGGTGGTTAGCCTTGGTGTCAGATTTTTTAAGCCGCCTGAAGTCCATGAAGGCTTGTTAAAGCAGTTATAGAAATTTGAACAATTTTTAAAAGTGATTGTTACGTTGCCAGAATATTGACCACTTTTCTGATTTCAATCTTTGCTAAGATTTTACAAAGTATCGTTCATTTTTAGACGAAGCATCTTAAAAAAAACCGTGCATGTTACTTTATTAAAAAAAAACTCGTGCGTTATATATTACAATAACGCACAAGTGCGTAATGAAATACATTACGATATTGAAATTGGTGTAATTACAGCCACTTTACGAGCAAATGTATTATAAATTACCTTACTTAATAATTATGTGTGACCCATTAATATAAACCTAACACTGTAAAATGGAAACGTGCCTTTTAAATAAGTATGTAAATAATTGTACAAGTGCGGTGTGATATTTAAGCAATATTTAAGCATATTATTGACTGTATTCTGTTTTGTGTACCAAATAAATAAATAAAATAAAATAAAAATACTTAAATTCACACAGAAACGTTATCAGACACATTAATCAAATTTTTGTCAGAGCACGCCTTAATTTTAACTTTTTAAGGTTCCGTATCAAAAAAAAAATGCGACAAGACTTTCTCAAGTGCTCAGGTAGAGGATTTTTGCTCAAGTGCTTCTCAAAGAACAGGAATAAAACTGTCCGCGGATCCACCTGGTGGATATTGCAGCAGAAAAAAAAATCCGCGAATCCACCTGTGGATTTAGATGGAAAAAGACGTACCTATCCATGAATCCACTTGTAGATTTAAGTGGTAAAAAGGTATCCATGAATCCACGGTGGATTTAAGAGGAGAAAAAGGTATACGCGGATCCACAAGCGGAGCCTAGCTGTGGATCCAAGTGGAGGAAGCCCAAAAAAACAGCTGATTCATACATTTTGTCTAGAACAGCTGATTTTATTCTCGTATTCAGGGTTGACAGTAAAAGTTGTTCATGATGATAGTCTTAATCACCCCTCTAGGTTTGGTACAGGTTAAACAGAAAACACTGTATGTTGCTCAGCTTTCTTAAAAAAGTTGTAAGTAAGTCGCAAAAAACCGCATATTACCCTCGCAAGGGTGTCAAAAGCTTTTTAAAAACCTTGAAATATTTCTGACCGACGCGACGAACCGGAGGAGGTACGAGTACTCATTTACTCAATTCGACGCGTATATATTTTTTTATTTATAACCACGCATAATTTTTTTCTTAGTCGTCCGATTTCAATAATTATAAATTTATTTGAAAAAATGTACTTCAAAATTGGTCCCACTTAAATTGTACCGAAATCGGCTGAGTCGTTTTTGATAAATCAACGATAATGTGAACAATGTCACATCAATCCGTGCGAAATACTCGCGAATTCTGTACACGGGTGAAGTCGGTCATGCTATTGTTTTCAAAAAATAATCTTGTATACATTTAAGTGAAATAGATTGAACTATTCAATTCTGCAATTGTGGTCATGCCATTTTTGTCGAAAAATATTACTCAACAGATCACTATGTGCAGAATCTAGGTCTAAAAGCCAAAGGTTAACGATGGACCAAAGTACACAAAAGATGGATTTCTAACCAGTAAAAGTATAGAAAGTCATGAATTAAACTGCAAACAGTCAACTATGTTTATCTTGCTCTTGCATCACCCACTTTCTACTCGCGAAAAAGAGATGACTAATCTGATTGAGTCCATTTGTCCCACTTGCGCGTAATTGTAGAGACGGACACTTTCGATTTTTGGTTACACAAAAACAATGTTTGGGTCTATTCGGTTATTCAGAACAGATATTATTTGGAAGGTGCTCAGTCTCATCAACATGAAAAAAAACATTCCCTATAAAATAGTAGCTTTTACTGCACAAAAGGGCCTTTTATTTTTACTTCATAAAAAGTGGTGGGTACTAGTATACAACGCTGTCACATTAACTAGACGCTTGACCATGTGACTTGACATTTTGGCGCTCAAGTACGGTGTGCAAAAAAAACCGGCCAAGTGCGAGTCGGACTCCCGCACGAAAGGTTCCGAACCATCTTCTATAAAAGATAAGTTTCTACCTGTTTATTAAGATCGAGTAAAAATTGCTTAAAAATTAATGCGATGCGTCGAGTTAATGTGACCGCGTTATGTATATGACACTCTCCGACTTTTAAACAATATCCAGCTAAAACTTAAGTAGATTCCACCCTCTTTTGCTTGAGATGCAGAGTAAAAAACAAATCAACAAACACACTCTCAGATATATAATACATAGTAGTAAGGATTATAGTACATACAACAGTGTAAAAAAAAATTGTTTATCAATTGACCACGACCTTCTACAATGCAATTATATTTAAAAAATAATTAGTTGCAAAATAATTAATAAAAAATAGTGGGCCAATTTTCCGAAAAAGTTAATTTCTTCCTGTGCCTGTCTTTCTCCATCCTAAGGTTGCCTGGAAGAAATCACTTTTACTGATAAAGTCACCAGTTTGTTAATTATATCTGTGAATATGTGGGTATATATTATGTATAATACATAGAAAGCAATTAGAATATCCACAGACCCATCAATTGCAATTGCTGCCAGCATGCTGGGAACTCTACGAACTGGCAGTGAGCTTGAGCATTTGGATTATATTTAGATCTTCCAAGGGTCTGTGGATAATCCAATTGCTTTCTATGTAGTAGTAGTGTATTTAGTTTTAGCGTATAAAGTAGTATTGTATATTATTGTAATTAATAAAGGCACTTCTACCCTTGTATAATATAAACGGCCGCCTTTCGACTAAGCGTAACCTTTTATAACAACCCATGTAACTTTGGACCCTATAATTTTGCGGGCATTAAACCGGTTGCTAAAGGAGGTCAAATGTATTTTTTAAGTATCTTCGACAATTGAGCGTTGTGATATAATAGCTACACGTGACCAAAATTATAAATGCGAAAGTTAGAATAGAACATGCACAATTTTGTTTTATATTTTTGTTAAATAGTGGACCAATGTTCACTTCACTTTGGCTTTTCGGTGAAGGAAAACATCGTGAGGCAACCTGTGTCCGTTGAAGAAATTCGATGGCGTATATGAATCCACCAACCTGCACTGGTTTTAATATAGTAGATGTTGAATTTCTAAAACCTTATGTAGCATTTATGAATCTTAGCACGTATAATTCTTATTTTTATTCGAAGTGGGGGCGATAAGTCCTGCACTGACGTCCCCCGTCCCGTTTTATGCATTTCCCCCTCCAGTATCTACCCGAGCCAGCCCAGCTCCGATTGTGGCTCTGGGCCACATTACTGCTCCAGTGGCTTGGATGGTATACTAGATAGCGATGAGGATAAAGATGTCGATGCTGATGACAAAGCAATGGTAACGTCATGCAACCCGCAAGCGGTGCTAGTTTCTGCCGTGGCCTTGCAATGCCACAAAACGGTTTACCCCTCGGCAGAGGATAATGTGGCCAGAATGCTGGCCGCATTGGCTCGCTGATCAATAATTCTCAGCTTTTGGGCGAAATAGATGCCAGCATTCTGGTCACACGTCACCTATACCAAACGCCTGACTAGATCTTTGTACAAAATATGAGCGCCCGGCCCCCACGGTTGGTTTGTTCCTCGTTCATGCAGCATGGTCATAGTTTGAGAGACGGAAAGTGACATGGGATGCTTTTAGTTAAAAAAAATATAGTTTGAATAAAAGGTTCCTTCCCATGGGGTAGCACAAATATTACACAGGAGGAACCGTGAGTAAAAGCTGTAGTTAATAATGGTACTTGCCATAAAAAAATATAATACAGTCGCCTGGTAGTTTTACCTAGCCTGGTGGGATTGCAGGGTGTTACTACCATTAGACCACCACGGTACTGATGTTTTTTTCCTGTTTCCCTCGCATAGGGCAATACAAGAATTTGTTCTAAAAAGTATTCATATTTTCTATATCTAATAAATATTGTTTTAGTAGGTAAATATATATTTTGAGTATTTATTTCCATGTATAATTATATCTCATCCCCGATCTCCAGGTTATACTCATGGTTCAATAGAACCATGCGTTGTCCACTTCTGGCTCCTAAACGTTTCTTCTACTTTCCTTTTACTTCGTTATATCCACAATCTTTATTTTCTTAACCCATATGTATAGCAAGTTTTTATCCGCAGCTTCGCCCGCATGATTTTGATTATCTCATGGGAACCCTTTATTTATCTGGGATTAAAAACTAGACTATGCCACGTTCCGTCTTTCAAACCCGAGGCCCTACCTTACCACCCTTAATATAGGAGGTGGAAAATCCAAAAAATAAAACAAAAAACGATTTGACGGTTGTTCGATTCGACAGTTGATTTTCTTGTCATATCTTGAAGCGCACTCTAGAATAGCTTCTCAGAGTTCTCACTTATCGTTATATTATGAAAAATTTACGCAATATCATTATAATTTATAGCCTATGTGTTATTCTGATATATAAGCTATATTATTGCAAAGTTTCATCTCAATACGTTCAGTAGTTTTTGCGTGAAAGAGTAACAAACATCCATCCATCCATCCACACATCCATCCATCCATCCATCCTCACAAACTCACAAACTTTCGCGTTTATAATATTAGTAGGATTACTTTTTTTATGCATAATAGGGCTACCAACTAGCCTGATGGAAAGCGAAGTTGTAGCCGTCGCCGAAGATGGAGCATGTAGACCTAGAAGATACCTATTCACTCTTGAAACAATGTCGGAGGCAGGGCATTCCAATCCCTGGCGGTCCGCATTATGAAGGATGAACCGAATCGCTTAGTACGAGCAGGTGGTTCGTCGACTATGTAGGGATGGTATTTAAGTATTACTTGTGCGTCCACTGTACTGAGTTCGAAAATAAATCCCAATCAATGAATGCGTGCGCTACATTGGTAGAGTGCGTCAGGTACTGCCGTGCACTTTCTCTCGAAGGTCAATGACAAACCGGCACTGGCAGACATTCTGAGCACAAAACAGAGTGAGCATAGAAGTGAAGCTTTATACAATACACTAACGCAGACATGCAACAGCTCATGAACGGGAAATCTCGCCACTTGCCGAAACAGTTCGATAAATTAATTATTTTTTCACAAAAAAATGGCACAACCTATCAATCGTGTATAAAATTGGAATAGTTCGCTCGAATCGATGTTTACATTTTTTACATTACTCTCGATTTACCAAAAATTTTATTGGCTTGACTTGATTTATAGGTATTGCATTTAAATAAAATTTAAATGATATCCTATTGAATTAAAAAATAATTGTTTAATTCAGTTCACCATTGGCGAAAATATCGATGAACATAAAAAATATATACAGACGAACATAGAATCTCCTCCTGGTTAGCAACAAAAACTTTGCTTAGTTTAGCACATAACATGACCAAGCTTCTTTTTTTCGCAATTTTTATTACTCTTCCGGCAAACTTTTTTTTTCGCAGTAGAGATAGCATTCATTTTAGCCACGCCCATAGAGGAGTTCGTGCCGTCAAATTGTAGGCTCTTAAGCGGAAAGGCGGAAAAAAAGTACCTATCCGTAAGAAAGTCTGTCTGAGACCAATAAATTAATCTAAGATACATGAATTCTTTTAAATAAGATTCTTGTTGGGTGATGACACAGACTTTCTTTTAATGCAGAAAGCATTGTTCTTTTCTTTTAAAACTATGTTGCTAAAACAAGATTTTAGATTATTTTGATTTTGTTTGATATATTGGTCCGTGGTATATGATTTACTGAACTATAACTCTGCACTCTCAATATTTTGTGCTCCGAAGCACCGGTTCTGTTACGTGTGCTCTGCTTTCTTCGTCCGTGACTCATATTGTTTTTTTCTTTTGTTATCAAATGCTTTTTAACTGTAGCGCTCATAGCATAGTTTGACTAGGTGTTTGTCAGCGATCACCAAAGTAAAGCAACGTCCGGCTCGGTCAGTCTTTGGATGGGTAACCAACCGTGGGTGGCATTTCCAACTGAGCGCTACCGTGGCTCGGTTGACACGTTAAATTGTAGGTCCCGGTTGTTATAACCGTTTAGCCGTGTCAGAAGCCTACAGGCGGCTTAAAATCTCTGACACCAGGGCTAGCCACCCGGCCTATAAGAACTTACTGTAGATTCAAAGTTATTTTGGCATAAGCTCCTATATCGGTTCCTTTCTAGACGACGGTTATAGCCCAGTGGATTAGCAAGTGGAAATGGCAGTGGACAGGGCACATAGCACGCACTGATGACTGATAGCCATAGGCGATGCTTTGGGCAGCATTATTGTATACTACTGTTGTATTTGTCGAAGATTTGATATAATAATAATTTGGCGCGCGCGCCAGTCGACGAGGGTGCGCGTATTCCCTGAGGATGGAGTACTAAATACTCCGAAACTGGTCGGATTCCTTGCGGATCGACCGTACAATTATAACGTGAGTTTTAGCCGTATTCTGTTATAGATTTGATATAACTTTTAAAAAACACGGATAATAAATTAGACATTGGCTATGATACTCGTATTTCTATCCTACTAATATTACAAACGCGAAAGTTTGTGAGTATGTATGGATGTTTGTTACTCTTTCACGAACAAACGGCTGAAACGATTTAGATAAAATTTTATATGGAGGTAACTTAGACCTTGGATTAACGCATAAAAAAAGTTAGAAATTTTGCAAAAATACGGTAATAATATCTTATTTCGGAAAAATTCAGGGCACAACACACAGGGATTCAGTGACGAATCTAGACCATTTCTCGCTTATCAGAAGCGAGGAAGCTATTAAATTAAATAAATAGTGCCATGTAGGCCGCTACTTGAGGCAATTGTTGCGATGAGACAATCCCATCTGATCCTGCATTACTTTGACGATGTAATTGTATTTGTTGTTCTATATTTCTACAAAGTACTACTGCATGTCCTAGGTAGACGTCTACCCAGGACAAGTAGTCCAGTTAGGTAAGTCCGACTTCAATAAAGAGGCCAATCGCCGAATCCAACTCGGCTGGGCAGCGTTTGGAAAATTGCGTAGCGTCTTCTCGTCCGACATACCTCAGTGCTTGAGGCACTGTTTTCGAGCAGTGTGTGTTGCCAGTGATGACTTATGGCACAGGAACGTGATCTCTCACTATGGGCCTTATTAGTAAGCTCCAAGTAGCCCAACGAGCTATGGAGAGGGCTATGCTCGGAGTCACTCTGCGGGATCGAATCAGGAATGAGGAGATGCGTAGAAGAACCAAAGTTACCGACATAGCCCAACGGATTAGCAAGTTGAAATGGCAATGGGCAGGGCAATAGCGCGGAGGACTGATGACCGGTGGAGTCGAAAAGTTCTCGAGTGGAGACCACGTACCGGCAAGCGCAGCGTAGGACGTCCACCCACAAGGTGGACAGATGACCTCATTAAGACCGCAGGATCGCGCTGGATGAAAGCCGCGTCTAACCGGTTTTATTGGAGATCCATAGGGGAGGCCTATGTCCAGCAGTGAACGTCCTTTGGCTGATGGATGGATGACTACTGCATAGGAGCATCTTAAATATCAGACTACGAGACAAGACCAAACTAACTAATTTAGATAAAAAACTAAAGTTACTGATGTTACGCAATAAACAAACTTAAATGGAACTGGACGGGCCATATGATTAGAAATAGGACAGAAAAGTGGTCAAAAGATGTATCTGGTATCCTCGTGAAGGGAAAAGGAAAAAGGGACGACAGAAAAAGAGATGGGAAGAAGAAATTAGGAAAATAGCCAGACCACTATGGAGAAGAATGGCTACAGACAGAAAAATATGGCAAAATCTGGGGGAGGCCTTTGCCAAAAGGCAATCTGATACTGATGTTACTGATGTCTCAATTTGAATTGTATATAAGCCCAATTACAGAGGCGCCAGCGTAACTATATTAGCTAAATAGCATAGTTCTGTTTCTTTTTAACTTTAAGCGTTCGATAGAGAGAACGCTTTTTACGTTGCTAACTAATCCAGTAGATAATGATGTGGATAATGATAATAATATATTAAGCCCGATTACAGCGGTGCCAGCGTAAATTAGTTAGCAACGTAAAAAGCGTCAATCATTATAAATTATGTAATGCATGCAATGAAATTATAAATAATGATGTGGATAATGATAATAATATATTAAGCCCGATTACAGCGGCGCCAGCGTAAATTAGTTAGCAACGTAAAAAGCGTCAATCATTATAAATTATGTAATGCATGCAATGAAATTATAAATAATGATGTGGATAATGATAATAATATATTAAGCCCGATTACAGCGGCGCCAGCGTAAATTAGTTAGCAACGTAAAAAGCGTCAATCATTATAAATTATGTAATGCATGCAATGAAATTATAAATAATGATGTGGATAATGATAATAATATATTAAGCCCGATTACAGCGGCGCCAGCGTAAATTAGTTAGCAACGTAAAAAGCGTCAATCATTATAAATTATGTAATGCATGCAATGAAATTATAAATAATGATGTGGATAATGATAATAATATATTAAGCCCGATTACAGCGGCGCCAGCGTAAATTAGTTAGCAACGTAAAAAGCGTCAATCATTATAAATTATGTAATGCATGCAATGAAATTATAAATAATGATGTGGATAATGATAATAATATATTAAGCCCGATTACAGCGGCGCCAGCGTAAATTAGTTAGCAACGTAAAAAGCGTCAATCATTATAAATTATGTAATGCATGCAATGAAATTATAAATAATGATGTGGATAATGATAATAATATATTAAGCCCGATTACAGCGGCGCCAGCGTAAATTAGTTAGCAACGTAAAAAGCGTCAATCATTATAAATTATGTAATGCATGCAATGAAATTATAAATAATGATGTGGATAATGATAATAATATATTAAGCCCGATTACAGCGGCGCCAGCGTAAATTAGTTAGCAACGTAAAAAGCGTCAATCATTATAAATTATGTAATGCATGCAATGAAATTATAAATAATGATGTGGATAATGATAATAATATATTAAGCCCGATTACAGCGGCGCCAGCGTAAATTAGTTAGCAACGTAAAAAGCGTCAATCATTATAAATTATGTAATGCATGCAATGAAATTATAAATAATGATGTGGATAATGATAATAATATATTAAGCCCGATTACAGCGGCGCCAGCGTAAATTAGTTAGCAACGTAAAAAGCGTCAATCATTATAAATTATGTAATGCATGCAATGAAATTATAAATAATGAATATTTGAAGTATGAAAATGTATGTAATGATTAATTAAGTATCAGAAATAAGGCTTTTGTATTTGTATTATTTCTACAAAACGGCCATATTCAAGGATATCACTGTATTCATATTCATATTCATATTATTTATTGGTATCATAAATATAAAAGATACACGTCACTTCATTATTATGACCTATTTTTTGCGACTTACAAAAAGGAGGAGGTACTGTGTTCGTCTGTATGTATTTTTTCTTTGTGTATCTGTACCTGTACCAGCCTTTTTTTTAATAGTCCACTACAGGACGTAGGCCTACCCACGAAGGGTGACTGGGCCATTATCCGCCAGGCTGACCCAGTGCTGGTTGATGGATATACACACACGCCATCGAATTTCTTCTTCGGACGTATGCAGGTTGCCTCACGATGTTTTCCTTCACCGAAAAGCCAGTGGTGTGAAATTCCGTACATAAATTCCAAGGAATTCATTGGTACGGGACACGGGACTTGAACCCACGACCTCACGATTGTAAGGCGGATGTCATTACCATTAGACCACCACGGCTTCTTTATGTATGTTCATCGATATTTTCGCCATTTGTGAACCGATTTAAAAAAAACTTATTTAATTCGAAAGGGTATTCTTCAGAGGTGGTGTCATTTAAATTTTTTTTAAATCGGCCGAACCGTTTTTTGATAAATCATCAATAATGTAATGCCTCTGTAATGTAATGTCATTAATAGTGTAATGTTGATAAATCGATGCAAATGATTTCGAATTATGTAGGTACACGATGGAAGTCGCTATTGCGTTTTTTTGCTAAAAATAATTATACCATGGGCAGTAGTATTATTGTATTTTATGAAATAACGAAAAGATAAAATTCATTGCAATTTTTCGGTGTAACTTGTATCTAGAATGGGTAAATAAATAAATATTAGGGGACATCTTACACACGGTCTCTGACCTTAAAGTAAGCAAAGCTTGTGTTATGGCTGTCAGAAACTGATATATTTTTAAATACATACTAATATGGAAACTAACTAAATAACCTATGAATAAATATTCATCACATAAATAATGTTTGGAATCGAACCCACGTCTCTTTGATCCAGGTATCAGGGTCACTAACCACTGAGCCACCGAGGCAGTCAAAAAGTATAAAGCGAATCAAACATTATGGCGGCTATAAATCGATATTCTGAATAGTATTCTGATAAATATTTGATGATGCCACCTCAGTGACACGTAATACCAGACAGGAAGTAACGCCTGACGCATACTAAAGCGAAAGAAAGTGATACACGGAATATAGGTCATATCGACGTGTTTGTCATAACTTTTACTAACGGACCAACCTAAATCATGTTGAAGCGTCATGCATTGGTAAATTTCCTTATTTTAGTCATTTCAGCAATAGGTAGGTTCTTTACTGCACATAGACCTCCCCTAAATTTTTTTCATAAATCTAACGAGATAGAATATGTACTGTACTGTACCAGCCTTTTTAATAGTCCACTGCAGGACGTAGGCCTAACCACGAAGGGTGTTTGGGCCATATCCACCGCGCTGGCCCAGTGCGGGTTGGTGGATTCACATACGCCATCGAATTTCTTCTACGGACGTATGCAGGTTGCCTCACGATGTTTTCCTTCATCGAAAAGTCAGTGGTGTGAAATTCCGTACATAAATTCCAAAGAACTCATTGGTACGGGACCGGGATTAGAACCCACGACCTCACGATTGTAAGGCGGGTGTCACTACCTCTAGACCACCACGGCTACTAGATATAATATATATAACTATTAATTTCGCATGAATGTCTTACTTAGCTCATAGCGTAGTAGGACTAGGTATTTATTAGCGATCACCGAAGTTAGGCATCGTTCGACATGATCAGTATTCAGATAAACGCAGGTGGTATTTACTATTGAGCTCTACCATGGCTCGGATTACATGTTAAATGTGGGTACCGGATGTTTTAACCGTTTAGCCATGTCAGAGCCGTAAGCCGTGGTGGTCTAGTGGTAGTGAAACCCACCTTACAATTGTGAGGTTGTGGGTTCAAATCTCGGTCCCGTACCAATGAGTTCTTCGGAATTTATGTACGGAATTTAACACCATTGGCTTTTCGGTGAAGGAAAACATCGTGAGGCAACCTGCTTACGTCCGTAGAAGAAATTCGATGGCGTATGTGAATCCACCAACCCGCACTGGGCCAGTGTGGTGAATTTGGCCCAAACACCCTTTGTAGGTAGGCCTACGTCCTGCAGTGGACTATTAAAAGGCTGATACAGCCATGTCAGAGACTATGGTAGATCCACCAACACGAACTTATTTACCTATAGACCGAATCAAACACAATGGCGTCAGTAAACACGATGCGAGTCATTGCGCAGTAGCAATTTATTTATATGTCAGCGGCGCAAAGAGTGGAGTTTTGCGTAGCTTATAGCTAACTAAAACTTAACTTAACTTTACAGACGCCTGTTGTTTTTAAACTTTCGCGATTTGAACACATTATTATTATACATACTCATTATTATTATGTCTACCCGACGTTTCGACCGATGGATGTTGGATGATGGATGGATGATGAGTTATTTATTTATCTCGTAATTTTAGTTTTTTTTTTTATTCATTGTAGGTTTGCGTTTGACTACATACTGCCTGATGTTGAGCAGATATGCGGTCTAGGATGTAGCACGCTTACCTAGAAGATACCTATTTACTCGGGATTTGAAGACACCCACGTTGTACTCATAATACTTCGTAATTTTAGTGCGCGATTAGTCCCGTAGTATATAATTTACAGATGGCATATAGCATACATAGGAGGAAAAATATTGTAAGTAGGTATGTCGCAAATATAAAATATTTTTAAATAAAAACGTAAAGCCCATGTAGGTTAGGAACTGATAATGGGAAGTTATCAATAGGTAGGTTTTTATTGAAATTATGTAGAATTTACTATGACTAATAATATATTTGTTAGGTTGATTTTGTAGCTGACGTCGGAATGATGAGGTTTTTATTTATCTCGTAATTTTAGTGCGCGATTAGTCCCGTAGTATATAATAATAACGTGTTCAAATCGCGAAAGTTTAAAAACAACAGACGTATAAGCATTGGCATTCAGCTTGGCAATGCTGCCAGCATGCTGGGCACGCTGCCAACTGGCAGTGGGCTTGAGCATTTGGATTATCTTTAGACCTTCAAGGGTCTGTGGATGATCAAAATGCTTTTTGATGTTTTTTATGTAGTAGTTTTGGTTTTGGTAGATCAGAGGTGGTCCCATTTAAATTTTAACGACTTCAAAAAAGGAGGAAGTTCGTCTGTATGTCATTTTTTGTATGTTCAACGATTTTACGTATACCTCATAGATTCGAGCGAACTATTCCAATTTTGTACCTACACGATTGAAGCCGGTTGTGTAATTTTTTGCGAAAAATAATTAATTACCTATATCGAAATCGGTCTTGAGGTTTTTGAAAAATCAATAATAATCCAAAAAAATCGTACATACATCGATTTAAACAAACCATTCGAATTTCAACGCAACAAAATTCGCAATTTTAGGGTTCCGTAGTAAAACAAGGAACTCTTATAACTTCGTCGTGTAAAATAAATCGAACCCCCCCAAAGAGTTTGTAGAGCATATTTAAAACTTTCTCTCAAAAAAGTTTTGAGCACTGTGGAATCAATGGTGTTTAATGTGTTAATGTGTATTATACTTCAATGTGTGGAGTTATAACTTTTTGATTTATAAAAGAACATTGAAATTATTAAACTTTAATTTTATTTACTTTTTCTGTACACAACTCACAGTTCATTGACCTCACAAATATATTTCTTAAGCTATGACGATTTTCTAGAAGTCTACCATCTAATGAATAACATCATAAAAATTGGTTTTTATCATCATCTTAATCATCGTCACCATCTACGGAAGCCTATCATACGCGTGTCTCGACACGCACGTGACAACTTTTGAAGTCAGTTCAGCAATTTTTAGCGAAATCTAATTTTTAGTTAACTATGCCGCTCTAAACTATTTAGGCTTGCCATTAATACAAAGTTCCGGTTTGTAGGCTCGTTTAAAATTACCTCGTATTTAATTTAGACCTTCCGGTTTAGTCAGAACGGCCCAGCGTGCAGGGCGAACTGAATGAATCCAGTTGGATAGTCAGAATTTTCTGGAACTATCTGAATTCAGTTTCAATGCTACGCTTTATAATGTTACACATGGTATTTCACTGTGGGCCTTTAAGACGAGGCATCGGGCCGAGATACACGAAAACGAAAACTTTTGAAAGCGCGATGTGAGAGGACGAATGATATTGATTCAAATTTAAAAAATCTCATAGATAAGGGAAAATCTTGAAAAATTTAATGAACCGGACAAAATTTTGGAAAGTAACCGGCTTTATTAAAAAAAAAACTTAAAAATTTTTCACCAAAAAAAGTTTAATAATTCTAATGCTCAGAATTATTACAATATTTCATAGACCAAGAAGTTATTTTTTTTTAATGTGTACATTCCGAGTAATCTTTTTATGTTCAAGTTTTCACTTCTGCCGGCTCTCCCAGAGTGCAAGCCGTTTTTTTTTTTACTACTTTTAGCCACCAACTCGTACCTTGTAGCGGTGGATAGAGAATGTAGACCTACCGGGCTAGGATGCGCATGAAGTAATATTTCTTTCGACGTATCAGAACGAGACATCGTTATGGCAAAGAATACATCTGTCACTTTTTCACACATCGAAAGGACTTCTTTTCGAGGCTTTTCGTGGTCGCATGCTGGACTAGGTAGAAGATACATATTCACTATTATCCAGATTGTAAAAAAAATGTCTGGATGTCAATGACGGAGTGTGGGGCGCATTCGAGGCGCATTAGACTGGTCATGTCAATCCTGTCAATCCCTGGCGGACCCTGGCTGATCATGTCAATCCTGTCAATCCCTGGCGGTTTAGACTAGTCAAGTCAATATGTCGCTTACCTTTTTAAAATTCCTTGGCTTTGAACGAGATAGCAATATGCTGATTCAGCCCGATTCCCTTGGACTTTAATTCGATTATAATCTAAAAAAAATATCCTACGTAAAATAATTGAAGGCTTACTCACTCCAGCAATGAGTAGTTAGATAACATCTTATCACTGAGTCATTTCGCGAGAATACGATATAATAATAACGTACGATAAAATGTAATTATTCATATCTTAGCAATTTTATTGTTACTATGGTATATCTGGACATGTTTGGCCACTTTTCTTGTGTCGGCATTTTATAGTCCAGTGCTGAGCATGGGCCTACATTTCGTGGTTGCCTGCAGGAGAATGAAACGGTAGAGCATGTTTTGGGGCATTGCAAGGCCACGACAGAAACTAGAATCGCTTGCTGGTTGCATGACCCTGCTATTGCTTTGTCATCAGCATCAACATCATCATCCTCATCGCCATCTAGTATACTATCCAAGCCACTGGAGCAGTTATGCCAGCGGCCCAGAGCCACGCTCCGTCATGTCACTTTCCGTCTTTCAAACTATGACCATGCTATACGAGGAACAAACCAACCGTGGGGGCCGGGCGCTCATATTTTGTACAAAGATCTGGTCAGGCGTTTGGTAGAGGTGACGTGTGACCAGAATGCTGGCATCTATTTCGCCCAAAAGCTGAGAATTATTGATCAGCAAAGCAGTGCGGCCAGCATTCTGGCCAAATTATCCTCCGCCGAGGGGTAAACCGTTTTGTGGCATTGCAAGGTCACGGCAGAAACAAGAACCGCTTGCGGATCGCATGACGTTATCATTGCTTTGTCATCAGCATCGACATCTTTATCCTCATCGCTATCTAGTATACCATCCAAGTCCCTGGAGCAGTTATGCGGCCCAGAGCCACGCTCCGTCACTTAAAGGAGCTGGGCTGGCTCGGGTAGACGCTGGAGGGAGAAATGCACAAAACACCCCATGTGGGACGTCAGTGCAGGACTTATCGCCCCTACTTCAAATGAGAATGAGAATGGGCCTACCCGTACCCAAATATTTTCTCAAAAAATGTTGACAAAACGAGACCACATAGCTCGTGTTGTCAAAAAGTTATCAGCACTCATGTACATGTAGAGCCAAGCTTTTAACTCTACACGCTGTAACTCTACAAGCTCCAACTTCACAAAACCTACATGACTGTATCTTAGTATCTTCGTAACCAAAACGTTGGTGTTTATTTGTCTCTATACAGGGTTATTCCTAATCAATTAGCATCCTAATATAGGGGCTTATTCTGTACATCACAACTAACAACTTTTGTTCTGCAACTTTTGTAAAAATCAAAAAAAAATATTGTTGTTTCATAGAAAAATATCGTTCACCCGCGACAAAATGTATGGAACAGCTGAATTTTTTGAGTTTTAACAAAAGTCGAAAAACAAAGTTTTTAGTTTTGATGTACAGAATAAGCCCCTGAAAAGATGCTAATTGATTATAAATAACCCTGTATACGTATAACTGTATAAGTATTAGAGTAAGTGTGCCGGTTGTGGCCACTGATCCGGTTGTGGCAATTTGGTGTCAAAATTATTCCATAAATGATTATGATAAATAATTTAAGACCATAAATATTGTCTGTGTGAATCTCAATGTTAGAAAATTTCTTTAAAAATATTATTTTAAAATTAAACTTGCTAATAAATCATTGAAATTCAAATTGACCACAAATGACACTAAGATAGACAACTGGTGCATCTACCCTGTTCTACTATTCACTAGTGGGCGCGAGCATTAGCATTATCTGTAGACTGTTTATGGTTTGTGGATTACTTTTTGTATAAGTAGTACTTAGAAGCTTTACATTTATTGTATTTTGTTAAAGAGTTTGAGCAAAAAGAGAAGCGTGGTAGGTGAGGTCGCCCGTGTGCCATTTTACTAATTTTGTTACGTTGACAACACTGCTCTGTCATTGCTAGTACAACTAAAAGTGTTTGATACTTGGTAGACACCAATTCGGTTTTCATCAGTAGACTCGCGTCTACCATGTAGTCGGTACCTTGGCTGCTGATTAAAATTTTAGTGTTATTCACAGTAACGCCACGAAGTTTCTCTATTTGCGCAAACTCTAGATAATAATATTATTTTTGTCAAAAATAGTATAACGGATTTCCACTGTGTACTGAATCCCCATAGTTCGCACGAATCGACGTGTCATCCGTGTAAGTATGTAATTTTTATATTTTGATTTTTCAAAAACGGCTCAGACGTATTCAATAAAATTCAAATGGATGGAACCTCGGAAATATACCCTTTCGAAATAAAAAGAATGTTTTAAATCGGTTCACAATTGACGAAAATATAAATAAACATACATAAAAAACATAGGCACAAACAAACATAATACCTCCTCCTTTTTGGAAGTCGGTAAAAAATAGGGACTTATTTTCTTTGTTGTTCAAAACTCTTCATATTTTACTAAACAGGATACAGGAGGAACCTACACAAACTATAAAAATAAGCAAATACAAAAACGAATACTAAAACACTGCAACAACTAAGTAATATCCAATTGTATTGTACATTGTTCTATTTTACTAATAATACATTACCGACAAAGTTATTTGAATTCCGATAAATTTTAAACATATTTATAAATAGGTAAAAATCTAAAAACATTTTAGATTTCATAAATACCCAGAATTTCAACACGGAAAAAATCTCAGTAATGTAAACAAAAGGTGTTATAGTATTTTGCAAAATGCAGAAGTTTCAGAAGGAGGTACCTAGGTATACCAAGCGCCACACAAATCGACGGGTGAGAAGTTAGCTGCAGATGACACTTCGCCGTGATTCGCAAATTATTGCGCTGTGTGCACAATGCCTATGGCGAAGTAGTGAGCTCGGGCGTAGGGAGCGCGCAGGAGGCACGAGGTTAGCGGGCGGGTGTGCCCCGGCGTCTCGTCTCTCTGGCTCCCGCGCGTACCCATATTTCAACTTTTGCACAGAACGCTTCGCATAACTTCCCATCCGCCGATTTGTGTGGCGCTTAGTATAAGTGACTATACAATATTATAAACAAACTTTTACTATGATACTTAAGTCCATCGAAATTCTTAAAAGATCCGCTGTTTCATAGATTTTGTCGGAATCAATGAACTTTTTTGTATACGACATTTGATTTCTTTTTGACCGACGAACCGGAAAAAAAAATCAAAAAGGCGAACCGGAGGAGGTACTCAATTCGACGCGTATATATATATATATATATGTGTAACCCTAACCACGCCTTACTTTTTACGTAGTAGTCCGAGTTCGATAACTCTTTTTTTTTATTTTATACTTCGAAATTGGTCCCATTAAAATTTTATCGAAATCGGCTGTGCCATTTTTGATAAATCAACAAAAATGTAAAAAATGCTACATCAATCCGTGTGACATATTCGCGAATTCTGTACACGGTTGAAGTCACTCATGACATTTTTTGCGAAAAATAATTATTTCAATTTATTATTATTTTTATTTATTAAAATAATTATTTTAATTATTAATTGATCACCACGTCAGAGGTGAATTTATTATAAATCCTATATTTACTTGTTTATTATCTTTCACTCTCGTGGAATTTTGTTTTCTCTGGTAGATATCCAAAAGGAACCTTTAATTTTTCCAGGACAAAAAGCAGTCATTCGCCGACACTCTCCAACTTTTAAACTATACCCAGAAGATTCCTTGAGTTAAAAACCGCCGTTTTCTACTCTATATAGAATCACTAGGAAAAGTTTCTAACGCCCAAAAGTCAAATACCGTTAAAAATAATTATAATTAGCACGAAACACAATAGGAGTAAAAGAATAAGCTTCTATGGCCGACTAAGTCGCAAACCAAAAAAATTGTCTAAATAAACGAGAAGAGCCATAGAGATATAGAGATATAGATCCTTACTAGTATTATATAAATTCGAAAGTGTAAGACGATGCAATCGTTAGCAAAAAACACACAAGTGAAAATTCATACTGTTAAAAAATTTCGGGAGTATACCCTAAAACTATAAAATATTTTTTAAAATCGGTTCACAATTGGCGAAAGTATCGATGAATATACAAAAAAAAATACATACAGATGAACATAGAACCTCCTCCTTTTTGGAGTTCGGTTAGAAAAGAAAGCAAAGACATACAGAAAAAACATTTCCGCCCGAGAAGACATTATTCCCTAGAACTATTTTATTCAATGTGCACAAATTCGAGTACTCTACCTACACTAGATCGTTATCGAAAATATTACAGGTAGAAAAAAGTGCAGCACAATCAATATTATATCATAAAATATCATTATTATATCCCGAAGTAATAAAATATACAGGTGTGAGCACACCTAGTTTGTATGACTATGGCTGCACTTTCTATGTTATAAACTAATTATGCAATATTTTTTTTATTACCAATATATCAACAGACGTATTATATCACAAAGAAAAATATAAAGTGACGGTTTGAACAAGATTATTTTTTGCAAAAATTAGCATGACCGACTTCACCCGTGTACAGAATTCGCGAATATTTCGCACGTATCGTTGGAGCATTTTTCACATTTTTGTTGATTTATCAAAAATGGCTCAGCCGATTTCGATAAAATTTTAATGGGACCAATTTTGAAGTATACTCTTTCCAATAAAAAAAGAAATATTGAAATCGGACTACTACGAAAAAAGTTATGCGTGGTTAAATATACGCGTCGAATTGTATACCTCTTCCGGTGCGCGGTGGTTCGTCGGTCAAAAAAACAAAACTTTCTAAAAAAATTACACCAAGACATCCAGAAAAGGACAGCCCCAGGATATTCCTTATCACAATTTTCGAGGTGCACGAATTCGAGTACTCAAGAACTAGATCATTATTGGAAGATTACAGGAGATGAAAACGTTTCTGAAATATGGAAACTAAAGACAAAAAAGGACTTCGCCATTCTGGCTATAGAAAATTATATTATATAATTATGATGTCCCGTAGTAATTAATTATCAATATCTTATAGCACACTATAGGTATATGTATAGGTATCACAAAAAAATCAAAACTTTCTAAAAAGAAACCAAAGACATACCGGAAAAGGACACTCCCAGGATATCCTTTAGCACAAATTTTTCACCCAAATTCGATTACTCAAGCACTAGATCGTTATCACTGACACTGTATCCATATCTTATCGTGTTCACGTTGCGCGCGATGTCTCGCGGACGAGCGGTGGATAACTGAACTGAAGATAATTATGGTCGACCGGCTTTTTAACACGGTTGTAGGGTCTAAATCATGAGTGGTAGCGGCTTTAAAATTAATACTACACCTATTTTGTGAAATTGTCATATTATTTTATCAGCCAGTTACAAAATATGATCTGACCTCATTAAGACCGCAGAATCGCGCTAGATGCAACATGATTGAAAACGCTCCCAACCGGTATTATAGGAAATCTATAATCCGCGCCACACAAATAGGCGGATGGGAGGTTAGGCGCACAACACTGCTCAAAAAGCAAAATATAGGTATGCACGGGTGCCAGAGGGACGAGTCGCCGGGGCACACCCGCCCGCCAATCCCATGCCTCCCGCGCGTTCCCTACGCCCGTGCTCACTACTTCGCCACTTGTGTAGGCATTGTGCACACATGCGCAATAATTAGCGAATCACGGCGAAGTGTCATCGAAGTGCTAACTTCTCATCCGCCGATTTGTGTGGCGATACATATACAAGGTTATTTGCTTACTCTGTACAAAGCTGAAAAGGGGGTGATTCAGACCATCCTACTTGGGTAAAATGTGTACATATACGAAATGAGAGGCGGGCACTTGAGGTGACCACTTTAACAGGCTCAACGTTGGAGTGTATAATAGAATACTTGCTGAGCCTAGCTCTGACGCAGCCGGAGCGCTATTCGATTTGGTGAGTCGCCTCAAGTGATCTGAAATATGTAGTAGTTCCTATTAAGTGGTTAGTAAGCTAGAATACGTTAGAATATACAATGGGGCTGCCATGCATTTTATACAACACAATACAATACAAGAACAGTTTATTGACACCACAAGAAATAAAACATAACAGAAGAAGAAAAAACGACAGAAGAATGGTACAAAAGATGGTAAAAGCGATTTCTTCCAGACAATCTCTAATTAACGGAAACGTGTAATTTACATGGACGATGATGTAAATATAAATGAATAATGTACAGCTATATTTATAAAAGTCCCAAAACTTAAATTATAATTATAAAAATAAATCCACTTAGATATCCCTACATACACAATAGTACAAAATAAACCCACTTAGATATCCCTACATACACAATAGTACAAAATAATATCACAAAACGACTACTCAAATTAAAACAAAAAGTTTCCTATGCAAAATAAATAATCCGAAGACATACTGGTAAAAGATACTCCCTGAAAATCTCGTAGAACTATTTTTTAAGTAGCAAAAATTAATAAATCGCTTTCGCGTGTATCTTGGGCAGCGCCTAGACATTACATTTATCGGTGATAGAAATTGAACTAATAAGCTACAATCAGATAACACTTTTATCTTAACATTTAGCGGAATAAAAACCATTTAACCTAATTTATTAATATTTGAATTTAAGGAATTTATGAATTAAAATGCTTAGTTGGCAAATAAAATACTGGCAAAGCCCTTTAGGGAATAGTTAAAATGTGTTTTCAATTAGTTCTTTTTTTTATTTATTGTAATTATTTTTCGCAAAAAATATCATGACCGACTTCAACCGTGTACAGAATTCGCGAATATTTCGCGTGGATCGATGTAGCATTTTTCACTTTAATGTTGATGTATTAAAAATGGCTCAGTCGATTTCGATGAAAGGACATGTCCAGAAAATGTATGGAGGCTGGTATAATAATAATCAAAAATTCTAACCACAACACTCGTTACATTTCGAGAAAGTTCATATTTTTCTGAATCTATTACAACAGTTAAAAACAAAAAAGACCCCTCCGATTTTTTTAAAATTAATTTTGAATTTATTAGAAAAAAATATATATTTCGCTCAATAGGTAGTTTATCTCTAGCAGCCCTGATTAAGTAAGCTCCATATTGTTAAATAAAAGCATTTTACCAATTAGACACACTTTTTAAGTGACTTTTTTGTCACATTGTACCTATTAACTGGTCACACTGGTAGGTTATAATTTTTAATTTTAGCAAATTAAGATATGAATGTGGAAGAATCAGCTACGAATGCAAGTAAAATAACAATAGTAGCACTTTATTATTGCTAAACTAGAAAAAATAATAAGCTGTATTGAACTGTTATTTTTCATACAATTTGTTTTTCGTATTTTAAAATTTTAATTTTGTAATATTAATTTGATTTAGGTAATAATAATAAATAAAGCTGCCAGTAACGTTGCACGCCTTGCATAGGCAAGTTTGTATTGAGTCATGATTATATCTATACCACCTTTGTACATGCAAACTGCAATAAAAAAATTGACTTTGACTTTGACTTTGAATAACACCCAAACATAGAGCAAACATTTATGTTCATCACATAAATATTTGCCCTGGTAGGGATCGGACCCACGCCTCTTTGATCCAGAAGTTAGGGTCACTAACCACTGAGCCACCGAGGCAGTCAATATCCCGAGTCATGCCAATAATACGATCAGAAAATGTTTTTCTACTTAAACTATAAGCCGTTAAAAAATAAATTTACAAAACAAATTAAACTACCTAATAATAAAATTACGTACGGTACAAGGTCATGGCCTAACCCTTTACATCGCGGGCAACGTCCACGTGTACTTTTCTGTTTATAACATTAGTAATTTAAGTATCTGCCTTTACGAATTATTTGTCAATTAGTAATAGCTTCATTGACGAACACAATGTGAGCTTTGCTGCTGCATTTATACACATTATTTGGTAATGAATCGTTACGATTTTGACTGACGAATGACTTAATTTATGGTGACTATATTTTTTTTATTTAATGACGATAATTTTACATTTGTAAGTGACGCAACGGGCTCTAAGAGCTGCCCCCCGACCGCCTAAGCAATAGCAATCGTTTATGACTTCATTTTAGTCATTTGGCACCGCCTATGTGACGTTAGCCACCAAAGTTGTTCATTCAACGATTGCTTTCACAATCCGCGCAAAGCAATTGATGGCTAACGTCACATAGGCGGTGCCAACTGACTAAAATGAAGTCATAAACGATTGCTATTGCTTAGGCGGTCGGGGGGCTGGTTGGATCATTGCGTCTTGACCCGGCTCGCTTGGTCTAGCGTGACAAACATTTATGTTATCGAAGACGTGTTATGGTCAGAAGTGTCAGAACATAGGCCGCTGGTAGTCGAATTTTAATTCGGAGACTTAGTCTTGAATAAACCGAACCGGACGTGTCACGCGGGCCGAACCGCAGCTTCTGGGGTAAAAGAAGTGGCGAAGAGATCGAATTTTACAAATCTCGTTGCAGCATAGGCCTCTCCGCTTTAGATTGAAATTCACTGTGCTGTTTGGGTACCTACGCGTGCGGACTGTACAACCGGCTCGCATATTTGGCAGTTGAATAAGATGTATGTCGAGTTTATAGCTACTTTGCAGAGTGCAGCTGCTGCGAGAAAAACTAAAAAAGTGTGGTGTTAACGATTTGGTCAACGTGACCAACACGTTAAGTCAGCGCATGATGATGTTAGGTGCATTACTTTGCTTGTCTCGAGGCTGGAGCCCTACTTTGATTCAATGAAGCTAAGTAGTTGTATCTTCAAAAGCCGCTTAAAATGGCGCCAGAAAAATACTGAAGAAATACTATTAAACAAAATTAGTTGTGCTTGTTCAAATAATAATTTTCAAAAGTTCTGGCAAGAATCATCAAAGCTTAGTAAAACCAAGTCTAAGGTTCCGGCTTCTATTGATGGCGAAAGCGATGGCGAGCCCCTCGACAAGCAGCATGAAAGTACGACTCTAAACCTGTGAAAAGTACTCCGCCGCTCACAACTTATAAATAATGAGGGGAAGTCTGTGGCTATGGTTTGCGGAGTTGCTGCGAAGAAAGCCATGGCTGCTCTTCCTATGTGCCTGAACGGGACGGAGTTGAAGTACGTCACGTCGTTCAGGTACCTGGGACATATCGTTACCAGCGACCTCGCCGACGACCATGACCTTGACAGGGAGATACGCTCTCTTGCTGTTCGGGCGAATGTGCTAGCCAGGAAGTTCAGTGGCTGCTCTCGGGGGGCGAAAATTTTGATATTCAGGACTTATTGTACTGCACTTTATACACCGCAACTATGGTCTCAGTACAAAGTCGAGAGTTACCGCACGTTTAAGGTGCAGTACAATGACTCTTTCCGCATTATGTTTCGTCGTGCGAGGTGGTGCAGCGCCTCGACTATGTTCGCCGAGGCCCGCGTGCCGGCTCTTGACGCTCTTTTCCGACATCGCCTTACCAGACTTGCCAGGTTTAGAGAGATACGCTCTCTAAATCTGGAAATGCCAATGTTAATGTAATATTTGCCCACTGCTTCTATTTTAGGAAGCAGTGGTCAAAATTACTAAGATAGATACGTATGAATTTTCGTATTATTCAATATTTCTGTTTTATCGTTTGAATTTGTATTATTTTGTAACTATTTATTTACGGAAAGGAATTTTATTTATTTTTCATCACATATATTCGAAAAGGACTACTTGGTTCGCCTTTAAGGGCGCCCAAAGGTGGTGTTTTCTATAAGAAACTTTATAAGTGCGCCGGAATTATCTTTGCCGCGCACTTTATGAATTTGGAACAAATAAGTGCGACGGAATGAACTTTGCCGAGCACTTTTTGAATTTGGAAGTATTTGTAATGTTAGTGTTCAGCGCCAAGAAAATTAATGAAAAGAATGTAAATATAAGTTTTCATTTTTTTAATATTAGATACCATTTAATTTCGGGTATTGCGGCGTTCAATTTAGTTGTTATTTTACGTTTCGACGTTTTATTAAATATTAATATTACAACAAAATATGAGGCGCCTTTTATTTTCTCTTAGAGGTGATGAAAAGTAGAGTTTACCACTCAGGCGCAAAATATATTTTTGGCTCGGGCGACGTAGATTGAATCCCTCACTTCGCTTTGGATTCAAAAGAGTGCCCTCGCCGTAAATATATTATTTTGCTCCCATATAATACAATCTACTATTATTTTATTTCATCTATGTCTGGAAATTTAATATTTAAAACTACTACATATGTACCTATCTACATAATAAATTTCAAATGAATTAGTTTCGTATTAAAAGGGCTATACAAAAAGACACGTTTTTTTAAGTCGAATGCAGGAGAGGCCGTTGTTTCAGTTTATAATTACTTATAAGCATTAAATTTTGATTATTATGGATATTAAAAAAAAAATTAAATAACAAAACTACATACAAATAAACAATTTAGTAAGAAAACGAAAGTTCGTTCAGTTTTTGTAAAAATTGATTGATTAATACATACTTACTCATACTCATACTTTTTTTTGACCGACGAACCACCGGACAAAAAAAAATATATACACACGTCGAATTGTATACCTCCTATACAATTCGACGCGTATATATATTTTTTTTTGTATAACCACGCATAACTTTTTTCATAGTGCTCCGATTTCAATAACTATTTTTTTATTGGAAAGAGTATACTTCGAAATTGGTTCCATTTAAATTTTATCGAAATCGGCTGAGCCATTTTTGATAAATCAACAATAATGTGAAAAATGCTACATTGATCCGAAATATTCGCCAATTCTGTACACGGGTGAAGTCGGTCATGCTAATTTTTGCAAAAAATAATCTTGTTATTAATAACAATTACTTACAGTTTATAAAATTATTAATATAACAATATTTCACTTTCAATTTTAAACATAAATAGGCACTCGGCACAGAAATGGTAGAGGACAACCAAAAAAGTGTGGATGAATTGTGTGAAAGATGATAAGCGAGAGAAAGGAGTTGATGATGAGATGACGTATGATAGAGTGAAGTGGCGAAAAGAAACGTGCTGTGCCGACCCCACCAAATGGAATAAGGACAGGATGATGATGTCGTAGTTTGAGCCATAAGACATCTTAAAAGTTCTCGTTTGGAGACCACGTATCAGAAAGCGCAGCGCTGGACGTCCACCCACAAAGTGAACGGATGACCTCATTAGGACCGCAGGATAATGCTGGATGCAAGCCGCTTCCAAACAGTCTTATCGGAGATCTAGAGGGAGGCCTAAATTCAGCAGTGGACCTCTTATGGTTAACACGGCAATGTTTTTTTTTGTATAAAATATGTAGGTAGTTATGAGTGTTTAGAAGCAGTCTAGCATTACGTATATAATATATGTAGTGCTTACAATAAGTAGTACAAAAATATATCTAATATATAAAATACTTGAACTTAGCCCTTATAAAAATTGTGTATTTTGGCTAAAAACTGACACCAGGGCCAGGGCAACTAGCCACCCGGCCTATACGAACTTACTCAAACAACATTCAGCACGGTCAGTCTTTGGGTGACCGCGGGGGGTATTTTCAACCGAGCGCTACCGTGGTTCGAATGACACATTAAACTGTAGGTTTCGGCTATTTTAACCATTTAGCTATGGCAGAGGCCTTCAGGCGGCTTAATAATTAACGCCAGGGCTAGCCACCCGGCCTACACGGACTTACTAGCGCCTACAATAAATATACTAGCAAACTTAAAAAGCATTTTTTTAAATTGATCGAGTGAACGAAGTAGGAGAGGTCTCCGTTTTAAGTCGACAATCTTGCTTTTGTCTTTGTGGAGGTTGATTCTTCTCTACAAGTCGCATTTTTCAACGAATCGCGACAAAACTTGGTAGATTAATTCTATACAAGGTAAATAATGAAAATTACATTTTTTTAATGTTTTCATGTGATGATTATCACGACGAATGTGGTTTTTACTCACAATGATAGCCTGATGTCTCTGCTAAGTAAAAAGGAAAAAATAATTGTGCAAAAACATCAAACTTTTTTTTATTAACCCTTAAGTCACCTGGCATCAATAAATGGAAAATAAATATTAATTCATTTTTTCTCAGAAATGGCTAACTTTTGCATGAGGGTTTAAGGGGTATTTGTTGATAATAACCCCCTCTATAACCCACAAGAAGGAATAGGTTTAATAACCATTAACCCTGTATAATAATAAATAATTCATTTTATAGTTTGGGGGCGAGTTTTGATTGGGTAGGTACCTATTCCCGTAAAAAGGGGGAAAAATTGTTGTAGCGCTATTTATCGACCTATAGGACAAAAAACTAAAAATATTCGTGATTTTCGAGCAAATTTTTGAAACGTTATATATCATTTCTAATTTTCACAGAGGATCGCTCGCTCTTTCGTGCACACAAGAATTCATTTTTTATCTTGCTTCGTAAACTTATGTTTAATAGTGGACTATCAAAAGGCCGGTACAGTAGAAACAGTACTTGATTATACTATCATTATCTACTAGCTGACCCGGCAGACCATTGTTTTGCCATATAAAAAATTGTAAAGCCACTAATATTACCTAGGGGTATAACATCGACTTGACATTTTTTCACATATCATATTGATGGGGTTTAAAAAATAACCTATAATCTATTCTCAATACTACCAAATATCCACAAAAAAGCGTAAAAATTGGTTTAAAAAAGCCGTTTCAGAAGAATTCGATGACACACACTTAAATTAATGTAACAAAACACTAATAATATATATATAATACAGTAAACGTTATAATCATACCATAAAAATGGGGTTTAAAAATAGTCCATGACCTATTTTTCTCAGTCCTACCTACCTACTATAGGTATATACACAAAAAATCACAGAAATTGGTCTAACCATTTCGGAGGAACTCTTTAACAAACTATGACAAGAGTTTTTTTTTTATACAAAGAAAAAGATTATAATAAATTGTGAGAATTTTCATCAGGTGATATATAGCCGGGAACCTAACCGGTTGCAAAAAATAAAGGTAGTTATTGATTTTATTAACCCTTCACTGGCACCGGGCAAGATGCCAAGGTCCCGTACAAATAATAATTTAATATTCATCCGAATAATAAGCAAGAAAAATCAAATTTCGAACGCAACTCCGTAATTCTTTACGTAAGAACAAATTCCAGTAGGAAAGTAGAAAAACATGCTTTATTAGCACACAGTTAAAGACGAGTTTCCTGAGCGCTGCAATTTTCTCTGTTTCGGGGTTAGGTCCTGAGATTTTTCACGAAAAATTATCACCAATTTTCTTCGCGACCGTGAACGCAACGCGCATGCCTAACACCCATTCACGAACGGCGTTAGACAAGGACGGACGCCACGCGAAAGAAAGGGACGGCGACAGGATTCCCAAAATTCTGGGAAAGCCACAGCGATGATCATTGAACATTATGTAGGTATTACGTACATGCATTATGTCATAATCTCATAATGGTTCTTAGTTTAAAATTGCCGTGCAGATTGACGCCCAAATGTGAATAGAGTTCGAAATTCGAACACACATTTTTATTTTTATGCCACATTTTTTTACATGCTGGGTGTGTACTGGCCGGTTACAAAAATCGTGTAACACAGTAAAGCAAACGCGGTATTCCACAGCACTGTATTAGCGTATGACACTTACTAACTGCATTAGTACTAGATTTTTAGGTCACGAACCGTCTTAATCTGGATACTAAATTGACGAGTAAAATGAACTCACCGACAGCTGGAAACTTGCACATTGACACACTCGAAAAATAACTGCAGCACATACGTCTATTACACATTTAAACTGTTTGAAATTAGAACATTAGCTTTTTTCATGTAACACGGCTTCAGCGGACATCGACACAGGTTATGTTTTTCTATTTATATACGCGCTCCCGGTACGTTGCATTTGGTTGTCGGTTTTTAGTTCTGTTTTTAAATTTACGGATTGTTGTACTGAAAACTGGTTAGATGGTAAAAAAATCAATTGAGAGACGCTCAGTTCGTAGCCATTTTGTGTCTGGCAAATGTAGGGTGTGTTTTAGGCGCATGCGTGGGAGAGCTGTCGCCCGATGGTCTAGCCGGGATACTACAGCGCCAAATTTACTCATTCTGTTGGCTGAAACTACAAACTAAAAATGCTCCACGCATAATTGACAGTGTCATACAGGAAAAACTACAACTGCTCTGACGTTGATTGAAAAATTAAGTAGGGTAGACACTAACGTCATTTGCGATTCGGTTTTAGAACGAACTAAAGTCGATGCGTTCGGGATTCGAATATGTAGAATTGTGGGAATATTGCAATGCATTTATTGTATTTTTTTCGGGCTTTTTTGGTTTTTTGTACGTGGTTAAAAAAGTTCTCCGACATATGTACCTATGTTTGTAAAATCGGGAAATATTTTCTCTGTGTTATGAAGTATCGTAGGTCGTATAGACCGATCAAACTTAATAGTCTGTGAACATGAGGAGAGTCATTGCACAGTAGTGAATTCATAATATATATGCCAGCGGGAGCGATCAGTGGGGTTTTACGCAGATTGTGAAATGTGAACTAACTTCACAGTACATTTTTATTCGGAATTCATTTAAAAATTAAAAACGACGAATACGAGAAATCCGGGCTCCGACTCTGTTAGGGTTCCGTAGTAAAACGAACCCTTATAACTTCGTTTCAACCCCACCTCGTGTGGAGTCGTTGAATAGGGTTTCTAAAATGAATGTAAATAAACCATTTTTTGTCACATGTACCATTTGTGAGATATAGGTCACCAAAGCTGAAAAAAGAGTGGCTCCCTTTTATTGCCCGTTGCCCGTAACTTTTTGAGTTATAAAGAAACATTGCAATTCTCAAATTTGCACATAGCTCAGAGGTCATTGACCTCACTAACATATTTCATACTCAAAAAATTACGTTTTTCTAGTAGTCAACCTTAGATGGTTGTTATGTAAAAAATAGTTTTCGTCATCATCATAATCATCGTCACCATCTACGGAAGCCTATCATACACGTGTCTCGACACGCTCTTGACATCTTATTTTTATTTGAGTAGTTCAGATTCGTTTTTAGCCAATGTAGATACCTAGATAGATATATTCATTCATTTATTCATTCATTTCGTGTCAATGGCTAGACTCTTTTTAAATTTTTTGAGTTAATGATGATGTTAACTAAGTTAATTTAAGATGTTAAGTTAATTTTGTTTGTTGATTTTTTTTGGATAGATAGATATTATTTATTGTTAACACAAAGAGCACAAATAACACAAATAACAAAAACATAATAACTATAGGTATAGCGTGTAACAAGAGGCCTTATTATGTAATATAAACTTGTGTATATATAAACTTAAGGTAGTATGGAAAGTAGAGAACTAATATTTTAATAATTTTGACAGCTAAGTATAATATTCTGCACATTTGTTGATGGCATTTTTTGAGTATTTGCTATAATATACAGCAAATGTGTAGTTTGCATACATTTTGCTATTGTGCCTATTTTTAAATTATTTACTACTAGCTGACCCGGCGAACTTCGTTCCTCCTAACAGTCGATTAACGTAGCCTAAGTTACTCTTTATTACATCAGCTACCTGCCAATAAAAGTCCCGTGAAAATCGGTCCAGCCATTTCAGAGATTAGCCGGAACAAACAGACAGACAAAATTATTATATACTACGGGACTAATATTATGAGATAAATAAATACCTCCTCACCTAACCTAACCTAACGCGCGATTAATCCCGTAGTATATAATAATTATGTGTTCAAATCGCGAAAGTTTAAAAAAAAGAAAGACAACAATTGTAAAAAATGTTATTTTGGTGTATGTAGGTACCATATAAATATTCATATGCACATGCATATGAATGTTTATATTGGTACATACAGAAATAACCGTTTTTTACTACATAGTAAAAAAGGGTTATTTCAATATTACAAACAGATATTATTTATTTGTATGTATAGATTGGCAGTCATTCGGAAGATATTCGAATCTTTATTCAGAAAACATTTCTTGTAAGTACAAGCCGAATCAAACTTCTAGGCGGCTGTGATGTTAGCTACAATCTGCGGATAAACCAATCCTGTCTGAAGCTCACTTAATCGCTGCGCGGAGATTGGGTTGTCCCACAGATCGTAGAACAAGAAACCTAGTTCTCTGATCTATAGGCTATCCGCAGCTTGTACCTAGCACCACAGCCGCCAAGAAGTTTGATTCGCCCTACCTACTATTAACGAAACGGCCAAGCCACATATTTTTTAGGAGTATGTGAAGTTAGGGCAGGTAGAGTTAGAAGCTTGGCTCTACCTAAGATCTGATAGCTTGGCAACAAAGGTGACGTCCACAAGTGGTATATTATTCAGAGAAAAATCTAACCAAGATGATACATCATTTGAAAGCTTGTTTTATGGGCTTCCAAAAAAATATTTAACTAAGATTTTTTCACCCCTCCAATTTTTTTAAATGCGAAATATAAATTGTTTGATAAATAACAGTACAGTTTATTACTTTTTCTAGTTTAGCAATGATAAAGTGCTTCTATCGTTATTTTACTTGCGTTTATAGCTGATTCTTCCACATTCATCGCTTAATTTGCTAAAATTAAAAATTATAACCTACCAGTGTGACCAGTCAGTAGGTACAATGTGACAAACAAACACGTTAAAAGTGTGTCTAATTGGTAAAAATGCTTTTAATTAACAATTTGGAGGTTACTTAATCAGGGTTGATAGAGATAAATTACTTATTGAACCAAATATATTTACTTATCCTAATAAATTCAAAATTAATTTTTAAAAAATCGGAGGGCTCTTTTTTGTTTTTAACTGTTGTGATAGACTCAGAAAAATATGAACTCTCTCGAAATGTAACGAGTGTTGTGGTTAGAATTTTTGATTATTATTATACCAGCCTCCATACATTTTGTGGACATGTCCTTTTACAAGTTTTTTTGGTGAGATACAATTTATATATGTAGCAAGAATGATATTATACTTAAGATGTATTACGTTCTTTGTGTAATGTATAAGAAGAAGGTAGATGATTTAGTCAACTACCCACGTATTGCAAATAGGCTTGTTCGTATAAAGACACCATTCTGCGATAGTCCGTACTTTATTAAACACCACACTTTGCTTAAGATACTAACCGAAAAAAAAAACAATAGACTAGATGACCAAAAAAAATATAATTAGTCCGTTAGATAGATTGTCAAAAATATAAAACACATATTTTGCCTATTGTCAATTAAACAAAAATTAATGAAGATATGACCCGTTAAAGTTAAAGTAAGAATTAGAATATTAGTTAACCTTTTATTAGCCCGAGAGGAAAGCGCAACAAGATTATTTTTTGCAAATATTTGCATGACCGTCTTCACCCGAGTACAGAATTCGCGAATATTTCGCACGGATCAATGTAGCATTTTTCACATTATTGTTGATTTATCGAAAATGGCTCAGCCAATTTCGATAAAATTTAAATGGGACCAATTTCGAAGTATAAAAAAAGATTTTTTGAAATCGGACTTCTATGAAAAAAGTTATGCGTGGTTATACATAAAAAAATATATATCTATACTAATATTATAAGGAGGAAAGATTTGTTTGTTTGTTTGTAATGAATAGGCTCCGAAACTACTGGACCGATTTCAAAAACTCTTTCACCTTTGGAAAGCTACATTATCCCCGAGTAACATAGGCTATATTATATTTAAAAAAAAAATTAGGGATCCTTACTAAAACTCCAATAATGTAACATAAGGTGTAAAAAAAGACCTGAAAAATTACTTACGTCGCGTGCGCTGAGAAAACTATTGATGATGGAATAAAATAATGTACTACGACTTTATAGAACACACCATAATTTACAAAAAATGTCGCGACAGCATATATCTAACTATTATAGTTAAGCCGTAATAACTGTTCTTTTATTCTTAAAAATTAATTGAAATACCGTCGCAGGATCTTAATTTGTATCTTGGTATTAATCCTTATCAAAATAAATTATTTCATATTCAAGACTGTTTCAATAGCTTTATGCAACTTTTTAAATTATTTAATTCAGACATTTTATTACAAAGATATTACGAGTTCAAAAATGTAAGTATTATAAAAGTTTCGTTTCGCCGCTCACTCCGCTTGGCAATTCATGTACTTTGTACAATGTACATAATACAAAATTCACTTAGAGCATAATATATATCTATAGAGTCACAATCGTGAAAAAAGTGTCCGAGTCAAAATCCTGCCCAAGCTACGTAGTGGGCGCAGGCTTTTTAGTTAGTCGTAAGGCGATTCCAAGCCGACTACAACGCCGCGCGATGCCAAAGTGCTCGGTTACAGGCACTTATTAGGTGACATAACGTCGAGATTCGAGGAAACGGGTCATTGAGAATTGAGAAGGGTGCTTGGGCCATATCCACCACCGGTGCCAGGGCCCAGTGTGGGTTGGTGCAGATTGCCACACAATATTTTCCTTCGCCGAAAAGCCAATGATTTGAAATTCCGTACATAAGTTCCAAATAAACTCATTGATACAGGATCGGGATTTGAACCCACCACCTCACGATTGTAGGACAGGCGTTACTACCACTAGACCACCAAAGTTATATATCTCCGCCATTAGTGTGTCGATTTATGTTTTATTGGTAGTAAATAGGTATGCAGTGGCGTAGCGTGCCTTGGAGGAGCCCAGAATCAAACATAGTTGGGGAGCCCAAATCACTCATTTCTCACAAAAGAAACAAATATCCTTGCATTAAATTGAAATAAATATATACCGCCTTACCGCAAAAGATTTAAACACTGTTTAGCCGTACAATTTGTACTGTTAAAACTTTAGTGGTAGGACGGTTATTTATAAGTTGTCACTTCCTCCTAGAAAATGAGTTAGCCAAACAATTCAAATGAAATATACACTTTTCTTGCCTTTTTTTTCGGGAAATTTATAATGAATAGAATTACCTATATCAGCTAAGTAAGTCTAGCTGAAGACGATTTCAGTTATTGTAAAATTTCTGCCTCTTAGGACAACTTTGTGGATAACATTTTACTAGGTTTTGCTTACACACGTTAAGGCCTCTGTAGCCCGGGAGCCCCGTATTATTGACACGGCTGATACTGCGGTAGCTACGCCCCTGCACATAGTATGTGAAACGAATTGTCGACCTTAAAGTTCTCGAATGTAGACAATGTATTGGCAAGTGTAGCGAAGGTCTTCACGTGAATCTAAGATCTGGTCGTGACGTCCGGAACACGTTGGATGCCAGCGCTTCGATTCCTTCCATCACAGCTCTTTGGGTTAGCAAGTTGAAGAGGCCTTAGGTAGGGCATACAATTCGTAGAAGTAGAACTGATGTCCAATGTTTTTCAAAATTCTCGAGTGAAGACAAGATCAAGAAACTAACTTACATGGGTAGAATGTATAGACTGTGGGTCTGTAATATTTTAACGTCGCTTTCATTCTCATCATTGTCATTTTCTGAAATCAGGGCTATATATTATGTACAGCCACCCAACACATACGAACTCACTTTTATTTAGATATGCCAATACCTACTATCTCTTTTTCATAAACTTCGAACAGTTTAAGACTACGGAAACTCTCGCGATTTGGGTAGGTTTTAACTCATCATAATGGTTCATCCGGTATGTCTAGCATGTGTGTGGCGCATACCTACATTACGTGGTAAGTATATGTATAGCCAATCATACCCGGGCAAAGCCGGGACGGGCAGCTAGTATGTATATATATACGCTTCGAATTGTATACCTCCTCCGGTGGTTCGTCGGTCAAAAAATGCAACTATTTTCTCACTTCTGCCTGACTCCGGGTCATTGTTGTACACCATGACAAGTGACAACGCAACATTCCGCTCGGTTAGTATTTGGATGGGTGACCGCGGGTGGCATTTTGCAACTGAGCTTTACCGTGGCTCGGATGACACATTATTGTAGGTCCTGGTCGTTTTAGCTATTTAGCCATGTCAGAGGTCTTCAGGTGGCCTAAAAACTCCGACACCAGGGCTAGCCTATACGAACTTACTTACCATGACAACGTAATAGCAAAAATTCAGCTTTTAGAAAGTAGTTGCATTTTTGCGCTCACCTCCCGGGCTATAACTAAGCATGTTATAAATTTATCTGCCCTCCTACCGCCTAAGCAATAGCAATCGTAATAGCAATCGTTTATGACTTCATTTTAGTCATTTGGCACCGCCTATGTGACGTTAGCCATCAATTGCTTTGCGCGGATTGCGAAAGCAATCGTTGAATGAACAACTTTGATAGCTAACGTCACATAGGCGGTGCCAAATGACTAAAATGAAGTCATAAACTATTGCTATTACGATTGCTATTCCTTTAGGCGGTAGGGGGGCTGATCTGTAACTGATTCGGTGTACAGAACCGTAAAGTTAAATATATGACCACAAATAATGTTTCTTTTACTATCTAGAAGAAAATGTACGCACGACAGTGCACCCCGACAAGTAGAGCACAGCAGTAGGTAACAGTTTTTTTGTCAAAGCCATTCAGCCCAATCGCTACAAGACCGGTAGGATGAGAGAGCCCCGCTCCGCGCTTCAGTCGGACTTGGTCGTGTGTTCACTCCCGAGACCGACCATTTGAAGCTGCGTTCGTCTGACCGAGTACGCCACCGGAACAACGTGCCTCAGTCGATCAATCGTCCTGGAAGAAGAGATGCCGCCTGCACCCGGCAGTCGCAAGTCGTGAAGACTCCTATTCCAGGACATCCACTACGCTATGAAGGCCAACATTGCCAGAATGGCGAGGTAGAGGGCGCTGAGAGATGCTGCCCGATCGCGGTCGGGATTGGGTACTCGCGCCCTCATTTACATTGTCCTGCATCCAATTTGGTGTAGCGTCCTGCCCCAGTAAGGAGGTTCGCCTCAAAGCTGGTTACTGACTCCTATGTTTTACAGGAGGAGAAGATCCTAAATGAATGAAATGCCATTCAGCCCATTTCAACCCTTGTAACTTCATTATGGATAATAGGTACCTATTAGACATCTGGAATTTGGAGGAAATAGAATAATAATAAAGGCACTGACTGCCTCGGTGGCTCAGTGGTTAGTGAGCCTAACTTCTGGATCAAAGAGGCGTGGGTTCGATCCCCACCCAGGACAAATATTTATGTGACGAACATAAGTGTTTGCTCTATGTCTGGGTGTTATTTAGTTACTATCTATATAAGTAGGTATGTATTTAAAAATATGTATACGTAGTATATCAGTCTCTGGCAGCCATATCACAAGCTTTGCTTAGTTTGGGATCAGAGGCCGTGTGTAAGAGTCAAAAAAATTGATGGTGATGGTGACATACATGACGTATTTGTTATGACAGAGTGAAGTGACGAAAGAAAACGTGCTGTGATGAATAATGGCGGTATTCATAGATTAATTTTATTTATCGGTCTCGGGAGCATATTGCAAGCTTAGCTTATTTTGAGGTCAGAGACCGTGTGTAAGATGTCACAGGTATATTTATTTTTTGTCCTTTAGGCGCTTATTCGGGGAAATTGTCAATTAGTATTCTGTACTTACATCAAAACTAAAAACTATTGTTCTGCGACTTCTGTCAAAACAAAAAAAAATACAACTGTTCCATACATTTTGTCGAGGGTGAACGATATTTTTCTATGGAACAGAGCAGCATTTTTTTTTTTAAATTGGATAAAAAAGTTGAACAAACGTTATTAGTTTTGATGTATAGAATAAGCCCTTAAAAGGATGCTAATTTATGATCAATAACCCTGTATATTCAACTTTGATGCTCTCATAGAAAGATACTAAATTAACCGACTTGTGTCTATATTTCCACCTCACAGCATTTTATAGTTAAAGAACTGTTGCTCGAGTTGTTGTATTTTTACATGTTGTATACATTTTTGATGGGATTTGATTTATCTGTATCATTTGAAGGCACCAGACCGTAAATAAATGCACAAAATGTGTAAGATTCTAAAAATAACGTCTTTAGTTACGTAATTATAATTACGTATGATAAATCATAATAAATATAAATATTGTGTTTCCCTTAATAATAAATTATTAATAGCAAAAAATCCATTATCTATGACTATAAATAACCTTAAAGCAAATTACAAAAAAATAGCAAGAGCGAGCCTCATTGCTTAAAGGTTCTGAACATTTTTAACGTAGTGCCAACATCTCACGGGTTATCAACTATAGCTATCTCACTCGCACATTTGAGTTCATAAAATCTTCGGACCAAACCTAAAACCGTATAACTATACGGCCTGCCATGTTGCATGTTGCCTCTAATAATGTATTTAAGAATAATAGATTTTTAATATTGTTCAATTTAACAGAGGATATCGAAACATCTGAGTAAGTGGGAGAGACGACCAAATAAGTGTAGATGGATTGTGTGAAAGATGATAAGCGAGATAAAGGAGTCGATGATGAGATGACGTATGATATGAGTGAAGTGGCGAAAGGAATCGTGCTGTGCCGACCCCAACAAGTGGGATGAGGGCAGGAAAATGATGATGATCAAAAAATCTATTATTTTCATTTATGAATAACTTTTACATTGGGACATTTAAAATATGTTTAAATAAATAATCAGCTGTTCCATAAATTTCATCGCGAGTCTTTAATTCAAGCTAGTAGGTAGTAAGCTATAATATTTAATTATTTTTCGCAAAAAAATGGCAAAACCGCCTTCTATCATGAACAAAATTCGAAACTTCACTCGAATTGCTTAGGTTTTTTTTTTTCGAATACGTTCGCGTTTGACTACACACTGCCTGATGTTAAGCAGATGTGCGGTCTAGGGTGTAGCATAATAAGCCCGATTACTGAGGCGCCAGCGTAACTATATTAGCTAAATAGCATAGTTCTGTTTCTTTTTCACTTGAGGCATTCAATAGAGAGGACGCTTTTTACTAATTAATTTACGCTTTATTGTTGATTTACTAACAGTACCTACGTCAGCTGCATATACTCGTATTGGCATTTGTTATGTCTCGTCACAAACTATCGAAACTGTCCGGAACACATAGCAGTAACAAAAGACGGAAAGACAAAGTTTTCAAAATACCTAATTCTAGAACAACCTCAGCTCAACACGATCAATCTTTTTAGGCCCTTACCTGTATAATAAGGCTAGTCGAGTCATCTGCAATTTTCTAGAGCTCAGCAATAGAGAGGCTAAACTATACTCTATAAAATTTAACTTGATCTCTGCGACAGCTGTCAGAAAAATCACGCCTATGAAGTCCTGAATGTCTTAATAGTACAGACAGTACCTGTCAATGTCATACTTTATGGGCATGCCGATTAGTGATGGGCGACGAATGATCGTGACCACAGAGTTTTAGATAGAGTTTTATTTAAAATATCGATAGTTTATACTGACGATATTTTAAATATAACTTAATTTATCATTCATATTATTGTATATTTTAATATCATAACATTTTTTACACGTGTAATTAAATTAAACCCAATTATATGTTACATTAGCATCGATAATAGTGAAAAACGTCGATAATAGTATTTATTTTTACGTTACATTATTATGAGTATTTAATTAATATCATAACATTATTTACATGTGTACATACTTGATCTAAAATAATAGTAAGTAAATAAAATTCAATTTCTCACCTTCAACTACTCATTCGATTTCATTACAACATTGTTTGAAAATCGATTTTCTCCACCACTATCTCAACTCTAAAAATGTCAATCTTCTATGTCAATGTCAATGTCGCAGAGATCAAGTTAAATTTTATAGAGTATAGCTGTCTACAACTGACTTTGTAATTTAGGCTCTGAGGAAACTGAAAATTTACTTACTTACAATCATTAAATAAACAAAAATATATTTATTTATTTTAATGCGATAATTACCTTACAATTTAATCACATAATTATTTTGTACAATTTCAATTTTCTATCTCTTGTTAGTATTTTTATATTAAGTAGGTATATTTAATGTAATTTATATCATTTATAACTGTACCGCATATCTGCTCAACATCAGGCAGTATGTAGTCAAACGCAAAACTATGCGGAATAAAAAAAAATTGAACTAATTAATAATATTGAATGTAATTTTCTACATAATATATTATGTTGATAAAACGATACTTTGAAGGGAATACAGTTACCTATGACACAAGTATTACTTAGGGTAGGTGCTGCAGAGCATGTTCATGTAATTTAATGTATTGAAAACAAATATTATTCATTATTGATTTAACGGCTAATAAAACGATCGATCATCGACATCAACTGTATACCTCGGAGGTGTATTCTTTCGAACTAAATAAGAATTTTTCGATTCGGTTCACAATTGGCGAAATTATCAATGAACATACACAAAAAGAAACATACAGACGAACATAGAACCTCTTCCTTTTTGGAAGTTAAAAAGGATCCGTAACGCCGTCTAAGTACGGATCCCAAAAAAAATTCTAAAATGGTATCTGGAACGAGCACTGTCTGATATGCATTTACGTCACTTAAAATGAAGGCAAGTACTTTTTTAAGTTGGTAATAAAGTTTTCAGAAGTTATTATAGTGATAAAAACGTATAATTATGTAACAATAAAAATACTACAATAAGAGCACAGTAAACTGGGGATAATCATGATAAAGAAATAGATTTATTAGCTTAACTTAAGTAATATTTTAAGTACATTCTTGTAAGCTTGTTTGAAAAGAAAAATTTATAAAATCGATTTTCGGAAACGGCTTCAACGATTTTGATAAAATTTGGTATTAAGATATAACTACGAAAAAAAGGGCGGCTGTGAGCACGCACCCCGATCTTTCTCCCTTTCCTTGTAGATCCGGGGTTGAAAAGACTTTTGTTTGAATTTTTATAGGGGTTAGCCCCAAAATTCGAGAAAAAAAAAAATGGCAACATGGATTCAAAAATATGAAATATGTACCTACATGATTTTTTTCTCGAATTCCGAGTGGCCACAAAGCAATGATTTAGTCATTAGGTATCTTTATGATAAACCCTCTATAGTTATTTTATATTACACTAGTTTTTACCCGCGGCTTCGCGGATTTTGATATCTGACGCAATATCGTTATAATTTATAGCCTATGTGTTTTCATCATCTTTTCATCTCAATCCGTTCAGAAGTTTTTGCGTGAAAGAGTAACAAACATCCATACATCTATCCATCCATCCATTCATCCTCACAAACTTTCGCGTTTATAATATTAGTAGGATAGTACATACATACACATATTAAAAGTACAGCAAGTACAGTTGTAAGTAAAAAACATAAGAGACACCAAACTGAACCGGTTTCGCTCAATTTCCCCATTTTGCCCAATGTACCTACTCTACATAAACCAAAATAATGCATTAGAATAAGAAAAAACGGTTTGAAAAAGTTTTTAGTAATTGGTATTAGTGGAAATGTTTAATATTTTTGAAATACATATACATAAGAAAGAACATAATTTGTAACGGTTGGAAGCTTTAGCGTCATATTCACTATCTCAACTTAGTCATAGATTAATAATATGAATACCTAATTCGTCTATGTACTGTACTGTACTGTACCAGCCTTTTTTTTTTTAATAGTCCACTGCAGGACGTAGGCCTACCCACGAAGGGTATTCGTCTATGACTTAGTTTATAATCAACTAGCGACTCGCCCCGGCTTCACACAGGTGTATTATACATACAGGGTTATTTCTAATCAATTAGCATCCTCTTAGGGGCTTATTCTGCACATCAAAACTAACAACTTTTGTTCAGCGACTTTTCCATATAAAAATATCGTTCACCCGCGACAAAATATATGGAACAGCTGTTTTTTTTTAGTTTTGACAAAAGTTGTTAGTTTTGATGTACAAAATAAGCACCTAAAAGGATGCTAATTGATTAGAAATAACCCTGTATATAACTACTCCTTAAATCACTCTATCTATTAAAAAAAAACTGCATCAAAATGCGTTGCGTAGTTTTAAAGATATAAGCATACATGAGGACAAACAGCGGGAAGCGACTTTGTTTTATACTATGTAGTGATATTGAGGTCTTAAAATAACAATGGTTATTACTGTTTTTATCTATACGGAAATAATAGGTCAATTGTTTATCTTACTAAAAGTCTCTGACCACTATAACGCACCATAACAAGAGATGTTTTACCACATTATACTACTTGCCCACACACTGCATATATTTCAGCTATTAATAAATGAATCACAACAACTGTTAAGGTGGGCACACACGGTCAGTTAAACTGATCAGTTTTTCGCGTCACTCCAACTGGGAGCTCATTCAGTTAATGAAAAGGTGGGAATTGGTGGTTCCATATTTGAAGACAGTGGACCCATGATATTTCTGCGATAACTTGTGTTAAGTGTTTCAATATTTCATGAGAAATTATTGGAACCAAAGTTGTTTGAAATTTGATTTTCCACAACTTTGATTCCTATTAACTTTTTCTAGGATCGATATTTTTTAATAAGCCGGTGATAACATGATGTTTCTTCGATAACTTGTGTTATTTAAATTTTTCATGAGAAATTATACGAACCTAAGTTGTTTGAAATTTGATTTCCTATAACTTTGATTCCTATCAACTTTTTTCAGGATCGATATTTTTTTATAAGACTGTGGTGCCATTTTGTTTCTTCTATAACTTGTGTTATTTCAATTTTTCATGAGAAATTATCGGAACCAAAGTTGGTTGAAACTCGATTTTCCACAACTGTGATTTTTACCAACTTTTTCTAGGATCGATATTTTTTTAATAAGTTAGTGGTTCCATTTTGTTTCTTCCATAACTTGTTATTTCAATTTTTCATGAGAAATTATCGAAGCCGAAGTTGCTTGAAATTTGATTTCCTACAACTTTGATTCTCATCAACTTTTTCTAGGATCGATATTTTTTTAATAAGCCAGTGGTACCATGATGTTTCTTCGATAATTTGGGTTTTTCCATTTTTTCATGAGTAATTATCGGAACCAAAGTTGTTTGAAATTTGATTTCCTACAACTTTGATTCCCATCAACCTTTTCCAGGATCGATATTTTTTTTAATAAGTTAGTGGTTCTATTTTATTTCTTCCATAACTTGTTATTTCAATTTTTCATGAGAAATTATCGAAGCCGAAGTTGCTTGAAATTTGATTTCCTACAACTTTGATTCCCATCAACTTTCCAGGAATTATATTTTTATCTATAAGTTAGTGGTTCCATTTTGTTTCTTCCATACTTGTGTTATTTCAATATATCATGAGAAATTATCGGAACCAAAAATGTTTGAAATTTGATTTCCTACAACTTTGATTCCCATCAACTTTTTATAGGATCGATATTTTTTTTAATAAGACAGTGGTGCCATTTTGCTTCTTCCATAACTTGTGTTATTTCAATTTTTCATGAGAAATTTTGGAAACCAAAAATGTTTGAAATTTGATTTCCTACAACTTTAATTCGCATCAAATTTTTCTAGGATCGATATATTTTTTTTTAATAAGACAGTGGTGCCATATTGTTTACAATGGCACCACTGTCATATTCGAAAAATATCGAAAGTTGATGTGAATTAAAGTTGTAGTAAATCAAATTCCAAACAACTTTGGTTCAGATATTTCTTTTATAAAAAATTGAAATTACGTGAGTTACTGAAGATTCAGTTAATCATCGAAGTGGTACAAACATGCAAACCATCGCAGTACCTATCGGCAATAGTTGACTACATTAGGACGCCGCTGCAATTATTTGATGAACTGATGCGATCATTTCATCATGTGTGCCCAGCTTCTTGTAGTGGTTTATACATGGAGCCACCAATTCCCACCTTTTAATTTACTGAATGAGCCCTAATTGGAGTGACGCGAAAAACTGATCAGTTGAACTGACCGTGTATGCCCATCTTTACACTATTAAAATTGATGAAAACAGTTTTAGAAACTAATACAACATGATTTTCACGCGGTCCCGGCCAAACTCCAAAATTACATGGCACGCGACGCTATGGTGCTAGTCAGTGACGGAAGGGTCTATCCTACTAATATTATAAACGCTAAAATTTGTGAGGATGGATGGATGGATGGATGGATGTATGGATGTTTGTTACTCTTTCACGCAAAAACTACTAATCGATTTTCAAACAATGTTGTAATGAAATCGAATGAGTAGTTGAAGGTGAGAAATTGGATTTTATTTATTACTATTATTTAAGATCAAGTATGTACACATGTAAATAATGTTATGATATTAATTAAATACTCATAATAATGCAACGATAGTATTTATCGACGTTTTTCACTATTATCGATGCTAATGTAACATATAATTGGGTTTAATTTAATTACACATGTAAAAAATGTTATGATGTGATGATAAATTAAGTTTTATTTAAAATATCTTCAGTATAAACTATCGATATTTTAATGAAAACTCATCAAGTTAAATTTTATAGAGTATAGTGGCATAGTCTCTACAACAAATGTTTTTTTGACTTATACTTCTTATAGTCTGTCTCATTAGCGCTGAGAACGCACACGCTAGAGTACTTCGAGTCGGAATGAGGCCCATGCGGTACGACTCTGCTCAAAACATGTTCGCAACCCCTGATCCTCTACCAAGAAACGTGGCTACTGCGTTATCGACACGAAAACAATACGTATTGAATAGAAAACGATACTTCTGTTTTCATTTCGCCAAGACGAGTGCTAACATAATACTGTCGAAGGTTCTCAGCGCCAATGAAACAGACTATAGCACTGCTAAACGTGCAATGGAGAGGACTATGCTCAGAGTTTCGCTGAGAATTCGAATCAGGAATGAGGAGATTCGGAGACGAAACAAAGTAGCCGACAGCAGATTAGCAATTTGAAATGACAGTGGACAGTGCACATAGTTCGAAGAACGGATGGCTGAAGGGGCGTAAAGTTCTCGAATGCAAACCATGGACCGTCCAACGGCCAAGTGGAATTACGGGTTGATGGTCAAGCGCGGACTTATTCGTGATAAAAACGTATAAAAAATGTTTTGACCTTATCTGTATTGTTTTGGCGTTATCTGTATTGTTTTGGCCTTATCTGTATTGTTTTGGCGTTATCTGTATTGTTTTGGCCTTATATGTATTGTTTTGGCCTTATTTGTATTGTTTTGGCATTATTTGTTTTTTTTTTTATATATACACTTAGAACGCATAAAAATTGTTTTGACCTTATCTGTATTGTTTTGGCCTTATCTGTATTGTTTTGGCCTTATTTGGAGTGCTTCCACTTTGCCCCACCAAAGCGCCCCACTGGTGGAGCAGATTCCACTCCTTCATTTTTTGGAGTGGAATCTGCCCCACTCATCCCTTCTTGGTGGGGCAGATTCCACTCACTTTTTAGACCAGTGGAATCTGCCCCACCAGGGGTGTTGCATGATTTTAAATTAAATTATTAGTGCCATAAAGTGCGAAATTCAACCTCAAAATTTTAATCAGTATAACGACCCACTAAAAGCACAGATAAGTGACGACATTGAATCCAAAATATTAAGAAGATTGTAAACTAAAAGTACAATTATCTGAATTCAAATATTTCAGATTGTATGTAGTTATTGTATTTATGTCGCAAATATTTTCGAAGTCATCGTAAAGTAAAAAAAAAAAAATTGCATATTATCCATTTGTAATATATAATATGTGTAAGTGTAATTTTGACTATGTGTAAGTGTAATTTTTGTATTCATAAATAAACGACGAGTTTGTTTTTTTTTTATAATAATTTATAATAATCTATTCATTGTAATGATCTTTTATGATCTATTCGAGATTTTATCTCAGTCAGCAAGTTACTTGAATAGTATGTACTTAGTTAAAATTTGCACCTATTACAAATGATAAACGTTTCCATCTAAGACTAACCTAAAATCTTTAGAATGTGCACAGAGAGCTATACTAAAAGTTGCAAATTTCAAGCCGCGCCTCTACCCGACTGCTGACCTGTACAAGGAATGTAATGTTCTCACTGTTAGACAACTTTATCTTCTACAATTGTTTATACAACAACACACTAAGACTCAGTCAGCAATAAACAATAACTTACTTAATAAACGCAACAATAGGAACATATATAATATTTACACTGTACCACTGACAAAAACAGTTTTTGCAATGCACTTTTCCAACTATTTGGGTCCTAAATTATACAACAAACTTAGTAAACAATCTGCTGTTCAGAAGCTAAATGCGCATAAATTTAAAAAAAAAATGTTATCTTTCCTAAAAGATATGGACTATCAAAACACTGAAAGCTTTATCTCTGTTCATTAAATTTCTTCTATTAATTATTTATGTTAAAAAACGATTCGAACTATGCTTATCATAGTTTTAATACGTATTAATAGCTTATGCATGAATGTTTAAATTTTATTATTTTAAATATTATTTCGAAAACTTATTGTTAATATTAATTCAATTTTCTTATTTATAATTATTTTAATCTAGTGCAACTATAGGGAGAAGCCACCGGATTCCGAGACACAGTTTTTAACTAGTTCGGAACCGGTGGATTCAATTCAATAGCATGTATATTTTGTGTTCTAATAAAGATTTTTGAATTTTTTTTTTTTTTGAATCTTAATTGCAACCTTCATTATGTGAATTAATCATCCAGGGTTTTTTGTAATCAATTACCATGCTTTTAGGGGTTATTTTGTACATCAAATTCTGTATATTTGTTCAACGACTTTTGTCAAATCTCAAAATAAAAAGTTGTTGTTCCATAGAAAAATATCGTTCACCCTTGACAAAATGTATGGAACAGCTGATTTTTTTTTTAATTTTCAGAAATGTCGCAGAACAAAAGTTGTTAGTTTTGAAGTACATACCTAGAAGGATGCTAATTGATTAGAAATAACCCTAAATTTTCTGCATTAATACGTTAATCACAACTTATGTATGTAGTATACAGGTTGGAGAGCTGACGCCGACATTAATTTGACCCACATGTAGTACTAGTAACCAGTAGTAGATTGTCAGTGCCTTCTAGTTAATACATGCGTCTATTTAAGTTGCAGTGACCAGGTATGAGTCCTACCAGAAGTCGGAGGTCTTGCCACTGCAACTGTAATTGATTACAAATAACCCTGGATGATTAATTCACATAATGAAGGTTGCAATTAAGATGGAAACGTTTATCATTTGTAATAGGTGCAAATTTTAACTAAGTACATACTATTCAAGTAACTTGCTGACTGAGATAAAATCTCGAATAGATTATAAAAGATCATTACAATGAATAGATTATTATAATTAAAAAAAGAAAAAAACAAATTCGTCGTTTATTTATGAATACAAAAATTACACTTACACATAGTCAAAATTACACTTACACATATTATTATAAATGGATAATATGCATTTTTTTTTTTTTTTACTTTACGATGACCTCGAAAATATTTGCGACATAAATACAATAACTACATACAATCTGAAATATTTTAATTCAGATAATTGTGCTTTTAGTTTACAATCTTCTTAATATTTTGTATTCAATGTCGTCACTTATCTGTGCTTTTAGTGGGTCGTTATACTGATTAAAATTTTGAAGTTAAATTTCGCACTTCATGGCACTAATAATTTAATTTAAAATCATGCGACACCCCTGGTGGGGCAGATTCCACTGGTCTAAAAAGTGAGTGGAATCTGCCCCACCAAGAAGGGATGAGTGGGGCAGATTCCACTCCAAAAAATGAAGGAGTGGAATCTGCCCCACCAGTGGGGCGCTTTGGTGGGGCAAAGTGGAAGCACTCCTTATTTGTATTGTTTTGGCCTTATTTGCATTTTTTATATCACCTACGAGTATGTATTATTACGCTGTTGATTACATGAAATAAAAAAAAATAAAAAAATGTATACACGCGCTGGTTACAGACCGCTGCCAACAGGCCTTATAGAAAATCCATAGAGGAGGCCTATGTCCTGCAGTGAATTTCCTACGGCTGATGGGTGGGTGGAAGTATTAAAAATCTCAACACAGTAATAACCTAATTATATTGAGTTTAATTTATTAGCTTCATTTAAATATCGCATCGAAATAACTACAAACGTTTACGCAACCACAGGAAAATATTATTATCCTGCTTGCTAGTGGTTAAGTTGTAGTGTGACCAAAATTCACAAGTTTCATGGATGAAAAATCGAGCAGTATCTATGCTTTGCGCAGCGAATTGACAAGTAGCAGTGGACAAGACACGTAATACAAAGGAATACTTACTGATGGGGTCGAAAAGTTCTCGAGTGGAGACCTTGGTACAATGGTTTTAAATAGGATTTGTTGTAGTCAGCGCTAACTAAAAGGTTAAGACATTTTCTACAGAAACGGGGGATATTTGCTGTCAATAGGGTATTTTACTAAGGAGAAAAAATTCTGAAAATGTATTTTGGAGATAGCTTAGGCAAAAAGCAATCGGAAAATGTTCGTTTTAGACCATAATATAACAAAATATATTTTAAAAATCAAAACAAAATATTCCGATTTTTTAATCTGTGCATAAAATAGTCACCGCTATATTATAACAGCTATGTAAACATTGAATAGTTCGTCCGGTGTGTAAACTAGTATTCCTGGAACAGCACACCAACGATAACTCATTATTAACCATTTATAATAACTCATTTTCAACTTAAATCTCAAACTTACAAACAAAGACACCATCGTGAAAAATATTTACACGCATTGTTTACATAGCCAAGTGACGTCATTCACAACCACAGTGTAAATTTTGAAACTATAAAATAAAAATGCTTTTTAAAATCACTTGATGATTGAATTTTTTTGTGGTTTATTAACAGAATCTAACTGAGATACTTTTCAAAATGACTGTAATACCCTATTATTTATCAGCTGATTTCTATAATATTTGGCGAGATCATTCAGTATCTAAATCCTAACAAGATTTGCGAGTTTGAACCAAATTGGTTTTCGCTAATTAAGAGAGGTTTATGAAGATTCAGTCAAAGAGATGTGCAGCGAGGTCGGTGAGGCGAGGTTCGGAGCTAGTAGTACTAATTACTGCACTGTATCAGCCTTTTTAATCTCTAAATTCTACTGCCGGACGTAGGCCTATCCACGATGGGTGATTGGGCCATATCCTCCACCCTGGCCCAGTGCGGGTTGGTATCAACTACTATACTGTACTGTATCAACCTTTTTAATAGTCCAATACAGGATGTAGGCCTACCCACGAAGTGTGGTTGGGCCATATCCACCGCGCTGGCCCAGTGCGTTCACATACGCCATTTTCATACGAATTTCTTCTACTGACATTTAAGCAGGTTGCCTCACGATGTTTTCCTTCACCGAAAAGCCAGTGGTGTTAAATTCCATACATAAATTCCAAAAAACTCATTGGTACGGGATCGGGATTTGAACCCACGACCTCACGACGTCACGATCGTAAGGCGGGTGTCACTACCACTAGACCACCACGGCTTGTCAACTTATCAACTACTAACTCTGTAATATTTTTAAGAGTTCTACCTTACAGTATGGTCACCCTCAGGAAACGCCCCGGGAGAGTCCGAGGAACCCATTGTCAGTCTACCACGATATGAATAATGTCGAACATGTACTCGTCAAAATTAATAACTTTCGTTGTGCCCTTGTGTTTGTTTTTTTGTGCTAAAATTGTAGGTGAGTACCCAAACAGTTCATCGTCATTTCAGCCATAGACGTCCACTACTGGACATAGGCCTATAGATGTTATATATGGACCGGTTCGATCGGTGCAGTTCTGTTATCCATCCACCTTTGTACGCGCACATATTAAGCTACACTTGCCGTTACGTGGTTTCCACTCGAGAACTTTTCAACCCCATCAGTAATTGGTCCACCGAGGATTGTATTCTGGCCACTGCACAGATTGCCCTCCAAATTCCCACATATTTGGACTAAGATGTTGAGTTTGTGAAGTTAGAGCTTGTACGTAACGATTTTGAGGCTATCCTGTCCACTTTTCTAGGTGGACGTCCTACGCTGCGCTCTTCGGTACGTTGTCACAAGATTTTTTCGACCTCATCGACCTTCCGTGCTATGTGCTCTGTTCACTGAGATTTCAACTTGCCGATCCGTTGGGTTATGTCGGTAACTTAGGTTCTTCTAGGGATGTCTTAAAAGTTAAAACATTTGTGGATGTTTTTTGCTTCGCGTAATCTGTCAACAAACGGTCCAGATACGGTTGATGACGTAATAACGTGTGACGTTTTGAAATTTTCTAAGGTGGAAATACGGATAGGTGAGGTGAATTTCAGATTCATCTGATCTTAGTGGAATTGGGGAATACCCTCAATGGATTCCCCCTAGCTGAGATTTTATTTTATTTAAGAAACGCTGACGAGTATTCGAAATCATAATCTTTTTTTTTTTTAATATTAATATATTATTTTATGAATAATATATTAATATCTATTTCCTAATCTCACTTTTTCTAGGTTATGTTAACTAAGAATGCGTCAATCAACATTTATCCTATTAAGACGAAGACACAACGTCAATGTGTTCTTTATACTCTGCACTAATACTTAATGAAGACGAAATTAAACCAAAACATTTGTAAACTTTACACGTGCTTAAGTAGGTATGAGTATTTTTTGTTTCGCGAAAGCTGCCACAAAACGTTCTAGTTACTAAGGTTAAAAACAAAATCAAAAAACGGATAAAATTCAGTTCAGCGGGGCAATTCTGTTAACCGGTGTCGCCGCATTACTGAAATGACACGTCGTTTTTTAACCTCTCTAATTTTTCTGACAGTTCTTACTTAATAGTTGCTCATGTAGCCAACATTTTTATTTATTCCTAAACGACCCAGCGGAAGGTGCATCCCGAACTTCTACGGTTATTCGGTTGTCTATAGCGGGCCCACCAACATATACAGACTTCTCTGATTTCGCCAGCCTCCCGCAGCAGCAGAGAAGGAGTCACCAGTTGATTTTTCCTAGCAATGCTTCTTAAAGGTGACGTCCACAAGTGGTATATTTTTCAGAGAAAATCGAACCAAGATGATATATACATCAATTGATAGCTTGATTTATAGGCTTTTCAAAAATATTTAATTTTGATTTTTTTAATGTGAAAAATAAATTGTATGAAAAATAATAATACAGCTCTGTATTTTTTCTAGTTTAGCAATAATTAAGTACTTCTATCGTTATTTTACTTGCATTCGTAGCTGATTCTTCCACATTCATCTCTTAATTTACTAAAATTAAAAATTATAACCTACAAGTGTGACCAGTTAGTAGGTACAATGTGACAAAAAACACTTAAAAACTGTGTCTAATTGGTAATAATGCTTCTATTTAACAACAATGGAGGTTACTTAACCAGGGTTGATAGAGATAAACTACCTATTAAGCCAAATATATTTAATTATCCTAATAGATTCAAAATTAATTTTAAAAAAATCGGAGGGCTCTTTTTTGGTTTTAACTGATGTGATAGACTCAGAAAAATATGAACTTTCTTGAAATGTAACGAGTGTTTTGGTTAGAATTTTTGATTATTATTATACCAGCCTCCATACATTTTGTGGACATGTCCTTTAACCTAGAATAAAGAAACCTTTCCTCCTTATTAGATGTGAAGAATTATTTCCTATATTCGCTATTACAATTTGACTTCAACTTCAACTCAAGTTTGATTTTAAGCAGTGAGTTTGATAAGTCTAATTTATTTCGGTATTTACATTTAATGTGGTGGCCCACATATTCGCTCGCGACCTACTGGTGGGACCCACTGTTAGGGAAACCCTGCCATAGAGCATGCTCTGCCGTTTTGTTTTTCTGCAGACAACCACGACAATATGGACTGTCGGTGGCTCCACTGGCTGGTAACTATGGGCCATTCAAGTATTACGTAAGCCTAAGCACTATAGGAGGGTAGAGGGGCTTATCCATTGCTTACTTTTGATGACATAAGGGGTGGGGGGTCTAGATGACGTTGTGTGTTACGAGTAAAGTCCTCTATCCTAAATATATATTCTCTGCTCATGAATAAATAAAAAAAAGAAAAAATCACACAGTTTTACGTAAGAATGGGTGGGTTAGAACTTCATGGGGGGTAAATAATTTTAATAAATCTACTTACGTAATAGTTGAACGTTCTCTAAACAGTGACCAGTGATAAGCTCTACATGGCTTTTCTAATAATTCTATAAGTGTAGGAGTGGGAGGTCTTGTAGCCGCAACCTGAATAGGTCGCTTGTGATGTTTCTGTTTAGCCCAAGTATTGTCTATGCGAACTCACGTTCGGTTTCTCCGTTCCTCCCGCTCGCTCTCATGGCGCGAGTAACTGGCTCGAGCAGGAGAAAAAGCAAAGCCGAACGTCAAAACGTGTACACAATACGGCTGCGGCATTTCACACTTACTCTACTTATAAGTTTCAGACTCAGACACCATCAATGTACAGGAAACAAATGGAGGAAATTTTGTTATTAATCCACCGGTTTTCGTCAATGAAAATAAAAATTTACTCATGAAGGTTTTGATGACGTCGAAAATAATCGCTGTGCCGTGCGGTGGAAGGTAAGTCCTTTTCTAAGCTTATTATTATTTATTTATTGAAGTTCTCTATGCGATACTGTTATACAAAGCGCCACACAAATCGGCGGATGGGAAGTTATGCGCCAGAAAGCTGCGCAAAAGCCGAAATATAGGCATACGCGGGAGCCAGAGAGACGAGACGCCGGGGCATACCCGCCCGCTAACCTCATGCCTCCCGCGCACTCCCTACGCTCGAGCTCACAATGTCGCCATTTGTATAGGCATTGTGCACACATGCGCAATAATTAGCGAATCACGGTGAATTGTCATCTGCTGCTAACTTCTCATCCGTCGATTTGTGTGGCGCTTATAATACTTTACAGGGTTATTTGCTAACCCTGTAGTAAGCCGAAAGGGGGTGATTCAGACCATCCTTACGAACAACTTTTACTATGGAGCTAACTAAAATTCGAAAGAAAAAAATCAGCTGTTTCATACAAAATTGCAACTCGGAATCTACAAAATGTATGAAACAGCAGATATTTTTTCGATTTTTTTTGTTTGCCCCATAGTAAAATTTGTTCGTAATGATGGTCTAAATCACCCCCTTACGGTACAGGCAAAGGAAAAATTGTAATAATGGTACAGGGTAAGCAAATAGCCCTGTAGAAACAACCATGAAATCGCGAATAAAACAGCTGTTTTGAAAATTTCTACTTTTTTGACAATCTGGAGTACCTAGTTCTCATTGCGCGTAACGGTGCGGTATGGTTAACATTTAAAGGTAGTTAGAGCCCCGTCACCACCCTTTCCCTTTAGCTACGTAAGATCTACCCACGTGCTTTCGTTCTTGGCCATAACAAAAAACACGCTTAGGAGTCATCTTTTTTTTATACAGGGTTATTTCTAATCAATTAGCATCCTTTTAGGGGCTTATTCAATACATCAAAACTAACAACTTTTTTTCTGCGACTTTAGTCAAAACTAAAAAAATAACCATCTGTTCCATACATTTTGTTGCGGGTGAACGATATTTTTCTATAGAACAACAAACTTTTTTTTTAGTTTTGACAACAGTCGCAGAACAAAATTAGTTGAGTTGTTAATTCTGATGTACAGAATAAGGATGCTAATTGATTAGAAATAACCCTGTATATATAAATGCATTGTCATGTTTGGAGCGAAAAGAGTCTTGAGCGATTCGCCCCGCAATTCACTTTTTTATCTGTACATTTAGGGCCTTTGCTAAGTTAAACGTATGGACGCGCGCGACAGCAAAAAATAAAGGTACGTGGCCAACCCTGGACTTCCTGCCACTTTTAAAGATTTAGGAATGTGCATATTTCATGTACTAGTGAGGAATTTAATTTGCTGAAGAGCTGAAGAGGTAATTTGTTGAAGCCACACACTGCTCTAGGATCACCTGTGAATTGTGCCCGGGCCGGACCCCTAGGCTTTGCTTGTTGATCGAGCGGATTCGAGCGTAACCGATGATCTCCGTTCTATACACGGTGATTTTTCGTTCGTCGTCCAGCTAGGTTAGCCACGAAAAAACCTCTTTTCGAAATGTGAAAAAGTGACAGATATACATACTCGTATACTTCACCAAAAGTCACTTCACCTCTGTCTCGTTCTGACACGTAGAAATAATTATTACGTGAGGTGCGTTCGGTTTGGGCTCGGTGGCGTTTTTGGCGTTTGCAAAATTAGCGTTGATGTAAAGCGTTCGGTTTGGGATTTTTGTTCCTTTCGCCAACAATGCTACTTTTGCTCACTTCCCAAAACGAACGCAAAAGGAACAAAGTGCGGTGCGTCAAATGTCAAACAACATAATTATGGCGGCAATACTTCGAAAATACAGAAATTCGCGAGATGTGATTTTTGTTTTGCAAACTTACATGTTCTTTCTTTTGCTATTCGTTCTGATTTAAACATCTGCTTTTGACGGTCAATCACCCACGTGTCACTCGTAGCAGTAGTAACATTGTGAATCATCAAATCACAGGACATTACACTACACAACTAAATATGAACATTAAATTACACAATTTTATCCGATTTTAGCAATACGCAATTTGCTGGTAGTATTTACATTATCTTTGCTTCGCTGTTCTGCCTTAAACACCATCTATTATTAATTGTACACCGTACAAATGATTAAAAAGCTTGAAACTTTAGATTACGCGCAAAATTTTATCAACAATAAAACATCAAACTCTTAAATGTCAGAAAACGATCACAAAGAACCCACCTCCTCACGTGGGTCAAAATTAACAGTTCACGATGGCGTTTTTAACTGTTTTCAAGCTATCCGAACGGTGAATGAAAACATATAAAAATGCAACTTTTGCTCACACATTCCCAAACCGAACGCTGAATGTGATCGTTTTTAGCGTTTTGAACTGTTATTTTTGCCACCAGTAGGCTATCCGAACGCACCTATAGTGCGTATATGTACACACTAGTCTGGCTGATGTAGGTTTTCATCACATTCCAACACTCACATTACTTGAGCCTAGAGAGCGGTTGTTTCCCAAGTAAGCGACAATTAAGACAATTATAATAATACTACGTATAGAACGGTCACTCGTTACCCCCCAAGTTTGAGTTTTTCTCACTTCCACCCCGCGTTTCAAGTACCGATCGTGTACTCTGCACGCGGGCTGCACTGGCCGGAGGATTTTCTAATAAAAATAACTAGACTGTGACAATAGGGAAGACTTGTGCTGTGTATGGTTGAATATCAATGATACGTAACAAAACAATAAATGCTAATGTTTCCTTAAGGATAAATAAAATGAACTTATTTTACATTATTTGGTAATTTTTTCTTAATGTTTTCTTTCAAATAAAGTAGATCGGTTACTTTTTGTTAAAATGCTTCCAAATTGAGTAATTGTTTTATTTTTTTAAGCATTAGATTTAAATTTATTTTTGCAAATTGAATTCGCAACTGTCTCACTCACGCGGCATGTCGTCACGACGTGGTTATCGCTGACAGCCATAGACGTTCCGCACACAGTACAACAATAGATTTTGTATGAAAAATCGCGGGTTCCAGGCTGTGCCCGTATACAAAGATGGTGCCAAAGATACTCCCAGTCACTACAGGCCTATATCCCTTCTGAGTATTTCTTCAAAGATAATAGAGAAAGTTGTCAACTCCAGTCTGGTCGATTATCTAGAAGCATGCTTTTATCGGAGAGGCAACTGAGGACGCCGTAACTTTACTTACGAAAACTATCTCGTCCGCGGTAGGTAAAAAGCTGGGCTGCGTGGGAGTTTTCCTAGATCTTGCCAAAGCATTTGACACCATCTCAATCCCGATCCTTTTAAAAAAACTTGAAGCATTCGGAATCCGCGGTGTTGCGTTGGAATAGTTTCGTAGTTACTTTTCGAACCGCAGACAACGGGTAAGGGTCGGGACGAGCCTAAGTGAAAGCTTTCGGTGGGATTTGGGGTCCCTCAAGGCATTATTTTAGGGCCGACGCTTTTTTGCATTTATATGAATCACACCTTTGACACAATTCCCAGTGCGGAAATCATCTGCTACGCGGACGGTCGCGAGATCTACTGTTCAGAGAACTAGTTTACGGATTTTAGGGATCATTTCTAAAAAAAACATTCAAGGCGAAACAAAAACCTGCTTCTGAAATATGATGATGACCATGATATCAGCAAGTTGAGTGCCTCGGTGGCTCAGTGGTTAGTGATCTTGACTACTAGATCAGAGGCGTGGGTTCGATTCCTACCCAGGGCAAAAACATAGGTGTTTGCTCAGTGTCTGCATCTATCTAAGTATGTATTACAAATATGTATAATTATGCAGTATATCAGTCTCTGGCAGCCATGATACATAGAGTATATGCAAAAAGAAAACCATCATAGCGTCACGGTGAACTAACAATAAGATTTTAACCAGCAGCCAAGGTACCGACTACTCGTATACTTGGTGAATGCGAGTCTGATGAAAACCGAATTGGTGTCTACCAAGTATCAAACACTTTTAGTAGTACTAGCTATAACAGTGCAGTGTTGTCAACGTAACAACATTAGTAAAATGACACACGAGCGACCTCAACTACGACGCTTCTCTTTTTGCACAAATATTTTATTTATTTCATGTATTTATCCACAGTATTAATCTGAGATATAATGATTGTGTTTATTTTACAGTTGCACAGTAAGCAATGTAACAAGACCAGTGAATTTCACAAAATGCGAAGTAATTAAAGAGGGTCAAAACACTTATTTGAATGTAAGTATCGTATAGGCCGGCTTAGTAGGGACATCAATCGTGGACGGGGTATGCACGATTGATGTCCCTACTGTATACTAAACAATCGAGTAAAAAAAAAGTAGTTTAGGCCGAATCATACTTACCTACAAGTCGGCGGAAGTGTAGTTAGGTACAAGCTACGCAATATCCAATGAATGCGCAGCTTTACAAGAGCTTCAGTCAGGTTTGGATATAACGCAGCTTGTAGCTAACTTCACATCCGCCGACTTGTTTGATTCGGCCTATACTAGTTTTTTTTTTTACTCTATTGTTTATTATAGAGGGGGATCCAGGATTGATGTATTAAGCCGAAAAGAAGTGAATCAGACCATCATTATGAACAACTTCTACTATGGGGCCAACCCAGGATTCGAGAAAAAAATTCAGCCGTTTCCTATCTTTTGTCGATTCTGAGTAGCAGTTTTGCAACAGCTGTTTTTTTCTTGGCCTCATAACAAAAGTTGTTCATAATGATAATCTTAATCACCCCCTCTTGGCTTAGTACAGGATAAGCAGATAACCCTGTATGCAGATTGCAATGATTCGAAGTTGGTCGAGTCATTTTTGGCGAAAAAAATATATCTTTGTCCTTAACATGATTTAGGTACTTTTACCTACTTCTATGTACTTTTTTTATGAGAGGTAAATCTTCGTAAGATACCGAACTGCTTCGGGGTATAGCCGGGTTATGTGGGAGCCACTAAAACCTTTTCGGTGGAATGCATTTGTGCTGTCTTGGAACCTCCGGGATCTCCAGGGGAACGTACCGGAGCTCCCAACACTTTAACATCCTGCAATCAATCAATGCCGCATCAGAGACCATAATACTGTATGGTCTTTGGACGCATACAGTCATATACGACAACGTGGCCACTCACCGTTGCTTGTCGTCCTCACCGGGCCCTTTTGAGTAGCTAGACCCCCTTACTTACTTGTTACTGGTTGTTGCGGGCCTCTTCCACAATTGAGCTCTCCATGGGCCCGTTTTATGTGGTCACCCGGCTGCGGCTAGTTCAGCCACCCGGTGTCCTCCAGAAAGTCCAACAGCTCGCCAACACCGGCGCAGGCCTCCCGGAGTGTCCTCGGTGCCCCGAGGAGTTTCTTGCGTTGTTCCGCCACACTGCTGCATTCAAGCAGCAATTGTGCGGTTGTTTCTTCTACTTCCATGCAACCTCTGCACAGAGGACTGTCTGTAACACCAATTTTACACAGGTGCTTGTTTAGAGAGCAATGTCCCGTGACTACTCCGACTATCAGTCGGAATTTGTCTCATTTAAGGTTCAGCAGGCGTCGGGAGAATCTCGGATTTAATTCCGGGAAAACTTCCTTCGGCTAGAGCCCCATCTCCAACCACCCGCAAGCTCGGAGGCCCCCTTTAAGGAGGCTATTACTACAAGCAGAGGATACCATATTCTAGTGCCCTAGCATCAGGACCAACTTCTATATACCTAGTTTGTAATTTATTATAAATTTTTTGCTTCTGCAGATATCAGTGAACGGACAAATAAAGAAGGAGCTCAAGGGTAAATGGACATGCAATTTCAAAGTTGTGCAGCCGACAACAAATGGAACAGGCGCGTTCGTGCTCAGCAGTTCTTTCGAACTTGATGTGAAATCTACTCCCTGTAAGTAGGCTAATGGGCCAAAGAACTAAAAAATATAATTAGTCCGTCAGATAGATTGATAGATTTTTTTTCCGGGTTTGCTAGCGAGCCATTGAGCGCTGTATCCTATATAGGAGTTAAACTTTCAGACCGCATTAGAAATAGTATACTGTGCTGCAAGACACAAATCGTTGAGTTTGGCACTGAAATGGAATTGGGCTGGACACATCTGCCGCATGTCAAACGGTTTATGGGTCAAACTCACTACACAGTGGGTTCTCCAGGCCGTCAGACCACTTGGCAGGCCCAAGCGGAGATGGCGGGATGAACTGGACTCCTTTTGTTACAACTGGACCTAGATATCTTTAAAACGTGAAGAAAGGAAGGATAATAAGGAGGCCTATGCCTAGCTGAGGGACGGAACAGGCTCATAAAAAAATGTTTCGTCAATTAAACAAAAAATGCTTCATCATTTTTTGTATAGCCTGTAAAGTTTCACGTAACGTCACTTCTATAAACTGAGATTTATGATTTTTTTACAGTTATCGAAAGATGGATGTTAATAGCAATACCTGTCGCTGTACTTATACTTTTGGTCATCATTGGACAGACTTGTTGCATTGTATACTACAGGAGAAAAGGTACGTAATTTGAACGCAAAAAACACGTTCTTTTCGCCAAAAAAAGCACAACTGATTTCAACCGTTTACAGAATTCGAATAGTTCGCATGTAATTTTTATTAACTACCACAAATACAAGACTTTTTTAAACTAAAATTACATAACCTACTACTACATAAGAAGCAATCGGATCATCCACAGACCTTTGAAGGTCTAAAGAAAATCCAAATGCTTAAGCCCACTGCCAGTCGTCAGCGTGCCCAGCATGCAGGCAGCATTGCCACGCCGAATGGCAATGCTTTTGGAAAATGGAAACACCAGCATTTTGGTCACTCGTCGCGTCCACCAGTCGCTCAGAAAGAATTTTGTAAACAAGATGAGCCCCCACGGACCCAATTTCTCAATTCCAAACGGCTCAAATATGTAACCACTGCCTTGGTTAGCAGATTTGCGACATTTGTGCGCATTAGTAATTTTTACATTAAAACAATTATTAAAACTTCCTTATTTTGAAGTCGGTTGAAAAGGAGCAGATTCTCAGATGTACCTATGTTTTTTTTAGTTTCGAAGTAACGAGATTCGTTAGGTATTTGTAAGCGAATTTCTGTTTACGATATAAAGGAGAACACCGTGCGATGGTCTAATAGTTTTAATAGTTTAATTATCTTCAGTCTAGTACTGTACCATCTTTTTTTAATAGTCCTCTGCAGGACGTAATGCCCACGAAGGGTGATTGGGCCATACTCACCACGCTGGCCCAGTGCAGGTTGGTGGATTCACATACGCCATCGAATTACTTCTAAGGACGTATGCAGGTTGCCTCGCGATGTTTTCCTTCGCCGAAAAGCCATAGTGATGTGAAATTCCGTACATAAATTGCGAAGAACTCATTGGTACGGGATCGGGTTTTGAACTCATGACCTCACGATTGTAAGGCCGGTGTCATCACCACGGATTTTCGGACTAGCAGTTTTGGATAAAATAAAAAAATATATAACCCCATCTTTTTAATATTTTTTTTCGGAAAGCTTTTAAGCTGAAATTAACTTAATTGATTAGTTATGAAAGGGGCTATGCTCGGTGTCACTCTGCGAGTTCGAATCATAAATGAGGAGATTCGTAGAACAGTGACCAACAAAACTCAGCGGATTGTCAAATTGAAATGACCTGCCTACTGCCATTTCATATAGCACAGTGGTCTGATAGGGTCGAAAAGTTCTCGAGTGGAGACCACGTACCGGCAAGCGCAGCGTAGGATGTCTGCCTGCGAGGTGAACGGATGAGGATCACGCAAGCTGCTTTCAACCGGTGTTATTGGAGATCCATAGGGGAGGCCCACGTCCAGCTGCGGACGTCCTATGGCTAAAGAATGGATGATGTTAACTGAACTAATAATTATTTTTTGCAAACAATAGCATGACCGACTTCACCCGTGTACAGAATTCGCGAATATTTCGCACGGATCGATGTAGCATTTTTCACATTATTGTTGATTTATCAAAAATGGCTCAGCCGATTCCGATAAAATTTAAATGGGACCAATTTCGAAGTATATTCTTTCCAATAAAAAAAGAATTATCGAAATCGGACTACTATGAAAAAAGTTAGGCGTGGTTATACATTAAAAAATATATACGCGTCGAATTGTACCTCCTCCGGTGGTTCGTCGGTCCAAAACACTATTCTTTTTTTATGCAGCCAAAAGAAACCGCCAACGAGACTGGAAGAACAAGAAAGAGACGGAAGGAGAGCCCAATCACACAGGTAAAGCTCCTGAAAACTGTGAAATATGCATGATTTTTTTAGCATTTTTATTCGATAGCTTACACTACACTGTAGATATTGTTATTACCTATCGTAAAAAATATTCCGTTTATAAATCTTATTACAAAAAAAAAACAATTATTAATTTTAAAGGCGCCATCGTAAAATAAGCTGCAACTTAAAGGTAACGTCCACAAGTGGTATATTATTCAGAGAAAAGTCGAACCAAGATGATTTAGACATCATTTGAAAGCTTTATTTATGGGCTTCTCAAAAATATTTAATTTACATTTTTTATCCCTCCATTTCTTTTTAAATGTGAAAAATAAATTGTATGAAAAATACAGCTTTGTATTTTTTCTAGTTTAGCTATAATAAAGTGCTTCTATCGTTATTTTACTTGCATTCGTAGCTGATTCTTCCACATTCATCTCTTAATTTGCCAAAATTGCAAATTTTAACCTACCAGTGTGACCAGTTAGTAGGTACAATGTGACAAAAATCACTTAAAAACTGTGTCAAATCGGTAAATATGCTTCTATTTAACAATTTGGAGGTTACTTAATCAGGGTTGCTAGAGATAAACTACATATTGAGCCAAATATATTTATTTATCCTAATAGATTTAAAATTAATTTTAATAAAAACAGAGGGCTCTTTT
>OX438795.1:5375277-5565277 GCA_949316475.1 Hypomecis punctinalis
TTTGAAATTTACAAATGTGCCATATACAAACTTACTACAACTTATTGCAAGTTTCATGCTTAGTACCTACTAAGTAAACCTGGGTAGACTTAAGTTTACTTCTTCTTCCAGCATTACTCGTAACATTTACATTAAATAATTCGCATTGACCCGTTTTCTCGAATCTCAACGTTATGTCACCTGACTAGTGCTTGTAACTAGTTGTAACCGAGCACTTTGGCATCGGGTGGCGTTGTAGTCGGCATGCAATCGCCTTACGATTAACTAAAAAGTCTGCCCACTACGTAGCTTGGGCAGAGTTTTGGCTCGGACACTTTTTTGGCACGATTGTGGCTCTATAGATATTTGCTCGAATCGTTTTTTTTCTCTATTTCTAGCAATGGAATACAGCCCACCGCCTGTTAGAAGAGAATTACCAAGGATTGCTGAAAATATAGCATCGAAAGAAGAAGGTGAGTGTAATCACGGTAATGGAATCTAACAGTATTGTGATACAGCCCTGTCTTTGAAATATATATCTACTGCGCCACGTGGCCACGAGGAACGTATCACGCGCTAGGGCTGCCCGTCTTCAGTATTTTATGTCGAATTTGACATTACTGAGAGAAAAACATGACAACTAGCCACTGAATCGAGATATTTTTCATGTCTTTTTCTAACTCATGCATTGAATCATTGCATCTTTTTCTTTCTTTTCTCGATCGACCACATTATTCCTCTGGTATCTTAGTGCATTGAATCCATAAAAATGACTTTTTTTTTTGTTTTATAGCGCCGGCTCATTCTAATCCAAAGTTTGGCGTACCGCCGTCGACCAGTGTAGCAAATACTACTCCGCAACTTAATGAATTAAAAAAAGGTAACTATTTATCTAGAGAATAAACAATAAAGATATGTGAAGTTAGCTACAAGCTGCGCAATATCCAATCCTGACTGAAGCTCGCAAAAAGCTGAGCACAGCTTGTAGCTAAACTTACACGCGCTGATTAATATCATTAGGTATTTACATCATATAGGCTCCATATGAACACAGAATAAATAATAGTAGAGAATTATTATATACTACGGGACTAATCGCGCACTAAAATTAGGAGATAAATAAATACCTCCTCATCCCGACGTTTCGGCCGAGTTGCATCGACAGTGGTCACGGGTAGACTGTTGGGGGTCGGTCAGGGGTCTATGCAACTCGGCCGAAACGTCAGGATTAGGAGGTATTTATTTATCTCGTAATTTTAGTGCGCGATTAGTCCCGTATACAATAATAATGTGTTCAAATCGCGTAAGTTTAAAAACAACAATAATAGAGAATACTACCTAGAGACTCAATCGAAACAACGAACTTAGTAAGTAAGTTCGTATAGACCGGGTGGCTAGCCCTGGTGTCAGAGTTTTTAGGCCGCCTGAAGGCCTCTGACATGGCTAAACGGTTAAAACAACCGGGACCGAACTTAGTAATAGGGCCCCTTTTTACCCTTTGGGTACGGAACCCTAAAAAGTGGAACACACGGTACAGGGTAGACAATGATGCGGTCCGATGTCTACAGGGTTACCCAGAAGCAATAAATTGTCTTCTAAGCCGAAAGGTGGTGATTGAAACCATCATAATGAACTAGTTTTACTATGAAGCCAAAAAAAAGAATTCGAGAAAAAAAATTAACTGTTTCAAACATTTTGTCGATGCCGAGTTGCAATACTGTATGCACCAGCTGATTTCTTTCTCGGATTTAGGGTTGGGCCCCATCGTAAAAATTGTTCATAATGATGGTCTTAATCACCCTCTTTTGGCTTACAGTACAGGGCAAGCAGATAACCCTGTATAATCTGTATCTGTGAATGTACTACGGCATAGACGATTTGCTACATAGCAATATTATTATGATAATATAAGTGATATGATTATTTTAATAATTATTATTATAAGTTATTGACGTGTATCTTTTACATTTTTTGATAACAATAAATAATATGAATATGAATAGACGATAATTTTTAGTCCCTAACTTTTTTCTTTTCAGCCATGGAGAAGAGGAATCGTCTAAACCCCATACAACCACAACCACCAGCAACCAAACCGCAACCAAAACCACAACCAAAAGACCCACAAAACACTACAGCCCAACCATCGATCCCAAAACTAAAACCTTGGCAGAAGCAACCCCAGTTGCCAAAAACAAACACACAGCCAAACGAAAACCAGTGGTCAAAAGAACCAACGACACCGAAAGAGAAAACGTGGCCAAAGGAACCAGCGTCCAAAGGAAAAGTTTGGTCAAGAGAACCTCAATTGCTAAAACCACAAGAGGAACCAAGACCAATAGGTTCCCTAAAGCCAAAAGGAACACGGACTCAGGCACAAGATTCAAATTGGCCAGAAGAACCAAGACCAATGTGTTCCTTAAAGCCAAACGGAACACGAACTCCTCCACAAGAAAGAGTTTGGCCAGAAGATCCCCCACGGTCAATGGGTTTTCGAAAGCCAACAGGGGCACGAACTCCGCCAGAACCAGTTAGGAACTGGTCAGAAGAACCCCCGCGGCCAATGGGTTCTCGAAAGCCAACAGGAGCACGAACTCCGCCAGAACCAGTTAGGAACTGGTCAGAAGAGTCCCCGACTGGGTCTTTAAGGTCAAATAGGTTGCCCCATAACCCAGGATTGCCCCCATCTGACGCCCCTCTGGCTACGCTGAGGACTCCGTGGGGAGAGGTTATACCACCGAAACCTAAGCCTCGTAAGTATTCTTTTAAAATAAAATATAAAAAATATATTATAATATAAAAAAAATATAAAGGAAAAAGCAAAGCAGAACGTTAGAACGCGTACAATGTACGCGTTGTAAGGTTGTAACCTTGTAACGTTCTGCTTCACTTTTTCCCCTGCTCACGCCAGTTACTCATGCCACGAAAGCAAGCGGGAAGAAAAGCGAAGCCGAACGCCAATGCATAGGCTATTCGAGGCTGGACGTCAATTTTTACCTGTTTCGGCAGAATTGTCTTGTGCTCAATCCAGGCCTATACCTAATAACATTTAGGCACCGGCCATATCGAGTTTTACGTTCTACTTTCGAGATGTTTTCACAGTTCTTTCAGTATGAACAAACGAGTTCTAGATGTAGGTACCTAAACGTTCCGCTCTTTTCTAATTTTCCTGTAACCGACGCGACGGGTCCCGTACAGAACTAAGTACCATACAGGTAAGCAATAAGAATTGGACTTCCAAGTAGGTACCTACCTATGGGATCCTTTTAGCACGTTTGACACAACATTCGGAAGGCGCCTTCTTTTGGAGTTAACTGTTTCATTAGTACCGTTTCATTTGTTGAACACGGTAACTTAAAAATAGTTTTAAGTTACCGTTTCATTTGTTGAACACGGTAACTTAAAAATAGTTTTAAGTTACCGTGTTCAACAAATGAAACGGTACTCCATAATCATAAAATATAATGCACGGTGTTAAGGTCTCGGTCCTATGACCTTAGCACCGTGGATTATTTTTTTATCTATTAGTATTAACATTTTTTGGAATTTATTATTATAATCTTTATACACTAAAAATCACAAGCAAAGCTTGGTCCTTTGGTAGGCATCAATGGGGCCGAAGCCAACACTGAGAGGCCCTTTCACATCTTTTTTTATAAAATTAATCTAAAATGTTGTGTACATAAAGTAGAATGAAAATAAAAATAACTATTGCTAGATGTGACTTACAGTATATCGGTCTATTGTGATGTGCTGTTCGATGACTTAATACGGGCTATGGAATGAGGTACGGCACCCGCCAAATAATGCCGTAATAATATTCAGGCGGGTGGTGACTTGCCATCCACTAAATGGGCCCCCCATAATAGCTACCGGGCAAAGCCAAAATTTTATTACACTTTTACCTTTTTATTTACGTCTAATGCTATTAAATAAATGTATGAGTAAGAATGGCGGATTTTTGTTACCTATTGTAAGAAGTGATGTATTTACTAGCTATGTAAATAGAAATTTTAAACGTATTACATTTATTTTGTCAATAAAAGTTAAAAGCCAAAGCAACAAAAAAAAAAGTTCATACAAAAAATAATGTCCATTTTTGCTGCCCGAATATGTCGAGTCTCCCTGTGAAGTTACCAAAGCATTTAAACTAAAGTTTCTAATTCAAATCTTGGTGTGATGTTACTGGAATGTCGATTTTATTACAAACGCTGTAAGATTCAAATTAAAAGAGCATTTTATTAGGTTTTATTCTGATGTCTCAAATTCTTTCACTTTTGCGTTACCCTATTTATGTTACTGATTTTTCATACAACTTCTAAACGTAATATAGTAGTAATTATTTTTTTCACAATAGCAACACTTATAGCAGCTGTCACTGACAAAATTCTAGCCGTTAACCCATTTGTTTTGATTGTTATGAACAAGTGAATTGGCGGCGTGTTTTCGTGATAAAAAAAACAGTAAACTGATACCTGTGGTTTACAAGGTAGGTTTGAGTTATTTTACTACTTGTTACTGTAAGAATAACGTTTGAGTACATAAGATTTGTGCCAACATAGCCGCAGCTAACAACTCTTACCCGTTTTCATATAAATTGTGGCGATGCTGTAGGCAGAAGCTTTTTGTGTTACTTTTATGATACTTTTGCGTTACTTTTATGTTACTTTTATGTTACCCCTCTTAAAAGTTTATGTTACGTAACGTAAAAGCATTATAAAGCTAGGAGCATACAGTTAAACTAGCAGAACATCAGATGAGAACAATATTTGTAGCATTCCGCGAGAAAAGGGACCAGTTAAGTATGATTGTAGTTATAATTTTTTGTGAGTGTGTCAAAATTATATCACATTATGAGATTTTTACATATTATATTTGAGCTTTAGTGTATCTGCAATTTAACTAGATTAGCATCTTTATATGACCAATAGTACGTTGTTGCGTATCAAAAACGCTGTTTAAGGTGACGCATTGATAAACTATAGTTTCAAAATCGAGTACCGCGCCCCTTCACTCGGACAAAATTTTACGCGGTCTCACTTGACAGGATCACGCCAGAGCGGCGGGCGGCAACGCTGGGCTAGCGTACGTGGCGCTGCTAACGGCGCGGCGGCGGCACGCGTCAACTCAATTTGCCTAGAGCATAGATAATCATGGAGTCGCCTTGTCCTTAATCAACAATTTAAAAAAAAGGCAAAAATTATTTTGATCTTTTTAATGTTTTTTTTTTTCATACAATACAGGGTTATTTCAACTGCTGTTTTTAAACTTTCGCGATTTGAACACATTATTATTATATACTACGGGACTTATCGCGCTCTGAAATTACGAGATAAATAAATAACTCATCATCCCGACGTTTCGTCCGAGTTGCATCAACCGTGGTCAAGGGTAGACACTCCGTAGAATAGTGAGTCTACCCGTGACCCGCAACAAAATGTATGGAACAGCTTTTTTTTTTTAATTTTGAGAAATGTTGCAGAACAAAAGTTGTTAGTTTTGAGAAATGTTGCAGAACAAAAGTTGTTAGTTTTGATGTACATATACAGAATAAACCTCTAAAAGGATGCTAATTGATTAGAAATAACCCTGTATACAAATTAATGTTGATTATGTACAGGTATCATAATCAATGAACTTATTTTTATCGTGCTTCACACACTTAGAAAAGGGTTTGGATGCCAGAAATAAAATATTTAGTTAATCGGTTTAAAATATAAATCATTTATTTACCGATATTTGGTAGGATAGGTGCGAGTGCGGTCTAGCACAGCTCTATAAGAACAGTGGTGAGGAATTCATAATAAGCATTAAAGTTGTAGAACAAAGGGGTATTTTACTATAATGTAAACGTCGTGAAGGAAAGAGAAACACTCACATACATTACATGTTAGAGTGAGATAGATTAGTTTTTGTATCATATTCCAACACGCCCCCTCAAAAATTAATCTATTTAAAAATCAATTCCTATTTTGATAACGAAATTTTATACAATTAAAATAACACAACACACCTTCCTACCTTGTCTGGGGATACATTCAAATTGGTTCAACATTTGTTGCGCAGGATTGGGGAAAACCCAGAAAAACCCAATCAAACCAATTATTCATCTTAAATATACTGTTTCAGTAACTCTACAATTTAAATATCAAAATGTTATTTATTTATGCATACAGTGAGTTACATAGGCTTCAGTAATTGAAACTACCTTTTCAATAAGGTATAGTATTGTACTCTGATTCATATTGTTCAAAGAATTCAAACAAATAGTGTGCTTTGATGATTGTTCTAATACACTACCACTATAAATATCATAACAACATTACTTCTCGTGACATAAATATTTGGCTCAGTTCTCAAATGTCCTTTTTAAATTAAATCTGTGGTCCCTTTCAACTCTTTCAAGTATCGTACGAGTAGGTCCCTTTTTAAAATGTATCAAATGATTGTTATTGTTATCAAATCTGCTGGATGTTTACAACATTATGTCGGTTGATTCTACAACGGGCTTTTGTATTATCGTTAGAACTTCTATACTATCTATTCTACTATCGTTATCGCTAGATCGTAACGATCTACCAGATAAGAGCTAATTGTCTCTCATCTATTTCCTGGTTCTATAGAGTTCACTCTATTGACCACTGGCTTTATAAACCTTTCGTTTACCACATCTCACACCTTGTATTAATTCGGTTCATACTAATTTAGTGAACTTACTTACAATATCTCTTGACTTCAATAAATTAATAAAAATAAATTCATTAAACTTAATAAATTAGTAATTTAAACAAAAAAAAATAGTCTTCAATAGAATAGAAGTCAAGATTAAAGTACATTATTTTATGATTACATTTTTTTTTTTGTGTATACCTGGTTACATATACCAATAAAGTCATTGTATCATTGCACCACTAATAAAATTAGCATCAACAATAACAACAACGAAATCGATACCAATAAACCATAGAATAACACCAATAAAGTCTATGTACCATTGCACCACTAATAAAATTAGCATCAACAGTAACGACAATATTGTTAACAATAAATCAAAGTAATCGGCCAAGATAACTTTCACTGATTTTTCATCAAACTTGGTTCCATCGTTAAAATTTTAATTTTGAACCGAATAATACTGCCGCCAGATGCGACTAAATTTATAATTTATTGGTGTGTTAGCGACGCACAAAATGCGTTATTCAGTGCTTTGTAGGGCTCAACATCTTAGGTTTCAGAAGCAGTTGTCACTGACTTCACCTAGATTATTTTCCGAGACCTTACTTCTGAACGTTTCATACAATACGTTCTTTATTCTCCGTACGTAATACGTACTATTTATCATACCATTTATTTGTCAATATGATGCACTGTTTAGTGGTAGCCAAATACCCGCTATAATATTGCAAACAGAACTCATTATCATTATCAATTATTCTAAATTCTATAATAATTATTATTAAAAAAGTTAAAGCTAACACAATTATTTAGGTGATAGAACATCACCTAATAAATATCATTATTTTAGATAGGTTTCTAAAATATCAAGAGACGACTCCATAGCTTTTTGTTCTGATATTTGTTTCCTACAGTATGGTTAGTTTGTACAGACAAATCTTAGTAGGTACACACTTGAAAATAAAGAATAGACGGAGTATTATTACTAGATACTTTAAATTGATTGCTGACATGATAGATAGGTACTTGGCATGGACTCACTCTCTATCTACTGGCCCTGTTGAGGATGTGGATTGACAATCGTCAGGTTGCAGTTTCCGTTTTTTTGACCTAAAAAAATTGTAAATATAGGTAAATGCAGAAAAATTGAAGTACCTAGGTAGTAAGAATGTGATAATCCATAATCTGTAGACGAATGTGTATTTGCCAAATATAGACTTTATTATTAGGGCATTAGAGTGCAACTATTTATTGCAAGTTTATTATATATGTAATTCGACTTACCCAAACATTCCGTCATTTTTTTTAGGTTTTCTTTTTCGTTTTTGTAAAAACAATTCTTTCCGCTTATTTTTCCTCCCCATTTTCTATGCACACTTGTTCACTACTATTTACACACTACCAAATAAAAATACTAAGTACCTAACTTACTACCTACTATAATAATGTTCTAAAGCTACAATATAATATAGTACACTAAAGTCTAACTTATAATTTTGAAAATAATTCTGAAGTAAATTACTCGGTTGTCGTCGCACAGAGTACCTAGAAGACAATAACCAAAAACAAACAGCACGCATCTCGCGCCGTCCGTACTTTGCGGCGTTGCCAGCCCGACGCTGAGCGAATCATGCGCTCGTCGGAGTCGCAACGTCGCACCGGTACGGCGGCGGCGGCCCAGATAGTGCCGGATCAAATATTCTGAGCAAACACTGTAGAGTAAAAGCTAAACTAGAGTAGGCGCGAAGAGATTTGATTGAGTTTTTAATTAATTACTCATAATATACAATTTAAAAAAAAAAATTCTCGGTTTATAATAAAGAAAAGGGATCTGGCTATTTTATTCGTAAAAAATAATGGGGTGTTGTCGCTGATAATTCTGAGCATTCGAATTACTAAAATTTTTTTGGTGAGCAATTTGTTTTATTTTTTTTTTAATAAAGCCGGTTACTTTTCAAAATTTTGTCCGGTTCATTCAATTTATTAAGATTTTCCCTTATCTATGACATTTTTTAAATTTGAATCGATATCATTCATCCTCTCACATCGCGCATTCAAAAGTACTCGTTTTTGCCGTTTTCGTGTTTCTCGGCCCGGTGCCTCGTCTTAAGGCAAGAGAGGAGTCAGGGGTCTCATTTAGCCCCAGGGAATCAGGGTTCGCGGTGTCGCCACTCACCGACGACTCGCCACAAAGTCGCCCCTGCAATTACAAAGTCGCCCCTGCGATTTTATATTTATATTTATTATTATTATCAACCGCCGGCAGCGGGGCAGGGCCCAAGCTACCGGTGGTTGGGGCGAGAGAAACTTCCTGGCAATGCGCGCAGTATCCAAGATGACTGCCTTCTGCACCTAAACCCAAAAAATGTCTAGCGAGAGCATCTTAAGATGGTGGTCGAGACTCTTCGCTATTAAGCCGTATACCGAAACGACTATCGGGACAATGGTCGTAGAGTCAACATCCCACATGGCAGTAACCTCGTGAGCTAAGTCAAGTACCTATTAATATTATTATTTTTGTTGCAGCCCCACCATCCAAGCCGAAACAGCTGCATCCCTTGCCGCACCCACCGACTGAACCAGGTACTTGGTCTTCAAATTAAAGAACTGCTGGACATATAAGCCTTCTCTAAATTTTAATTCACAAAACTTAAATCTTCTATTATATAAAAGGCTTCCCTGAGTGACTGACTGACAGACAGCCTACAGCTCAAACCGCTAAAGATAAAACGTTGAAATTTAGAATAAAGGTACATTGTACGACGTAATGGAGCACTAAGGACGAAAATTTTGAAAAATCGACCTCTATCGGGGTAAAACGGGTCCTTTTCGTTACCGATTGACGTGAACCTTTGTAAACATGCTTTTCAAACAAAATAAAAGTTATGTTTTTCCTGTTTTTCCGAATTTTCCTCATCTAAGGGGTCAAATAAGGTACCAAAGTTGGTGAAAAAAGTGTCAATTACATCCAACCAGCAGAACGGTTATGGTTGAAATCTGATATGAAGGAAGCACACAGCATGTTTCAATACAGGAACTAATAAGATCCAGGAAAATCTATAGAGTTCCTTAGGGATGGCAAAATTAATCAGTTTAGGCTACAACCCAAACCGCTGAAGATATAAACTTAAAATTTGGAATTTACGTATATCATACGACATAATGAAGCACTAAGGATGAAAAACGTACCTTACTTACGGGGTAAAACGGGCCCTTTTTGTTACCTGTACCGATTGACATGAAACGTTGTATAGATGCTTTTGAGACTAAATAAAAAATATGGTTGAACCTGTTTTTCTGAATTTTTCCTAAAAAAAATCCTTAGGGGTCAGATACGTCCCAAAACTTCAATGCGCTTTTTTAAATAATGTAGTATCTAGAATAGAATTAAGATAATGATTTATCCTTAAATGGGGCAAAATGGGTCCCTAATAGTTTACGTTTTTTTTATTTTGTGAGCCAATAGTCTTAAACTTAGCGCACATACGAGTCAATATACGTATTTTACTATGGGATCAACCCTGAAAAGCGAAAATTACCTACATTTTCCATACATTTTGTCGCGGGTCGATGAACTTTTTGTGCTGAATAGCTGATTTTATTCACATGATTTTGGGGTTGATACCATAGTAAAAGTTAATCAAATTATGAGTATAATAGCATCCTAGAACATGCCTGACGTCTAGAAATACACTATGTGTTTCTCAAATAAAACAAAATATAGGTACCTATCTACTTGTGTGCCATTTTTTCATTTGCCTGTAAAATTAAATTTCTAATGATTTAATGAAACATGTCGAATACCTGTACCGGCCTTAATTAATAGTTACTCATACAATTATTATTATTGGCTGCCTCGGTGGCTCAGTGGATTGTGACCCTGACTCCTGGGTCAAAGAGGCGTGGGTTCGATTCCCACCCAGGGCAAATATTTATGTGATGATCATATTTTATTATGTGTTTGCTCTGTGTCTGGATGTTATTAATGTATATGTAGTATATCAGTCTCTGCCAGCCAAATCACAAGCTTTGCTTAGTTTGGGGTCAGAGACCGTGTGTGAGATGTCCCCCAATATTTATTTATTACCGAGTTAATTTCAGAAATTCGGCAATTTATTATCCAATAATTCACGTACTCCGTAATAAGCTTTAGATGCAAGTAAATTAAATAAGCAAATACTGAGACAATGCAGGCCAATCCGTGGGCTATTATCATTTTAGGCAAATACTGGTACAATTCAGGCTAAGCCGTAGGCTCAATTGTGAAGGCGCCATGGTAAATATAATAGCAACATAAAAAGTGTTCTCTCTATCGAATGCCTAAAGTGAAAAAGAAACAGAAATAATTATGCTAATTAGCTATTATAATTACGATAGCACCTTTATAATCGAGCCTAATGCGGGCTTAACCACGAGCTACTATTATTTTAAGTAAGTGCCAAGACAACGCTGGCCAAACTGTGGGCTTTTATCATTTTAAGCAATTACGAAAATAACGCGGGCCAGGCCCTCAGATTATCATTGCAAGTATTACAACAACGCAGGCTAACGGCATGTTATTAAAATTTTAAAGAAGTATTAAGAGAACGCGGGCCAGACCGCGAACTATTAGATATTATCATAAGCAAATGCCAAGATAACGCGGGTTGAACCGCGGGCTATTATTTTAATCAAGTAAGTACTAAAACAACGTGGGCCAAACCACGGGCTATTATCATTTTGAGCAAGTACTAAGACAACACGGGCCAGACTATGGGCTATTATCATTGTAAGTAATACGACAATGCAGACCAAACGGCAAGCTTTTATAATTTTAAGCAAGTATTAAGACATTGCAGTCAGTGGTAGATATGGCCCAATCACCCTTCGTGGGTAGGCCTACGTCCTGCAGTGGACTATTAAAAAGGCTGGTACAGTACAGTACAGTACTTTGAAAATAATTTTACACTTTTTAGTTTGATATGCTATGAAAAATTAAATGGCACCAAGAATAATTAAAAGAAAACGTGGTGAAGTACTTATAAGCAACGGCCACCAATATCACAAACACAAAGTTTATGCTAACAAAAGTATTATATGGTTCTGTAGCCAACGGAGAAAATACAAATGTAAGGGGTCCGTCACCACTGCCAAAGTAAGTAATTCAGTAATTCAATACTTTCTCAGGGACTGAATAAGCACTCTTTTATCCTAATAAAATAAAATATGTAACTGTTAGTCTGTTAGTTTTACGCTATTGCTTTTTTAGGATGAACAAATAGCGAAAACGGTAAACCATTGCAACGAGTGTAGGTACATCCAATTATCCAAAAAATGATGTAGCGCTGGCGATAGTCAATATGAAGGATGAGGCTTTGGAGGAAAAACTTTATATGACAAAGGATTCCATTTAGTGGCTGAAATACCGTCGTTTGGAAGTGTAAAGTGCAGCTTATATTCGGCAAGAAAGCATAAGCTGCAAATGGACAAAACTGTTTTTAATAGGCTTTCCGAAGTTGAGATTCCTGCACCATTCAAACATTTTTTCGTGGCCGACTATCAGTGTCAGGACTCTAGATCATTGGTATTTTGTTCCGTTGAAGCAAGACAGGTGTTGGGTGAAGTAACCATTTTGTTTCGTATTTTTATCACCTCTGTATCTGTATCTTACTCTGTATCTCCTAAACTATTGATCGTACAGTAAAAATGCAAGGACATAATTTATAGGAAAAATGTAGGTAATTAATGTAGAAGTCGCTACAGAGATATTATGAATAGTTTGGACGGGTCAGTATTTGGATGGGTGACCGCGGGTGGCATTTTCCAACTGAGCGCTACCGTGGCTCGGATGACACTCGGAGGCCTTCAGGCGGCCTAAAAACTCTGACACCAGGGCTAGCCACCCGGCCTATACGAACTTACTTTATGAGTAGTTTTCGAGTCACAAGCAAAAAACTTGAAAGGGAGATCTTTTCCCCACTCCCCCACCGCCTCATGTCCCACCCACGGGGACTTTTAGTATATTCATCTGGACACCTGCACTTACCAACATTCAAAACTACATGAATTATTTGGTCTGACCGACGATTTTGAAGCTAATTTTCTTGTATGTTAATTTTATTTTCCAGAACACATCCACGTGGTGACCGAGCATGCCAGTAGGGACCAAGACAGAGACAGCGACGACTCAGACGAATGGACTTACGAGCCGCTACCTCAGTACAATATCTATAGCATGTAGTTGTATCTATAGTAAATATTTTTTGTAAAAAAATGGATTGACTGACCGACCTCAACCGTGTACAGAATACGCGAATATTTCGCACGAATCGATGTAGCATTTCTCACATTATTGTTGATTTATCAAAAATCAGCCGATGTCGATAAAAGGATATGGAAAACATGCGGGTTTTGAAATCTTGCAGAAACAAAAGTTATACCAATAGAAAGCTTACATAATTATCTTTTCAAACACATATTTTTTAGAATTTTTTTCATCGCCATTTAATTTTCAAATGGGTTCTAAAAACATTAGAAAAATGAACTATGTGCTACACCAAATAACTGCATTAAGCCTAAATTGAAAAAAAAAACCTGACAGTGACATTAAGAAACAGCAAAAAGAAATGAAATTGTCAATATTGAACAACCAATAGAGGGCTGGTCATAGGGGCGCCCGAGCGCTCAAAAAAACGAGTCTCGGCTACGTCATAGCAAATCTCAGAAACATGGCGTCGATTTTGCCCCGCCCCCTTGAAGCGTTGTGCTAAATCAATAGTTCGTAAATCGATTCGAAATTCGAATCGATAAAATTTCGATTATTCCGAGAAATACTTGACTGCCGATGTACTAAAAGATTTCTAAGCCTATACTAGGCCCAATTATGAAGGTGCTGTCGTAAATTTAATAGCAATGTCAAAAATGTTATCTCTATCGAATGCCTAAAGTGAAAAAAAAAAATTGAAATATGCTAATTAGCTATTATAATTACGACGGCGGCACCTTCATAATTAACACAACACTTTTAAATTTACTGTCATAAATTTTATTTATAACTTTCCTCATTATTTCGCTCTTTCTAAACCACTATATAAAAGACATCATTCATTTTGGGCTAATTGAAAAAGTGCCTGCAAAAAAATATTTAGGAAATAATATTAGTAGGTATATTAGTAGGTAATATTATTATTATCCTGTACATTTTATCCCACATGACACCTCCTGTGTAGTTACAGTTTGAGTACCGAGTTTTGAAAACAATTATTTTCAAAAAGATTCTAAGCAACCAGATATGTATGAAACTAAGACACTGTTAAATGTATCGTACACTTAGACCAGCGAACAAATTTAGTTTTATTTTTCAATAAAAAGCGTAACAGAATATCCATATATCATTGCTAAATGAATTTTAGTTACCAAATCTGAAAATAGTAAAAAACCATTTACAATTTGACGCGCTGATCGGTCAAACTCGTTAAAAACAAATGTTATTAGGAAATGTGTATCGAAATAATAAAAAATAACATATTTTAAATAATTGCATTTAATTTGAAATAATAAATTAGTTTACATGTTTTTGGTGGCATGAAATATCAATGGTCCAATCATAGTTACTTTGGCATTTTCCAACTGAGCGCTACCGTGGCTCGGATGACACGTTAAATTGTAGGTCCCGGTTGTTTTAACCGTTTAGCCATGTCAGAGGCCTTCAGGCGGCCTAAAAACTCTGACACCAGGGCTCGCCTCCCGGCCTATACGAACTTACTTACTTATAGTTACTTTATTTCCTTTCTTAAATAATTATAGGTACTTCTTACCAAAACTTAATTCTACTTCAGGATTTATTGTTCCTTTACAACTTGTCCGCATTATACTTCCACATTTATCAACCGAATTGCATAAAATTTGATTTTATAGTACCTAGTTCAAGTATAGATCTCAATTGTAATTACTTAAAAAAATCAACGGCATTTTGATATGTTTTTTGATATGATTGTAACTTGCAAAAAGATATTAAAATAGGCGAAAAGATAGAGAATAGAAAATAGGCGATGCATTACTCGTCAAGTCAAACATGAGCAGAAAAATATAAAACCCAGCCACGAGTGTGACACATGTGCTACCTAACTACTAATTTCTTCTATACGCGCTGCCCTCTAAATAAGTAATAAAGTAATCGTCAGTATTAGCCACGAGAAAGGTTTTTTTCTATAAATTGTGTTTTTAGGAATAACTTAAATGTGTTTGTCTCCCGGTGTCGGAGCCTTAAGCGGTGACATCTATGACAAATTTTGAACAACTTTTACTATGAGACCAACTCTGAAAACGTAAAAAAAACGGCTTTTCCATACGATTTTTTATGAACCTTTAACAAAAAGTATGGAAAAGCTGTCTTTTTTGCGTTTTCAGAGTTGACCCCACAGTAAAAGTTGTTCAAAATTTGCCATAGATACCACCGCTTAAGGCTCCGACACCGGTAGACAAACACATTGTATACAATTAAACATCAAAAATGTTTATTTGAATGACAATCATCAATATCACTGGATCCGTTTCCGAGATCCAAAATCAATATAAATAACTATAGTTTAAAAATAAACTAAAATCACGCTTTCATATCATAACAAATAAAAAAGTGTAAAATAATTTTCAATACAGGCAAATAATAATAATGAACGAAAAATATTAATACCATTTTAAAAAAAAACATTTTGTGCCATAATTTTTCGTAAATCGAGCATCCCACGCTTTTTTATAATATTATTAACATTTTTCGTTCATTATTATATTCTGCCTATATGTATTGAATATTATTTTATACATTTTAGTTTGATATGCAATGAAAGAGTATTTATTCGTTGTTTTTCAAAGGATATGGAAAAGATGCGGGTTTTGAAATCTTGCAGAAACAAAAGTTATACCAATAGAAAGCTTACATAATTATCTTTTCAAACACATATTTTTTAGAATTTTTTTCATCGCCATTTAATTTTCAAATGGGTTCTAAAAACATTAGAAAAATGAACTATGTGCTACACCAAATAACTGCATTAAGCTTAAATTGAAAAAAAAACCTGATTGTGACATTAAGAAACAGCAAAAGGAAATGACATTGTCAATATTGAACAACCAATAGAGAGGCTGGTCGCCATGTTTTAAAAAATAAATAAATGTCAAACTCTAAAATACCAGCCCGCTATTGGTTGTTTGAAGATTCCTGTCTGATACGTAGACTGTGTAGACCTCCTCTTAGTATTACCAGTTCAGTCTAAATATTTTCTACTTAGTGAAATAAAAAAGAGATATTATAATAAAAAACGGCGATACACAAAAATATGTTTTTGCGTGAAATAATATTCTTAAATATGGCACTAAACATTAATATAGCTCGCATCGCTGCCGGTTTTCAAGGACCGCCTCCCATATAAAAAGTTTACCAACTCCTTTTTTTCATAAATGTATTGTCAAGCGTCTTTGATAGGTGTGCAAAGTTTAAAAAAAATATGACCACTCAAAGTAGATCAAAATCGAGCTCAAAGGGATTGGTTACAAGCAAGCTAGCAAACGTACAGGTGAAACTAAAAATAGCGTGTTAATAAAATAAATAAAAGACAAGCCAGCACATATTAACTACAGCAAAAAGCATCTAATACTACTGAATATGACGTGAAATAAAAATAGCAAAAGAAAATTAAGTAGGTACCAAAACGGTTCCAATAAGCAGGTAAATTGGTACATATTTTTTGTTAGTAAATGAAAATAATTAATTTTAAAATTCTATAGGTAACTACGCAGGGAGTGATCATAGAGGGTTAGTCCCATAGTATAACATGTTGATAATTATATGCATCAATACTATCTCCCAATTAATTGCTTTGGTCGGAACTATCAGCATTAGCCCAATATGAATGTTGTCTTTTACAAACTCAATAGTTAACCAAGATTCCACTTAAAAACATAGGTAGTCGTTAATTGGTAGTCGGGTTAAAAGGAAGTTTGTTTTTCAAAAATGAGTACTGTACAACCATAGCTTTATTATGACTTCTACCGATTATGTACCGATAGAAGTATCGATTAGCATAATGCAATGCAATAAAATCGTAACTTTACCACATCACTATTTGAAGTAATGTAAACATTCAATATATTTGCTTTTCTCAAAATTATCGTTTTATGCTGTGTTGTGAATTAAAATAGATAGTTTTAAACTTCATTTATAGTTCCTGCACTGAAGACTTATTCATATTTCAAAAAAATAGACGTGAAAGTACAAAAATTACGACTAACCTGAAAAATGATAAACTTTCGCTTTTGTTCTTAGAACACGATTCGCAGCCCCGAACGCAGCAGGTAACCATAGTTGTTATTGTTTGTGCCCTTACAATGTTATACTTAATTCTATTTATTTACACGTTCAATACAATATATTTTGTAGAAATTACAATCAGCTTTGTTGTAACCAAAACACAAATCTGGAGATCATTTCTTATTGGTTGGATGGTCTCAGAATAATGACGGCAACAACTGTCAAAAGCCTTTTGAGGTATAGTCGATGGTGGGGGGCGAAGAATTTCATTACATATTTTTAATGCCTTAATCTTAAGATATAGGGAAGCAAACAATATAATTAAAGTAATGAGGTGGTGTAATGAGAGTTGGAGGGCAAAAATCAGAATATAAACCACGCCCTTCGTTCCTACAGGACCTCAAATTAGCTGACCACTATAAGGTCTGAATCTTTGCGGGGGGACATAAGAATTTACTTCGTATCTATTCCCTCTATAATCTAAGGGGCTGGTCGCCATGTTTTAAAAAATAAATAAATGTCAAACTCTAAAATACCAGCCCGCTATTGGTTGTTTGAAGATTCCTGTCTGATACGTAGCCTTCGTAGACCTCCTCTTAGTATTACCAGTTCAGTCTAAATATTTTCTACTTAGTGAAATAAAAAAGAGATATTATAATAAAACGGCGATACACAAAAATATGTTTTTGCGTGAAATAATATTCTTAAATATGGCACTAAACATTAATATAGCTCGCATCGCTGCCGGTTTTCAAGGACCGCCTCCCATATAAAAAGTTTACCAACTCCTTTAAATGGGACCAACTTCGAAGTATACTCTTTCCAATAAAAAAAGAATTATCGAAATCGGACTACTAGGTAAAAAGTTATGCGTGGTTATTAGGGCATGCAAAAACCGGGTGGTTTTGAAAAACCGGGTTTTTCGGTTTTTGATTTAAAAAACCGGGTAAATCGGGTTTTTCGAGTTTTTCGGGTTTTTTTTGGTAAGTATATGAAAATAGTAAAAATAATGGTTTGTTTGTTTGTTTATGACCCTGTACTGTCCCATTGTTGGGGCTTCCCCTCGAAATTTCCAGTTGCGTCGGTCTTGTCCTGATGCCTGCCGATTTGGATTAAATGTATTCGCACTATCTAATAGAGAGTGCAGACTCTCTATTAGATAGGCCTCTACGAGGCCGCACCGAGTTGGGACCCCATTCGGAAGTGATTTTATCCCAGAGGTCTTCTGGCATGCGACTGAATTACTCGGCCCACTGCGACTTCAGTTTAGCGGCAGTGAAAGCCACATCTTTGATTTGAGTTCTGGAACGCAGTTCGGTGTTTTGTACTCGGTCTATTAGCCGGTCACCGAGAATACTGCGCTCGATCGCTCTTTGGCAAACCTTGAGTTTGGGACTTTTAGACTTTAGTTAAAGACACCTGTTTGTCAAAAACAATGTTTGTACACCATAAGTCAAAATGGAAAGATTACATACATTTTGCGCTTTGGTGTGATCGGAAGGTATCTCTTCATATGCTTTTTCATGGCCCAATAGCTCTTCCAAGCTTTCTCTTTTCTTTTAGGTCTTGTCTCGTCTGGAAGGTAACTATTTGCCCAAGATAGATGTAATCGTGAACGTATATGTCTTCGTCATCGATAGTTACCCGACGTTTGATGCCATTGGTCATCACTTTGGTCTTTAACATGTTCATCTGCAATCCAACCTAGAGGCTTGCAGTGGTTAGATTTTGTAGCATTGATTGTAGCTCTCTGGCTGAGGAAGAGAAGATAACGATATCGTCTACAAAATGAAGATTAGTTAACCTTTTTTTTACCGATATCAACACCACTTCCATCCCAGCTTGCCGCCAGCTTTCCGAAAACTTCTTCGAGGACGCCCGTGAATATTTTCGGGGACAGTGGGTCTCCCTGTTTAACATATTTCTCTATTGCAAATGCTGGGCCAGAAGATTGTAATTTTGTTGCAGCGGTACTTTGAGAATAGATGAGGCGGAGAAAATTAACGTGTGTGATGATATCAAATGCTTTTCAACCGAAGAAACAGAGGAGGTACTCAACTCGACGCGTATATGTATAAATATGTTGTGTATAACCAAACCAATAACCTATATAACCAATAGCGCGGCCAGAGATCCAAGAGCCAGCTTACCTGACAGTTCACCAAAGATATCCCGGACATCAGCCTGTACGAGATTAGAATGGCCCTGAATCAGTTTAAGAATAACAAGGCGCCGGGTGATGACGGTATCACATCAGAGCTGCTGAGAGCGGGTGGAACACCGATACTAAAAGTCTCCCTGAGCTTTTCAACACCGTCGTCCTCGAGCGCATCACGCCAGAAGCATGGAGCAGAAGCGTGGTGGTGTTGTTTTTCAAGAAAGGTGACAACACCTTATTGAAGAACTATAGACCCATCTCACTTCTGAGCCATGTTTATAAGCTGTTTTCAAGGGTCATTACGAACCGTCTCGAGCGTAGGCTGTATGAGCCTTCCGAACAAGCCGCATTCATACGCTGCGGCAGGTTATACAGAAGACCGAAGAGTATAATTTGCCACTTTGCTTAGCGTTTGCGGACTATGAGAAAGCCTTTGATTCGGTCGAGGCATGGGCTGTGCTCGAGTCTCTCCAACGATGCCGTATTGACTATCGGTACATCGAAGTGTTGCAGTCTTGTATAATAACGCCACTATGTCGGTCTGAGTACAGGAAGAAAGCTCCAAGGCGATCCCTTTAAAAGAGGCATAAGTCGTAATTTCTTCGAAACTGTTTACGGCTACTTTTGAGAAGCGTTCAAGCTCCTGGAATGGAAAGGGATTGCATCAATGTCAATGGCGAATACCTCACTCACATTCGGTTTGCCGACGATATAGTAGTCATGGCAAAATCGATAGAAGAGCTCAGCACGATTCTGGAAGGCCTCAATCGGGTTTCTCAACAGTCTTAAGATGAACATGGTCAAGTAGAAAGTCAAATGTGATTCCCATGTTGTACCCTTTTCGATTTATATTGGGAACTCGGTTCTTGAAGTCGTTGACTCGTACGTCTACTTAGGACAAGTAGTCCAGTTAGGTAGGTCCGACTTCAAGAGGTCAATCGCCGAATCCAACTCGGCTGATGATCTCTTCTCATCCGACATACCTCAGTGCCTCAAGTCGAAAGTTTTAGACCAGTGTATGTTGCACGTGATGACTTATGGCACATAAACGTGGTCTCTCACTATGGGCCTTATTAGTAAGCTCCAAGCAGTCCAACGAGTTATGGAGAGCGCTATGTTCGGAGTCTCTTTGCGAGATTGAATCAGAAATGAGGAGATCCGTAGAAGAACCAAAGTTACTGACATAGCCCAACGGATTGGCAAGTTGAAATGGTAATGAGCTGGGCACATAGCGCGGAGGACTGATGACCGATGGGGTCGAAAAGTTCTCGAGTGGAGACCACGTACCGGCAAGCGCAGCGTAGGACGTCCACCCACAAGGTGGACGGATGACCTTATTAAGACCGCAGGATCGCGCTGGATGCAAGCCGCTTCCAACCGGTCTTATTGGAGATTCATAGGAGAGGCCTATGTCCAGCAGTGAACTTCTTATGGCTGATGGATGGATGATATTTCTTTTGTTTGTTAATTTCAACAATCGAGCTTTCCTTTATGTATAATTTACAAATATTAGACAAACGTGCAAAATATATCACGCTTAGTTTTACTACTTAGCTTAGCAAAGACTGTCAGACTAATGTAACAATACAAAAAGGCGGCGGTTGATAGCATTTCGGTCAAGACGAGACAAAACGCGTCCCATTACGCTTATAACGCTACAGCGCTCTGCCTATATGACGATACTCACTAATTCACTATGTAAAGCGAGAGAAAGAGAGAATGAGGACTTTCGCACTTGAATTTCATCCTTAGCACGTAGTTATATAATAGTCATTGGTCAATGGTACATTAGGCGTAATTTTATACATGGAAAAAAGTGTTACAGCAACTAGATGACAATAATGTAATACGAATAATGTATTACGAAGGAGTTAATATGTGAATTTTAAAAAATCGTAGAAAAACCGAAAAACCCGAAAAAACCGGGTTTATAACTAGAAAAAACCGAGTTTCTAATGCGGTCGGTTACCCGGTTTTTTCGGTTTTCGGTTAACCGGGTTGCATGCCCTAGTGGTTATACGTAAAGAAAATATAAGCGTCGAATTGAGTAGTACTCGTACCTCGTCCGTTTTATCGGTCAAAAAGGGAGAATCGAGAATTTTTCGTTAAGGTGATTGTGAACCGCGAACTTAGCCATACAAAACAATAAGCTGTTACCTATACTAAGCGCCACACAAGTCTGCGGAACTTATGCGCAGAACGCTGCCCAAAAGCCGAAATATAGATAGGTATGCGCGGGAACCAGAGGTTATAGAAGGACCACTACCTTTAAATATTATCCGATTTGAGTGTTTATTTTTTATGTAATCAGCACTTCAATCGCTAGGGTTAAACGTCTTAGTTTTTACAGCTTAAATAAGTTTATAAGCCTTTAAAAAGCCATATTTATGCGCTTAAACTTGGCTGAAAAGTATGCAGAAACTAAAACAATTACCGAAATAATTATTTTTTGCAAAAAATAGCATGACCGACTTCACCTGTGTACAGAATCATTACATAGTATAAAACAAAGTCGCTTTCCGCTGTCTGTCTCCATGTATGCTTATATCTTTAAAACTACGCAACGGATTTTGATGCAGTTTGTTTTAATACTTAGATAGAGTAATTCAAGAGAAATGTTTATATAATGTATAATACACCTGTGCGAAGCCGAGGCGCATCGCTAGAACGCAAAATATATTATGCGCGGATCGATGTAACATTTTTCAATTCATTGTTCAATACCACCCATTTAGCCTTAAATAAATAAAAATCAGCCAAGTGCGAGTTAGACTCGCGCACAAAGGGTACCGTGTGGGAGCCCCGCTTAATTTACTTTAATTATTTCTTTTTGAAGTAAATAATATACTTAGGTACAACTAAATATTCTGAGAATATTTCAAGCGTCTACCTATTAGCCCTATTGCCATTATTAATTAATATATAAAGCAAAAAACGCCAAAAAAAACTAGTTTAAGGGAGCCTACGTTAAATAATTATTTTAATCCTTTTTTAGTGTTTGTTGTTTCAGCGGCAACAGAAATACATAATCTGCGATCAACTGCCTAGCTATCACGGGTCGTGAGATACGGCTTGGTGACAGACAGACGGACGGACAACGGAGTTTTAGTAATAGGGTCCCGTTTTTACCCTTTGGTTACGGAACCCTAAAAAAAGAAAGGGGGTTAATTGCACCTCTTAGTAAATTACATTTTTCTCTAGGATTTAGCGCCATCTGTGAGCTTAAGATCATTCTCATGAAAACTCCTGCTAAGGGCACTCTAGGTACGTAGTATTATTATATCTTCTTTGCTCTAGGCCCAATTATGAAGGCGCCATCGTAAATTTAATAGCAACGTAAAAAGTGTTCTCCCTATCGAATGCTTAAAGTGAAAAAGAATCAGAAATAGACTAATCAGCTATAATAATTACGATGGTTCTTTCATAATTAGGCCTTGTATATATAATACTTTTATTCAATATACTTTTAAGATTTAGTCTTAAGGTGGTTTCACTAGGTCAGAGCGGGAAATTCTTTTTTTTTGTTATTTACAGATAAAACTACTCATTGTAAATTTACAAAAACTCATATACTTAGCGGAATGAATAGATTATATACCTATATAATATTTTATAGGTTTAAACGAGGTATATACACATGGAAACCAACCAACCGTGGTCACGGGTAGACTGATGGGGGTCGGTCACGGGTCGATGCAACTCGGCCGAAACGTCGGGATGAGGAGGTATTTATTTATCTCTTAATTTTAGTGCGCGATTAGTCCCGTAGTATATAATAATAATGTGTTCAAATCGTGAAAGTTTAAAAAGAACAAAAGTACACTAACTAAAAACTAAGGTGAAAATCCACCATTAATTTGGTTTTTAGGTGAATGTAACTCGTAAACGCTACCTACTCATGGTCGCTAAAGGAGTTTTCGTTAACTTAAAATGAGTAGTTTATCTGTAAAGGCAAAAAAAAAATAATAATAATTTCGCGCCTGACCTAGACTTGATCGGCCTAAAATAGTGTCAACATATCAATGAGTGTACTTATTACTTATACAACGTGTAACGGAAAGGCTGTATACATAAAAAGTGGGTTGATACTATACCTTATATAGATGCTGTATTCGAAATTCCGAGCCAAAATAACAACATTCACTTTTTAAAAAAAATTAAATATGTCTGACTAGAAAAATCTTTTGCACGTAAACAAACATGTCACAACAAGGAGGTGTGGTCTGATTTTGATTGGCATGGTCGTGTTATTGACCTCACAGCTGTTTAGTGTGATAGTGCTGTGCAAATGTGAATTAGTCAAAAAAATGACTTTTTTTTTGTTTGTTTCAAAATTCTTTATTATCAACATACATTTTTAACTACTAAGTACAACACAGTCTAATACTAGTAGCAACTTAAAAATATAGTTTGACTCTCAGGCTAAATACACCTATATGGTCATTTTAAAACAATATAATTGTTAAAAGGGTACATAAATTTTGATAACATGACGGTCTAAAAAGTATGACTATATCTACCTGCAATTGAGTTTAATTATGAGCATTTTGTTCCAAGCTCATATTTAAAAGTTAAATTAATTGACGTTGTGTGCCCTAAAGCGATCATTACATTAATTTACGGAAACAAACATGATGTTCTATGGCTTTAAAATTTACATAATTCGGCACCTACCTACGTAGCATTTAGAATAAGGTATTCATTTCACTTGACCACAACAATGGAACATTTTTCAAATCATAATATTATAATGTGATTGTTTAAGTAATGATTAGGAATACAAAAGTGAATGGCATTCGCGAACATGCTAACTACCCTAGACTCACTGTTAAAAACTCGCGCGGCGGGGGACTAGCTAGTCGGACCGCGGTGCGTCATCGCTGTCGTCCAGCACGTAGTGATGAGGTAAACGATACCGACAAAAAAATGACTAGTTTTTCAAAAAAAGATTAAAAATCAGCAAACGAACTTATACGGCTAAACATGCCCCCATCTAGTTTGTTACCGTTATCTGATTTGGTACTTTCACTATGTATACAGTCTTTCCGTTACACGTTGTATAATTATAATGTAAGTAGAAATAATTAAACATTGTAAATATCAATTTTTTATTAATAAAATAAAGTACATTTTAATAGCTATATTTACAAGAGTTTGCAATTATAACACAGTGTTGCAAGAATTAATAAATATTAATAAAAAATAAATCACGTAAGTCATGGACCAAAGTTCTTAGCGCCTGTGAAGTTATCTACTAGCTGCGTAAAACCCAATCCTTGCACAGCTGTTATGTGAGCTTCAGCCAGGAATGGGTTATTCGCAGCTTGTAGCTAACTTCACAGCCGCCAAGAAGTTTGATTCGACCCATACTGAAAGTAAACGTCCTTTCAAACTGCTATAGCTGTCTCACTCGCACATACGATTGATAAATGCTACATAGGGTTTTCATAAATTCAATACCTATGACTTATCTTGCAAAGATCTTGCATAGTGAGACTAGACTGTACAGTAAGCTCAAAAATTCCATTAAAATATTGTAAACTAGTTTTTACCCGCGACTTCACCCGCATACGCAATATATCATTATAATTTATAGCCTATGTGTTATTCTGATATATAAGCTATATTATTGCAAAGTTTCATCTCAATCCGTTCAGTAGTTTTTGCGTGAAAGAGTAACAAACATCCATACATCCATCCATCCAGCCATCCATCCATCCTCACAAACTTTCGCGTTTATAATATTAGTAGATCAGAGTAAACAACCGCATTGAATACTTAAGGCTCAGCGCAGACGGGCCACTGACCACAGCCACCGGTAGCGGCCGCGCGCTACCGCTACTATGGTCTGGTTTCCATCCGAGGAAGTTCATTATTTAAAAAATAATTAAAAAAGAAAAATAAATATTAATTAAAATCGTAAAATAAACTCGTCCCAAACGTATTATTTTATAACATGCTTTGCATTTTAATAAACAATCTGCGTTTATTATCCACAGATGGCGTTGAAACAAACATAACAATAAATCATTAAATATTTATTTAATTATTCATACGTAAAATAAACGAACCCGTACATCCGTATTTTTTGTATTTTATTTAGCACTAAATGTACTAATAAAGTTTTATAATTCTCATCACTATTAAAACAATTTTAGTGTCTTGTATTTCGACGAATGCCGGTTGCACGCACGAAAAAGTGTCACGTTCCGCCTGAACCGAGCGTGCAAGCGAGAGCGCGGGACAAGCGATAGAGAGGCACGATCGGCCTAAAGCTCGAAACATACTATCGGACGCGACTGACAGCCGCGACTTAGCAATGTGCACAGTCTTAAAACATCCGGTGTGCCAGATCGCTCTCGGACGTCCGAACGCTCAAGGTCGTCCGAAGGTGACGTCCGCGACTGATGTCCGATAGTGTGCACGGCTCAGTGTACTTTCATAGTCTAGGTCGCGGCTGTCAGTCGCGTCCGTAAGCCGCGTCCGATAGTATGTTTCCGGCTTAACCGTTCAGCTTGTTTCAGTAGTTGATTCAACAATGTTTTCTGCGTTCTCACGAAAAATTATCGTCCGTGAACTGACTTTACTGTCAACCATTTTTTTTTATCATTTCATGTCCTCTTCGTCTAGTTTGACTTTGGTCTTTTCGGTGATAATTTGGTCTATTTTATGGAGGTCTCTAAGTGAGACTTCGCCGGAGCCCCTCGACATCGGCAGCGGCTGCGTAGGGTCTGGTTTCCATCCGAGGAAGTTTATTATCTGGAAGGTTGCTGGAACTCCTCGGGTTTTGCGTTCAGGACAGTCCTGAAAAACGAAGAAAGACATTTTTCGTGAAATAGAAATTTTTTTTTCACGAAACACGAAATATCACAAGGAGAGATATCAGAGAATTTACGTAAGAATGAGATAGCACGTGTATTTTTTAAACTGTTTAGATTATATTACTAGTAGTTCTGCGAACAGTAGACCTTGCGACACATATATTTAATTGTATCTTCATATGCCTATATCTCGACTCGCTCTTGACCGATTTAGTTCATACTCGCAAATCTTTTTTATGTTAATTTATTTCTAAGGTAGTTTATATATTTTAGAACTTACATTTTATTTAATCTTAAGTTGTAATGTAATATAGGCGGGCGCATTGGGGCCACCCTGTAACTGCCCACCTATTAATGACGTGAATAACTAAATAAATAAATCTTGTTAGGACTTAGATACTAAACAATCTTGCCAAATATTATAAAATCGTTCGGTAGCGCTACATCAAATTTACTTCCTTTTGAGAGAAATAGACCCGCAATTAAAAATCTATCCATCCATCCATTAGCCGAAGGACGTCCACTGCTGGACATAGGCCTCCCCTATGGATCTCCAATAGTTGGAATGGTTGGTAGCGGCTTGCATCCAGCGCGATCCTGCGGTCTTAATGAGGTCATCCGTCCACCTTGTGGGTGGACGTCCTACGCTGCGCTTGCCGGTACGTGTCTCCACTCAAGAACTTTTCGACCCCATCGGTCATCAGCCCTCCGCGCTATGTGCCCTGCCTATTGCCATTTCAACTTGCCAATCCGTTGGGCTATATCGGTAACTTTGGTTCGTCTACGGATCACCTCATTTTTGATTCGATCTCGCAGAGAGACTCTGAGCATAGCCCTCTCCATAGCTCGTTGGGCTACTTGGAGCTTACTAATAAGGCCCATAGTGAGAGACCACGTCAAATTAAAAATCGCCAACAGTAAAATTCCAAAAATAAGAACTAAGTTTGTGTGTATAAGCCGCGCCACACAAGTTGGCGGATGTGAAGTTAGCTACAAGCTGCGCAATAGCCAATCAACGTGCGGCTTTATGTGAGCTTCAGTCAGGATTGAATATAGCGCAGCTTATAGCTAACTTCACATCCGCCTACTTGTATGGCGCGGTCTACTTATACCATGTTTCGTGAAGATTCCTTAAAAAAATTGACCTGAAGAGGAGAACCAACTTCCGGACAGACGAAAGCAAAATGTTCGAGTCAAAATTAAGACTCTCTCTCTTTGATCGCTCGGTCAATATTTTTAGGGTTTCGTAGGATAACAAGTAAATCTAAAGTAAAAGGTAGATTTCCAGATCGATCCTAAAGTAAAAATTGGTCATTATGATCAGTACAATGACACCCTAGACTGCCCTAAAGTCAAAGTCAAAGTCAACATTTTTTTATTGCACTTTGCATGTTACAAAGTTGGTATAGATATAATATAATCATGACTCAATACAAACTTGCCTATGCAAGGCGTGCAACGTTACTGGCAGCTTTATTTATTATTATTATCTAAGTCAAATCAAATTATTATTACAAAATTAAAATTCTAATTTAAAAAAAAAGTCTAAGTTCAAAAATACAGCCAGTAAACACACAGATCTCACGCAAATATCTCATAAACTTACTCAAATTTATAACACCCCCTCTTATTGTAGGGGATAAAAATAAAGATCTCCATAGTAAAAATGACATACCTTGCCATACATTTCATCATATATAGCTGCAGCGGCAAACTGTTCACATTTGTTAAGCCTCAATGGTCTGAAAAAATAAATTAACAGATTATTAGGTCCATCTAATTAAAACATAAATAAAACTGTACAGCCCGAATCTAAATTCTCGGCGACTGTGAAGTTAGTTACAATCTGCGCATATTCCGGTTCTCGGGCAGCTGACATAACGAATTTGATTTGCGCATTACTGATGATGATGATGATTTCCAGGCCGTTTTCGGCCACGGTGACTGTGTAGTTTTTTTTTCTTATGTTACTTGATGGGTCCCCACATGACTGAAGTAACCAATTTTAGCGGTGAAAGTTCGAGAACAGCTACATGTGAGGACACCATCAACATAATTGTAAAGTATGTTTGCAGGCGGTCTGTTTTTAAGTTATCTTTTCGCATCTAGATCGCGCCTTCGTTAGTCTTCATATGCGTAAATCTTTTTTCATCACATCGATTCGAAAAGGATTTTTTTTTTTTTTTTTCGAATAGGTTTGCGCTGATGTGCGGTCTAGGTTGTAGCACGCTTACCTAGAAGATACCTATTTACTCGGGATTTGAAGACACTCACGTTGTACTTTAACGGGAAGACAGACCCAGGCAAAGCATTCCACATTCCGGCTGTTCGTATGAGGAATGAGGATTCGAAACGCTTGGTTCTAACGCGCGGAATGTCCACCATAAAAGGGTGGCGCTTTGGTCGCGTCCGTCTAGCCGTCCGATAGAAGAAAGGGGCAGGGGGGACCAGATTGTGCAAATCCTGGGCGCACTCTCCGAAGTGTATCCGGTAAAAGACCGACAAACACGCTACCTTGCGACGATGCTCAAGACTTTGCAGCTGCGTCTTAGTCAAGGTGTCGTTGTCAATCAGCCTCCTGGCTCGCCTCTCAATCGACTCCAGAGCCTCCAGTTGATATTTGGCAGAGCCATCCCAAAGGTGAGAGCAGTATTCCATGCAAGACCTGACTTGTGCTTTATAAAGACTAAGCAGTTGCTCAGGTGTGAAATACCGTCTCACCCTAGAGAGAACACCAAGTTTTTTGGAGGCTAATTGGGCTTTGGACTCTATGTAAGAGACAAATTTAAGAGAAGATGAGAGTGAAACGCCTAATAGTTCCAAGCTGTCAGTTACCGGAACGGATACACCACGGAAAGCGGGAGACAATTGAAAGGGTCTCTTTTTGGCCGAAAACAGACAGCCCTGAGTCTTTGTGGCATTAAACTTGCCCAGGTTAGCATCACCCCAGTCGGATACCGCCTGCAGACTCAAGTTGAGCCGTTCAACCATAGCCTCTCTGTATAACTCGATCTGTGGCCCGCTGGTTCTTGCATCGGACGTGTAGCTCTCCACGACTGTACTGTCATCTGCGTACCCAAAGATCCCGGGCTTAAGCAGATCGTTGATATGCAGTAGGAAGAGTGTCGCAGAGAGCACAGACCCCTGAGGAACACCGGCATTGATAGCCATTTGGTCTGACGAGCAGCCATCAACGACAACTCGTATCGACCGATTCCTCAAGAAATCTGATATCCATGTGCAGAAATCAGCAGGCAGGCCGTAAGATGGAAGCTTGCCAATAAGGCTCTCGTGCCAGACCCTATCAAAAGCTTTGGAAATGTCCAAGGAGACAGCCAACGCCTCCCCGTGCTTCTCCATGACCTCAATCCAGATGTGTGTGGCGTACGCTAGAAGGTCCCCAGTAGACCGGTTTCGGCGAAAGCCGTACTGGCGGTCACTGAGTAAGTCATTCGCTTCCAGGTAGGCCAGGAGCCTGTTATTTAGAACACGTTCCATACTCTTACAGAGTATAGACGTGATCGAAATTGGCCTGTAGTTGGCAGGGTCGGCACGGCTGCCCTTCTTGGGTACAGGTTGCACGTTAGCAAGCTTCCAAGATTTGGGCACTTGACCTGTCTTCAGAGATAGGCGAAAGAGGCGAGTCAGCACAGGCGACAGCTCAGGCGTACAAGTCCTCAATACAATGGCCGGAATACCATCAGGGCCACTGGCTTTGTTCACATCTAGACTGCGGAGAACTTTGAGGACCTCCTTTTGCCGGATGTGTATTTCACTCATTACAGTGTCACAGTTTGGCAAAGTTGGAGGTCTCGCACTACCGGGGTCTAGACGCGAAGACTCAGCAAATTGAGATGCAAATAAATTTGCTTTCTCCACCGCGGTATGGGCCAGTGAACCATTGGGTTTCAGCAACGGAGGCAGTGAGGGGCGGCAGAAGTTCGCTTCAACCGATTTAGCTAGGGACCAGAATGCCTTACTACCCGCAGGGTAAGAAGCAAGCTTGTTTCCTATTCGACTAATGTGGTCAAAGCGAGCCCTCCGCATAACCTTTTTGCAGGACTTAGCAGCCCTATTGTATGCCTTCTTCCTCAGACTAACGTCCCTCAACTTACGGTTTCGAGCATCGACCCAAGCCAGGTATGCCTGATGCTTTTGCGCTTCGGCGCGTCCACATTCAGGCCCAAACCAGGGCCGAGCTTTGTTAGACAGAGGCACGTCCGAAAATGGGATGAAGTATTCCATGGCGGTACGAAGCACATCTGTCACGGCATCCGCGCACGCAGAAGGATCATCGGAAGAAAAACAAACAGGCTGCCAAGGATAAGAAGCAAAAAAACACCGCATCTCATCCCAATCTGCTGACTTGTACCGCCACACGCGCCGTGACCCTTTGGGACTGGGGTCTGATGGGGAGTAGACGGATACAGATTTCACCAGACAGTGGTCAGATGTACCTAACGGTGGGGAGATCGCCACTGAATAACGGTCTGGATCGGTAGTCAGCAGAAGGTCCAAGCAGTAGGCCGTGTGCGAGTCAACATCAGGTACCCGTGTGGCGTCTTGAACCAGCTGGGTGAGATCAAGTGTCAAGGCAAGCTTGCGCGTCTCAAGCCCAGCATGGTTTGTGTCCAGGTATGGGTGAAGCCACTCTTTATGGTGGCCATTAAAATCCCCCAGGATCACTAATTGGAGCTGAGCAGCATCCGCCGCCTCACTAAGGTATTCGGTGAGTCTGGTCGTCTCCTGGTCTCCGCTATGTGATCGGTATACACAGGCGTAGATAATTTTCTCTACGCCAGTGTCCGCCAAAGCCCAGAGCACGGAAAATGAAGAGTCTTCAAACCTACGAAGGCGCAGAAAGCAAATGTCATCCCGGGCGTACACGCATACACCCGCACGTGGTTTGAAACGGTGCTCCAGGGAGTACCCTGGGTAGGAAAGATACGACACGTCGGATGGACCAGCAATCTGCGTCTCCGTGAGAAACAATAGGTGGGGACGATCTGTCTCGAGATGATGATGGACAGGCGTGAGATTGGAGTGCAGGCCCCGAATATTGCACAGGTGCACTTTAAGTGAGAGGGAGTGCTGCCGCTGTGTACACGTTCTTTTTCTTCTAGTGTTTCTCATGGTTAATGGCGGAGTAAAGACTACTTGGTTCGCCTTTAAGTGCGCCCAAAGGAGGTGTTTTCTATAAGGAACTTTATACGTGCGCCGGAATTATCTTTGCCGCGCACTTTTTGAATTTGGAACTAATAAGTGCGACGGAATTATCTTTGCCGCGCACTTTTTGAATTTGGAAGTATTTGTAATGTTAGTGTTCAGCGCCAAGAAAATGAATTAAAAGAATGTAAATATAAGTTTTCATTTGTTTTATTATTAGATACCATTTATAATCTCAATTTAGTTGTTACTCTATTAAATAATCATATTATAGTAAAATATGAGGCGCCTTTTGTTTTTTCATAGAGGTGATGAAAAGTAGAGTGTACCACTCGGGTGCAAAAAATATTTGTGGCTCGGGCGACGTACTTTGAACCCTCGCTTCGTTCAGGATTCTACTAAAGAATCCCTCACTTCGGTCAGGATTCTACTCTAGAGTCCCTCACTTCGCTCTGGATTCAAAAAAGCGCCCTCGCCGTAAAAATATTATCTTGCTCCTATATGATACAATCTACTATTGCAGGCCTGTTTTTAAGTTGTTCTCTTTTCGCATCTAGATCGCGCCTTCGTTGGTCTTCAAATGCGTAAATCTTCTGTGAATCGACTGTCTCCACTCAGATTGCTGGCTTCATCTTCAAATGTTGATGGCTCGATCCCACACCCCTTCATGTGACGCTTCAGCACATCTTTATACCTCAAGAACTGGGCTCCACTTTTCCGCTTTCCACTCTGAAGTTCCGAGTAAAAGATGCGCTTAGCTACCCTTTCATTGGGCATGCGGGATACGTGCCCACTCCATCTCAGCTGGCGTCGCACTAAGTATGCTTCTGTAATACGTCTGTATTTCTGATAGGGTCAGACCATTTGCGCATTACTACCCTCGTGTTCACCAATGCCAAGAAGTATGTTTTGGCCTATAATACTTTGACACTGGCAAACGAATAAGTCACATACATGAGTAAAACCCGGTTTTGTTCATTAGTATAATGTAAAACCTGCTCAAAGCCGCGTTATTGTCGCCCAAAGCCCGCACATCTCTCTTGACCTCCCAGGCGCTCGGGTACCACACTGTTAACGAATCCACTTCCACTGTTTGGAGGGTGAAACCAACTATACAATTATATACATCTATAATAACTACCTATCACTAGTGTAATACCTGTTCAAAGCCGCGTTATTGTCGCCCAAAGCCCGCACATCTCTCATGACCTCCCAGGCGCTCGGATACCACACTGTCAACGAATCCACGTCCACTGTTTGGAGGGTGAAACCGGCACTGCAAAATAAACAATTTATTTGATTGAAATTATATTTATTTAATGTCCGAGGGAACGAAGTCTCAGTTTCGACTTGATGACTTGATTTTGGTTTCCTCTGTCCGGATGTTGATTCTTGTTATGATTTGATGTTTGAGCGTCGGGCTAGTGATCCGAAGGGGCGGGTTCAAATCCTGCGTTCGCTTCAGATTTTTGAAATGCTTATCACAAAGATAACTCTTTGAGATGTTGATTCTTCTCTACAGGTGGAATTTTTTCAACGAATCTTGACGAAAGTTGGTACACAGGCTCTTTAATGATTTTTTGTCGTCGGCGATTTTTGATTGGTATTGTTGAGAGTCATTTCCCTCAAAAGGGGGAAAATTTGCTGTCGCGATATTTATCAGCCGATTTCGATAATATGGTCCATCCATCATCATCCATCAGCCAAAAGACGTCCACTGCTGGACATAGGCCTCCCCTATGGATCTCCAATAAGACCGGTTGATAGCGGCTTGCATCCAGCGCGATCCTGCGGCCTTAATGAGGTCATCTGTCCACCTTGTGGGTGGACGTCCTACGCTGCGCTTGCCGGTACGTGGTCTCCACTCGAGAACTTTTCGACTCCACCGGTCATCAGTCCTCCGCGCTATGTGCCCTGCCCATTGCCATTTCAACCTGCTAATCCGTTGGGCTATGTCGGTAACTTTGGTTCTTCTACGGATCTCCTCATTTCTGATTCGATCACGCAGAGAGACTCCGAGCATAGCCCTCTCCATAGCTCGTTGGGCTACTTGGAGCTTACTAATAAGGCCCATAGTGAGAGACCACGTTTCTGTGCCATAAGTCATCACTGGCAACACACACTGGTCGAAAACTTTCGACTTGAGGCACTGAGGTATGTCGGACGAGAAGACACTACGCAATTTTCCGAACGCTGCCCAGCCTAGTTGGATTCGGCGATTGGCCTCTTTATTGAAGTCGGACCTACCTAACTGGACTACTTGTCCTAGGTAGACGTACGAGTCAACGACTTCAAGAACCGAGTTTTCAACAGAAATCGGGGTGGGTAAAACATGGGAATTACACATGACTTTCGTCTTGTCCATGTTCATCTTAAGACCCACCTGTTGAGAAACCCGATTGAGGCCTTCGAGCATCGTGCTGAGCTCTTCCATCGATTTTGCCATGACTACTATATCGTCGGCAAACCGAAGGTGAGTGAGGTATTCGCCATTGATATTGATGCCGAATCCTTTCCATTCCAGGAGCTTGAAGGCGTTCTCCAAAGTAGTCGTAAACAGTTTCGGAGAAATTACGTCTCCCTGTCTTACGCCTCTTTTTAAAGGGATCGCCTTGGAGCTCTCTTCCTGTACTCGGACTAACATAGTGGCGTTATTATACAAGCACTTCAACACTTCGATGTACCGATAGTCAATACGGCATCGTTGGAGAGACTCAAGCACAGCCCATGTCTCGACCGAATCAAAGGCTTTTTCATAGTCCACAAACGCTAAGCAAAGTGGCAGATTATACTCTTCGGTCTTCTGTATAACCTGCCGCAGCGTATGAATGTGGTCCATGGTGCTAAAGCCTTTTCGGAAACCGGCTTGTTCGCAAGGCTGAAAGTCATCAAGCCTGCGCTCGAGACGGTTCGTAATGACCCTTGAAAACAGCTTATAAACATGGCTCAGAAGTGAGATGGGTCTGTAGTTCTTCAATAAGGTGCTGTTACCTTTCTTGAAAAACAACACCACCACGCTTCTGTTCCATGCTTCTGGCGTGATGCCCTCGAGGACGACGGTGTTGAAAAGCTTCTGGAGGACTTTTAGTACCGGTGTTCCACCCGCTCTCAGCAGCTCTGATGTGATACCGTCGTCACCCGGCGCCTTGTTGTTCTTAAGCTGATTCAGGGCCATTCTAATCTCGTACAGGCTGATGTCCGGGATATCTTCGGTGAAGTGTCGGGTCAGCTTGGCTCTTGGATCTTTGGCCGCGCTGCTAACAGGCTTAGCGACCGAAGCGTATAGCTGTCCATAGAACCTTTCGATCTCCTCTAATACCTCTGCCTTGGTCGACGCTACACTGCCATCTTCTCTCTTCAGCTTTGTCAACTGGCTTTGCCCAATAGACGAATTCCTCGCGAACACTTTGGAGCCTTTGTTCTGCTCTATTGTCTCTTTAATATGTTTAGTATTAAAGAGACGAATGTCGCGCCGCACGGATTTTGAAATTTGTCTATTGAGCTGCCTATATGACTTTGCATCATCGGAAGACTGCAGTCTCTGTAAGCGTCGTTCGGCCATAAGATTTAGAGTTTGATCGGAAAATTTTTGAGGTCTATTTGTACGACGGGGTCTAAAGAATTTAGCACCCACCGCCTGGACAGTTTCTACGAGCCCGTTGTTAATCTCGTCCACCGATGCAAAGTTCTCCAGGCAAGCAAAGCGATTATCGCTTGTTTAATATTTAAATCCTAACAAGATTTGCGAGAACGAATCAAATGACTCGCTCTTGGCGATTATGATGAAGACGATAATATTTTCCTCCATGCATACAGGGTTATTCCTAATCAATTAGCATCCTTTTAGGGCCTTATTCTGTACATCAAAACTAACAACTTTTGATCTGCAACTTTTGTCAACACTCGAAAAAAAACAGCTATTCCATACATTTTGTCGCGCGTGAACGATATTTATATATGGAAAACAACAATTTTTTTTTAAATTTTTACAAAAGTCGCAGAACAAAAGTTGTTAGTTTTGATGTACAGAATAAGCTACTAAAAGGATGCTAATTGATCAGAAATAACCCTGTGTATATGGAGGAAAATATTAGCAGTGGACAATAGACATCCTATGCCTAAATTGATGATGACATTAAAGAAAGTGGAAAGGTAAAAATCTTAACGTATTCACCGTCGCAATGTTATTAGTGACAGGCTCTCCACGCCACGCTCTCATTTATTTTTATGGCGAATTAATCCGTCGTTGGCGGTCAACCCGATGTATGGATGTATCCGTCATTGGCGTATAAATAAAATATGTTGAACTCACGCAGTAAGCAGCCCGCCTATGTCCCGGATGCCCGTGAAAGGCGATACATGCGGTGCCACGCCGCCCTTCCTCTCTGTTTCCGCGAGTTGAATGGACTGACGGAGCTCCATCAGAGTGTCGCTTCCATATACACAAGATAAGAAGACCTGGCAGAAACACAATTTTTATCAACATATGCGAACAGTACAACAATTATTTTGCGCCAAAATGGTACAACCGACTTCAACAGTGTACAGAATTCAAATAGTATCGACTATTTGAATTCTGTCAGTGTTTAGTCAATTTTACATTTTTTTTGTTGTTTTTTCAATAACGTCTTATAGTCCAGTAAATTTGTCGCCTGGAAGTATGGAGTAGTATGCGTCAAATCCGGTAGTTCTGATTTTTTGCAGAATTGTTTATGATGTTGGCCTAATGAATAAGTGACATCGAGCGCCGAACGCAACTTTGTCAAAAATCGAAAAAACCCCGAAAAAATCGTTTATTTTCCAAATTTTGGCGATTATAACTCTAGAGACTAGTTTCTGAAAAAACTGTCTCCAGACGTTTTTAAAGTAAACTAAATTTGCTACATATTGTAGCTATCTACTTTACCGCCTTTACTTTTAGTGACCCAAATACGAACAAACCTCAACCGGGATCTTCCAACAGAGCTAAATTAATTTAATTTACTCTGAAGTATAATCTACCAAATAAAACAAAAACATCAAAATCAGTTCACAATTGGCAGAGTAATCACCATTCATACATACTAAAAATAAAAACATACCTACAGTCGAATTGAGAACCTCTTTTGTTTGGTCAAAAATGTTGGTACAATTACTTACGCCATCAGGTTTCAAGCACTTCATGACCTTGTCAAACACTCCAGGAAGATCGTTCACCCAGTGCAGTACCAGGGAAGAGACTATGAGGTCCACACTGTTTTCAGGGAACTGAAACACAGATAAATAAATAAATATTAAATATTAGGGGACATCTTACACCTGATATCTGACCCTAAACTAAGCAAATCTTGTCATTTGGCTGCCAGGAACTGCTATACTACATAGTAATAATCGTAACCTTGAAGCAATGTCAGAATAGTCCTTTTAAGATCTCTGTCTGTTAATTGGTTTTTTAGATTAATTTATTTCGTTGTATAGCCGTGTAGCAACTACCATAGACTGTTTTTGTGCATATCTAGTACTAACCAACGGGGCTTGATATATCTTTTTGCTTCTGCTTTGGACTAATTGTGTTGGTGGTGTTATCTTGGGTCGTCTATGTATACATTCATAGATAAAAAAATTACAAACTGACAGAACATTGGCCCTTTGGAAATTATCTGGATTTTTGGTACATACCCCTCAATGTGCGAGCTTGACTCGCATTTGTCCGGTTTTTTTTTGTATTGTCATCGGTCTTTTATAGGTGTGCAAAGTTTAAAGAAAATCTGATCGCTCAAAGTAGGACAAAATGGAGCTCAAAGGGGTTAATATTTACAAGTAACTAAACATACAGGTGAAACAAATAAAACAAATAAAAACGAATGTTAAAAATGGTCAATTCTATTTTCTTCATTATTACAAATATCAGATTAAATAATCTACTTACATCTATATTCTCTTCATCCATGATAACCTTTTCAAACTTGACCCCATCTCCTACTAAAGCTTTGTCCAAATGTGTTTGCGAAGTATCACAGAGTATCACCTTTTCCACATTCTCTGGGATGAAATGACGTGACACATATCCTCTGCTTGCACCTGAAATTATATCGAGAACTTAACTAAAAATAAGCAAGTAATTCTAGTATACTATCCAAGTCACTGGAGCAGTTATGCCAGGGGCCCAGAGCCACTCTCCGTTATTTTAAGGAGCTGTGCTGGCTCGAGTAGACTCTGAAGGGGGAAATGCACAAAACACTCCATGTGGAACGTCAGAGCTGGACTCATCACTGCAAGTTAGTAATTTTTCTTATGAAAAAAGCCATGGTGGTCTAGTGGTAATGTTACCCACCTTACAATTGTGAGATCGTGAGTTCAAGCCCTCAGTCTTGTACCAATAAATTCTTTGGAATTTATAAACAGAATTTCACACCACTGGCTTTTTGTGAAATTGTGAGACAACCTGCATATGTCCATAGAAGAAATTTGATGGCATGATATGAACATCCACCAACCGGTACTGTGCCAGCCTGGAGGATATGGCTCAATCACCCTTTGTAGGTAGGCCTACATTCTGCAGTTGACTATCAATAAATTGTTGCTTCTATTAATTTTATTTCAATGTTTAAATATATTCTGTTCTATTTTTATGTAATATTTTAATTCATAGTTTTTTAGGATAAAAAATGTAATGCCTAGTATTAAGTGCTGTAAGTTACATTTTCTGTAAATAAACAAAGTGAATTGAAAAAATTGAATTAAAATTAAAAAGATTGGTACAGTACAGTAATATTCTTCCAGTCAAAGTTGCGAGTAACAAGTCCTCCAACTGTGTGTGGCATTTCAAGGCTACAGAAGACAATAAAATAGCTAACAGATTGCATTTACCATTATTTAACACATTCACTGTCCAATTACTTCAAAAGGAGTCACATCTGTACCATGTCATATCCACGACTCTAGTTGCGAGTCATAATTTATAGGTAAAATTTATGATTTTTATTTGGTTGGACCTATGAACAATAGCAAAAAGATTCTCATGGACGTACAGTTAAGTAACAAGGCTACTAAAAATCTTTAGACCTCTGGCAAAAGTTGTCAGTTTATTCGAGCTAGAGCGATTGAATGTGGATGTAGGAATACAGTTCATAACTTTGTACTGGGACAGTGAAAGTGTTAAGGCAAAAGTTGTCAGTTTTTTCGAGCTAGAGCAATTGAATGTGGACATATGAATACAGTTCATAACTTTGTACTGGGATAGTGAAAGTGTTATATATTCATTTTGATTCTGAATTATCATCCACAATGTCATCATTTCATATACCACTAAAGCCTTTGGAACAGTTATGCCAGCAAGATCGAGATGGGTGGCACACAAATGAAATAGACATTGATGGTGTTGGTCTAAAATACCACATTTAAGTCAAGTTATTGTACCAGTTACAGAATACATGCTTTTAGTAACAACTTACCAAGCTCTACAGCATTTTTAAACGTTCTTTTGATATCAAAAACTCGGTCAGCTGTTCGCCATCCCACCTCTTCTTTCACATACTCCGCTAGGTGGTAATCATCTCTTTGCGCAGCTCTTTCTCTCTGTAATGCCTTCGCCTTTCTATCAAATATATTCATAGTACGGTACACAGCACTGGCGGTCTTTGGTTTGGTAGACGCATACTTTTTAATAATATCAATATTTTGAGCAAAGTTACGTAAAAGTTTTTGGTCAACTATCGCTTTGTTTATCATATTTAGACATGAAAGACTGTATGGTAGTTTAATTTGCGACATTTTGTATACGATAATACACTAACTACGATAAAACGTACATTATTTCATTATTTATGTTTGAATTTGAAATCGCGTTGAGGTTATGTTTTCATTTCACAATCCAATCAAACACAGCAATCAAACGTCAAGTAAAGGGCAAATAACACACACTGACGACAATAAAGTTGCCAGGCTTAGCGCTTAAAATCTTACTATGAACCCAAAATTTAAAACGGCGTAGTGTAATTCCAGGTGTCATAAGAAAATATAACGTCTCGGCATTTCCTGGAGTTTTTACGTATCTACACTTTCAAAGTGATGATTTGTTGTTAAAACTCCAAATCTCAATCGCAATATAAAATTTAGCCATTGAAAAAACTACTAATTAAGTAAGGTAGCTTTAAGCTGACAACACTGGCATGTGTTGTACCACAGATTAAAAAGGGAAATAAACATGTTCGCTCACCACAGCTTATAAAAGGTACAGTATTCATCAGTATTGCCATAGAAAGTAGTAACCATGGACGTAATAATAATAGCAGGACTGAGTACTAAGCAAAAATCTCAATATTTTGCTTTTGTAAAACAAACTTTAAGGCGTCGTATATAAGACATAGTTTTACGCTACCAACATATACAGAAGCAAAACGGTCCGAGCAGGATGGGTATAACGGAGGCTGTTTGTCACTTTCTAACACTTACCACGCGGAAAAAAGTTGGCAGATAGTAGAAAATTAAAATGATTGTTTTCGACAATTAATAACATTTTCATCTATACTTAAAGCGTAAGTTATTTATTTAATTAAAATTTATGTAGTACTTTGTAAATTATCCATTAAACTTTAAAATAAACAATTAATATATTTTTGTGGAATTATTCTTTTTGATAAAGCTGACAACACTGTGAAAGTGTCATAGTGGATCGGCAGATGCGTAAATCTTGTGGTGTTAGTATTCATTCGAAATAATTCTCAGTTTTAAAGGACTTATAACTACAAAATGGTGAAAAAGTGTTGTATCCAATTTTGTAAAAGTGAATCCTACGCTGGTTGTGGAATATCGTTTCACAGGTAAGTCAAAACAAGACTCGATAGACTTTTTACAAATAGGGTGACCATGCGGGTGATCGTTTATTTGTCCAATTAAGAAGCACAATTGATTTCTTGGTTCCCTGGCCCTTATGCTAAGTCAAAACCTGTATTATAAGAGTCAGTACCTTCCTACTTACAGTGACTGCTGACAATAATAATAATAACCCTTTGCTAGTCCCGTATGTACAGGTTAGCGAAGGCTTAGTCGATACCCATTCGATTTTGTACTGCGGCGCCATCGCGGCGTGTCGCGTTGCACGTGTTAAGTTCCCGGACACTAGCCGTGCACCGCGACCCGCCGGGGGTGTGCCCGCGTGGCAAATGCGGATCCAGCGGCGTATCGACTCGTTCAGGACTCTCATAGCAAAGCTAATCTGTTTCAGCCGGGGGAATAACCGCCCCCGAGTCATGCGTTTCGTGACACAGGCCTTTGCCGGGACTGGTATCAGACCCCAGCACTATTTGGCCAGTGTCACGGAACGCATAGACTATCTGAAACAGAAAGTCTATGCGTGGGCAAACCGCATTCGTCGCTACAGAGAGCGTGTGGACCGATATTGGCTAAATCGCCTCTTCCAAAGTGACCAAAGGAAAGTGTACCGAGGCTGGGAGAGAACCGACCAACGTGTGAGCGACGGGCAGTTGCCGGATGCTAGCGCCATGAATGACTTTTGGCGTGGCATCTGGTCGGTGCCCGTCGAACACACGGAGGGTGACTGGATGCGTGTGGTTGAGCGGGAATGCGAGACTATCGAACCTATGGGATCTGTTTTAATAGATCCCGTAGACGTTAGTTGTGCGATCCGTACGGCTCAGAACTGGAATAGTCCTGGGCCGGACGGGCTGCACAACTTTTGGATAAAATGGTTTCGATGCTCGCATGACCGCTTAGCCACACAATTCCAGGAAGCCCTTGAGGTTGGTTCTCTACCTAGCTTTTTCACCACCGGTGTCACCTTCCTGCTCCATAAGTCCGGTAGTACCACGGAAGCAAAGAACTATCGACCAATTACATGCTTGCCTACCATCTACAAGCTCCTCACAACCATTCTGAGCTTTAAAATTAACGCGCACGTCGTTGCGCAAAACGTTTTGGCTTTCGCTCAGAATGGATGTAGGGTTGGGTCCCGTGGTACTAAGGAGCTCCTCCTCATAGACATGACCATAAGCCAGCAAGTCCGGCGGAACAAGGGAGCCCTCTCTGCCGCCTGCATTGACTATAAGAAGGCCTATGACTCTGTGCCTCATTCGTGGCTCGAGAGGATTTTAGAGTTGTATAAAATCGATACAACTCTAAAATCATTCTTAGTGTCATGCATGGGGCAATGGGCCACGGTCCTTCGTCAACCTGGCGGTGGAGACGGCTCCGCTGGCCCGCAAGACTTGATTAGGATTGAGCGGGGAATATTCCAGGGTGACAGTCTGAGTCCATTGTGGTTCTGCCTGGCCCTGAATCCTCTCAGCACTTTGCTGAGGAATCCAGAGCTAGGCTATCGGCTTCGCAGACAGGGTGAAGTTATCTCTCACCTGCTGTACATGGATGATCTCAAGCTGTTTGCACCGAAATACCAAGACCTGGTGGAGCTGCTAAAAACCACTGAACTTTTTAGTAGGGCTATCAGGATGGAGTTCGGTGTAGATAAGTGTGCGGTCATGCATGTACAGCGTGGGAAAGTTGTGGATTCTCCGAATCTACAACTTTCTGAGACGATGACTATCAGGTCTCTCTCCGAAGCCGAGACCTACAAGTACCTCGGTATGTCAGAGTCGTTGGGTATATCGGCAGTGGACATCAAGAAATCGGTGAAGGAGCGCTTTTTTTGTCGTCTGACAAAAGTACTAAATAGTCTTTTGTCCGGCGGCAACAAGGTGCGCGCCTTCAACGGTTGGGTCATGCCGCTGCTGATGTACTCCTTTGGCATACTGAGGTGGACTCAGACTGAGCTGGACGCCCTGGATAGGAGGGTCCGTCGATTGCTCACTTTGCATCGCATGCTACACCCGCGCTCGTCTGTCATGAGACTGTACATTCCGCGGAAGTGTGGTGGCCGAGGCTTTTTAAATGCCAAGGACCTCCACAACCGCGAAGTATACAGTCTCCGGGACTATTTCCGAAACAGCGGGCGTGGAATGCATTGCGATGTGGTGGCAGTTGACAGAGGCCTTACCCCGCTCTCCCTGGCGAAGGAGAACTGGCGCAGGCCATCGGTGCTCAGCACCGATGATCGCAAGGCGGTATGGAAGAGCAAGGAGCTGCACGGGCGGTTCTATCGGGCCCTAACAGGACCCGATGTGGACCTGCTCGCGTCGATGGCCTGGCGACCTCTTTGGGGAAACCGAAGGTTTTGCCTGTGCAATTGCGGACGAAGTTGTCATGACGAACAACTACCGGAAGTATATCCTGAAGGACGGTACGGTCGACATTTGTCGGGCATGCCACCGTCCCGGAGAGTCACTCAGGCACATTACTTCCGGTTGTTCTCATCTTGCCAACGGCGAGTACTTGCACAGACATAACCAAGTAGCCAGGATTATCCATCAGCAACTTGCTCTTCGATACGGCCTTGTCGAGTCTGAGGTGCCGTACTATAAATAAGTACGCACCGGCGCCAGTTCTCGAAAATGGTCGTGCGTTGCTCTATTGGGACCGCTCTATCATCACGGACAGGACTATTGTCGCCAATAGGCCTGATATCGTGGTGATCGACCGGTCCCAACGCCGGGCAGTGCTCGTCGACGTCACCATTCCACATGACGAGAACCTCGTGAAGGCCGAGAAGGACAAGCTCAGCAAGTACCTTGACTTGGCTCACGAGGTTACTGCCATGTGGGATGTGGACTCGACGATCATTGTCCAGATAGTCGTTTCGGTAAACGGCTTAATAGCGAAGAGTCTCGACCACCACCTTAAGAGGCTCTCGCTAGACAGTTGGGTCAAGGGTCAGATACAGAAGGCGGTTGTTCTGGACACGGCGCGCATTGTCAGAAGGTTCCTCTCTCTGTAGGCCCAACCACGGTAGCTTGAGCCCCGCCCCGCTGCCGGCGGCACTCTAGGTTTAGGTTTTTTTATAGTATTTTGTTTCTTTTATATAAATATTCTAATAAAACTTAGATTTAAGATAATAAATGAATATGTGTATAATAATAATTTTAGTTCCACAGAATTGTTTACTTATATCTGAAGTTATTATCCATACAGTACTGACCATGGCAACCTGTGAATGTTAGCTTAACAAATAACTTACGACATAACCCTTTTCAACACGATTATAATATAGCCATTTATTTCTTATCCTTATAAAACATGCATTTCTTATTTATAATGAATTTACACAATTAACAGTAAAATTTACTATGTAGGTATACAATTTATCTATTCACTTTCACTCTCTTCATGGATAGGAACCCCTCTTTGGGTGTAGGCCTCCTCCAGCTCGTTCCAAATTTCTCTATCTTGTGCTTTTGCTCTCCATTCTGTTCCAGCCGTCGCTCTTATATCGTCAGACCACCTTTTCCTAGGTCTTCCTCTTCCTCTCTTGCCAATTGGCCCATACCATCTTGTTGCTTCGATTGTCCATCTTTTATCACGGTACCTCGCTACGTGGCCCGCCCAACGCCATTTTAATTTTAAACTATAATGCAGTGCATCTATAATCTTGGTTTTCCTTCTTATTCTTATTCTAGATAGCTAGATAGAATAAGAAGGAAAACCAACACGATTACAAAAACACAAATTTCGTTACATAGGTATTTATGATAGTGTATGTCATAAGCGAGAAAAATAACGTGATTTTATTTCTTTGACAGTTTTCCGAAGGATGAAGAATCTAAACAAAAGTGGCTTTATGTTGTTCCAGTATCACAAAAAATTACAAAAAACTCCGTTGTTTGTAGTCATCACTTCAAAAAAGAAGACTTTTATGCAGCTAACTCGCGGCAGCTATTAAAAACAGATGTAATACCTACCATCTATTTTTCCATTGGTAAGCTAATATTTTACTATAGAATACTTACTGTTTTATCCTTGTTCGTTAGACTTATGTAAATATGAACCTTTATTTATATCATTAACGAAAACATAATAACTAACTTAAAATAAGTATAGAGCTATCTCTTTGTTAAGAACTATCTGTTAGCCGTGGCTTTGCCCGCGTAATATATATTCTATGTCTTTCTTCGTATCATTATCAACGTATATGCAAAATTCATGACGATTGGTTCAAAAGATAGAGTGCGAAAGCGTATCAAAAAACCAAACATACAAGCTCACTTTATAAAGTAATAATACATTACAAAACTGAGTCATCTATCCTGAGAACTGTACTTATTTTGATACTTCTTTTGCAGGTACAAGATACATGTTCTGAGTAACATTGCTATACAGCCACCATTTCAACCTGTTGGATATTGTACTCCAGGAACCTCAAAAGATTCTTATGAATCTGAAAGCTACACACCGCTCGCCAAAAAGTTCTGCTCGGACGTAAAAGAATCAGCAAAAGAAGAAGTAGCAATCCAGACTGAAATCAACTGCAGCAGTCCTTCAAAAAATATACTCAAGCGTAAAGTGAAAGTATTATCCCAGAAGTTAAAGAGGCGTGATGTTCGTTTAGACAGTTTGAAGTCAATTCTCGCAATTTTAAAAAAAAGAAGTAACAATTTCGATGAAGTTGAACATATGATGAAAAATAATTTTGTGGAAATACATAAACATATTAATACAGATAAAAGTAACAAAGGTGTAAGATATTCAAAGGAGCTTAAACAGTTTGCTTTATCTTTGTATTTCTATTCTTCTAAAGCATATATGTTTCTTAGAAATCACACCATGTTACCTCATCCTGCAACCTTACGCAAAATGTTAGCCAGTCATGAATGTAATGTAGGATTTATGGTTGAAGTTTTTGAATATTTGAAATTGTCAGTATCTGAAAATGATCTCGAAAATGTTGCTCTAATATTTGATTCTATGTCTATTAAATCAGAGGAGGCCTATGATAAACACAATGATAAAATGTGGGGCTACGTTGACTTTGCTGGCATTGTACCATACGATTCGGAATGTCTAGCGACAGAGGTCCTTGTTCTTCAGATTGTGTCATTTAAACGCAAATTCAAATGCCCCATCGCTTGCTTTTTTATTGATAAAATTTCAGCCTCAGTACAGGCACAGTTAATAATCACAGCAATTAACATGTTATATGAGATCGATATTACTGTTCGAAGCCTAACATGTGATGGAACTGCTAGTAACTTGGCCACATATGAAAGTTTGGGATGCAATTTCAATTTGCCAGAAGTTAAAACAAATTTTAAACATCCAAAAAAAGAAACTAACATACATTGTATTTTTGATCCCGTTCACATGCTTAAATTATATCGAAATGTATTTGCTGAAAAAAGCATGAGTTCCAATAATGGAGAAATTGATTTCAATTTTGTTAAAAAATCACATGCTTTGCAAGATAAAGAGGTGTTAAAACTTGCTAATAAAATAAACGCTACCCATATAAACTTTATGGGGAAGAAAATGAACGTAAAATTGGTGGCTCAGACTTTGAGTTCTTCGGTAGCTAATGCTATTGACTTCTTACGTGTTATTAATAATGAAGAATTCAAAAACAGTGAAGCGACTACCGAGTACATCAGAACTGTAGATAGAGTTTTCGATGTCTTAAATGCTAAATCCTCTTTAGGAAAAGGATTTAAATCACCAATGCGGCTCAATAATAAAAATATTTGGATGGGAATATTAACTGAAACCCGAGAATATTTATCAACGCTTAAAGTTGATAACCAATCATTTCTTTTACATCGGCGAAAAATGGGTGTTTTAGGATTAATAGTGGATACGTACAGTGTTTCAAACTTAGCGATGGATCTTTTAGTTGAAAACAGTTTAAATTATTTCTTGCCGTACAAAGTTTCTCAAGATCAACTGGAAATGTTTTTCTCTTGTGTTCGAATACAAGGTGGTGGTAATAATAATCCAAATGATCAATGAACAATTTAGGTATGCTCTGGGAAAATTACTTTATCGCAATAGTATTAAACCGAGTATGAATGCTAACTGTACTGATGATGAGTTTGAACTGTCTCCAATTTTAGATTTTCGTAGCGATAAGCGATCTGTGACTGAAGATCAATCTTCTGATTCACATGAAGAAGAACAATTGAATGCTTTGATGTATTACATTGAATCAATCACCATGTCCGATTACAAGATGAATATCTTGTATTATATCGCAGGTCATTTTGTAAATAAGATGTTCGATAAAATTTCATGTAAACACTGTCGCGATGCATTAGTAATTGCTAAGGAGCATTATGATCACACATATTTCGTAGATATCACAAATTTTTCGTCTTTTACCGCATTTATAGATAAAGGCAGTTTAAAGTATGTGTCTCGATTTGCATTTGAAGTGATAAAGCAAGCTGAAAAATTGTTCCTTTCAGAAGTAGCTTTTGGTTCTTTAAGAAATATTAGCAAGAATAAGATTTTGTTGATTTTAAAACAATTTTTTCTTACAAAACTTAATAATTTGTTTGACTCGTCGCTGTGAAGACATTAGCTAATTCATATTTAAATTTAAGAATATTCCATCATGCAAAAACTAACTCATTGAAGAAGTTAGGCAGCAAGATTGGTCTGCGTCAGAAATTACATAAAACAATTTTGTTTAGTCATGTTTGATGCAATAAAAATATCTTAATCCATTTGTTCTTTTATTAAAAGATAGAAAGTTAGTCCATTTTAGAATAGTTTTTACATTTATGTAGAAGGAGCTTTTAACCACGGCTTCGCACATAGCAGACATATTATATACTATACATATATATATATACTAGCTGTTTTCTCGCGACTTTGTCCACGTAAATTATAGCAATAATAGTAAATTTACACTACTAGAACGGCTAAAAAATGAGCCTGAACTATATGTAGTGACAATTGCTTCTTACAAATATATATTTTTTGTTCCGTGGATCAAGAATATCATGGTCACCATATTAGAAAGAAACAAACGGCCTCCGTGCTTTTTGTTCTCCTCAGACCGGGTTTCGGCTGACAGTGCTCAGTCCTGCTATTATTATTACGTCCATGGTAGTAACAAATAAAAACGATTGACTATTAATCACTTATTGGTCTGTGACTATTAATAGGTTTGGGGTCGTCTACTAGTCATGACTTATTTTTAGCAACTTACGAATTTTTCAACCAATTTCGATGAAACTTGGTACGCAGGTTTCATATATTAATGATTTTTAGAGTTCCGTACTCAAAGGGTAAAAACGGGTCCATATTACTAAAACTCAACTGTCCGTATGTCCGTTAGACTGTCTGTCACCAGGCTGTACAAATAGCGGCACGTATCTCATGAACCTTAGAAGCTAGAAAGTTGATCACAAATGATGTATTGATGTATATATAGTTTTAGATCAAAACTAAAAAAAATTATACTTGCACATCAACGGGGCGAACAACTCATGAGAATTGACACTAGTGCCATATAAGTCATTGTCATTATTTATTTAAGCATTGTTGTAATTATAGTGTTTTTTGTTGTATTTTTCGCTATTATTTATGGGATAACTTTATTTAGGACTAGTGAAAACCGCGTACTTAACCATACAAAAACAATAAGCTATTTATCTACACAACTAAATGTTATCCGAATTGAGTGATTTTTTCCTATGTCGAACAGTTCAATCGCTAGGATTATGCGTCTTGGTTTTTGCAGTCTTTCAAATGTAAGCCTCTACGGCAAAGTTTTCCGCAAAGTTTGATTGACAATTTAAAACTTACCAGACTTCCTAATATTTCTTGTTCAAGCGATGGACATTATAACATTTGTGCGTTTTAAGACACTAGTAACGCCATCTAGTTCTATTTTTGGAAAACACTAACATCGATATTTGTTCCGCTACTTGAGGTCTATGTGAGACGATTGTGTGTGTTTTAAGGTGCAGCTAACGCCATCTATTTTATTTTCGCGTATACATGTTGTAGTAAATATGTAACTGACTTATAATGTGTATTTATAATATTGTTGTTACATGAAGTAAGGTTATTTTAATGTGTTTATTTTTTGTGTTATGTATTACTTGTACGCATACCGAGCGACAGTCGCGTGCGTGACGTCACGTCGGTTCCATCGGAAGATCAGCGCCGGCTGTCACGGTCGGCATTATGCTGAGATGGAACCGGTTTTTGTGGCGAAAATTTAACATATAATTACTGTTTATATTTATTCATGTACTATATTTTTGATGTTTGTCTTGTATTATGTGTTGTTTTCGTTGCAAATAAAGTTATGTCTATGTCTATGTCTATGTCTATGTTAACCATAACAACAAATAGCAATAATCGGCTAAGTGAGAGACTGTCTCGCGCACTTAGGGTTCCGTGTCGTACGTAAGTCCCCGTTAGTATATATGATTTTAATTTAATTATTTATTTGTAGAGGAAATATCCAATTTAATATTCTGTGAATGTCTCAGCGTTGTAGCTATCACTATTCATAAGATACAGCCTGGTGACATACTGACAGACGAACGGACAGCGAAGTCTTAGTAATAGGGTGCCGTTTTTACCGTTTGGGTATGGAACCCTAAAAATGGAATAAAATAAATATTAAAAAATTTATACCCAACAAACGTGAATTTATGTATAGGTATATTGACCTTAATAACTAGTAATTGAACTAAAATATATAAAGGGGGGTTCCCATAACCATCAAAGACAAAATTACAGTATCAAATCATGTTAACGTACGATGTCAATATGATTTATTGTTTTAGTTCGCAAAAAGCTATTAAATAAAATAAATTATATTAAATTCATTTATTGAGCTCATAAAACGGCAAAACCAATTACATTACAGCTACAATAAAATCTCATGGGCGCCTTGTGCATCATTGCGTCAGGAAATTATTACCTAACAATGTTAAAAAAAGCCATTAGCGAAAATTACTCGTGGCATTTGATTATATCCCCTCTTGTGAAATTCCGTTTTTTTTTTCCGAACCCTCTCCACCCTCCAGACCCTTTCGAGTAGTTTCGAGTTTCACGTAATTAATAGATGATCCCTTTGATGGGAAACATTTTGTTTCGTTAATTTTGCAGAATTATCAAAATATTTTTTATTAAAATTAATAAATTAACTAAAAACCATGTAGGTAACTGATACCTCTATAATTATTCTATTGTATAGTCATGTCATTTTTGTCCAATAACCGGGATAATTTTGCTAAAAACATTTACAGATGATACTTGTTTCCGTAACTTGGAACGTAATCTTATCTATGTACACGGTATTGTGATTACAGGTACTACATAGAAACATTACAAAAACCATACGATAATGCATCTATTGCGCACCATAATGAACTCTATGCCATCGACACAAGATCCGACAACCTGCACTGCATACATTGGTGTTGTGTGTGAATAGTCAAAACAAACCCACAGACGTATAAGAGTAAGTATATGTCTGTGAACAAACCACATTGCGTGAGCAGTTCGTGTCACACATTGACAAAAACGTCAACACATTGAAACAATTTGCACCCACACTTCGCTACAGTTATTTTTTAATAGTTTTAGATATTACCAGTAAAATCCATAATAATTGCGTCCATATTATGTTACTTTTGTCAACTACGAAAATCGATAAATGTCGCAATGTTTAATTGATTAACCAGAATAAAACAATAGGCTATTTTACTATGAACGAGAAAAAATCTGTAAATGTATTTTTGAGATAGTTTAAGCAAAAAGCAATCGGAAAATGTACCTTTTAGATCATAAAACAACAAAATAAATTTTAAAAATCAATACAAAATATTCCGTCCTTTTAATCTGTGCATAAAATAGTCGCCGCTACGTTATGACGTCATCCGGCTATGTAAACAATGAATAGTTTGTCCGGTGTTTGTACACTAGTGTTCCAGGAACAGCACACGAACGGTAACTCATTATTAACCATTTATAATAACTCATTTTCAACATAAATCTCAAACTTACAAACAAAGACATTATCGTGAAAAATATTTACGTGCATTGTTTACATAGCATAGTGACGTGATTCATGACCACAGAGTAAAATAATGATATCCATCGTTTTACGTAAATTACGCGCGAATATTTGAATTTGTAAAATTTAAATGCATTTTTAAAACACTTAACGATTAAATAATTATTTTTTGTATTTTTTTAGTGGTTTATTAGACTTGTTAGTCTAATAAACCACTAAAAAAATTTAGTTAGATCTAACTGAGATGCTTTTCAAAAATGACTGTAATACCCTATTCTCTGGTTAGTTTGTAGAATAAGAATATTTTTTATTGTTAATGCGGAGTAAGTTTTAGGCAAGTTTTAGAAGACCTATGATATTATCGTGGGTCTATCAACAGACCCTATTTTGAACGAATAATTTGAGTGAACATTTTATTATTTAGGGTGGGTCTATCAACAGACCCTATTTTGAACGAATGATTTGAGTGAACACTGTGTTATCACTGATTATACCTATTATTTTACTGATTATTATTGCTCCCTATCACTATTCACAGTAAATAAGTTGCAAAAACGATCTATTTCTGGCCTGTACTATTAGAGCGGCCCGAAATTTAAATATATAAGTGGCAAAAAAAGACAAGTATCCAGGACAACATGATATTTAAAAAAAAAAACCGGACAAGTGCGAGTCAGGCTCGCGCTTCGAGAGTTCCGTACAAATCTAGAAAATTTCACAAAATTGGGAAGTAAGTTGTTAAAATCTCTATACTGTAATCATCGACAAAATTTTTTTTTTTTCACTTTTCGCGTCATCCATCACACATTTACACAAAATTACACATTGTTAAAATAATTAAAAACCTGTTTTAGCATGTGCTAATAAAGCTCTTTTATATGATACCTAACATGATACGATTTCTTCTTCTTCTTGATCGTTGCGCTCTTAACAGAGCGGTCGTGGTCATCAAGTAGTACTATTATTTGTAGGGGCAGATGTAATGCGCCTCACGATGTCTCGCCATCTCTCTCTATGGAACTTCAATCGGGTACACTCATGCACGGACCCACCCACAGCAGACTTGATCTGATCGGTCCATCTCATGGGCGACCTTCCGCGTGGTCTTGTGCCCTCAACTTTTCCCTGGACGACAAGACGCTCCAAAGACTGACTTCCTCGCCTTGAGATGTGTCCGAAGTAAGCGATGTAATGCGAGACTGTTCTATGGCTGATAGACGCTGCTTGATGCCGAGTTCTTGTAGTATCGAGACGTTGGTACGAAATTCAGTCCACGATACCCCAAGCATTCTTCTCCAGCACCACATTTCTAGAGCATCTACCTTTATCTTTTCAATATCTCGCAGCGTCCATGTCTCACATACGATTTACTCTCTTTGAATTTTGAACCCATATTTTGTGAATTTTGACCCTATTTTTTGTGATTTAATTAAAAATGTACAGTTTTCAGATTTATTCCTACATATTGTGTACTCTGAGACAATGCTTCTTGTCAATTTTCATAGTTCTATGTCAACGGGAAGTACCCTGTAGGTTTTGATTTTTGTGAGTGTCGAAATATGCGGCTTTTTACGACATAAACGGCTCTAACTTTTTTATACGATAACTGAGAAGTTTTTTGTTTACACAACTGCAAGAGACCGTAGACATACGTATACAATTTAAATTTTAACTCGACATCTTTACGCGTTCCCTAGATAAAGAGTCTTGACATACACACAGACGGACACACAAACAGACGGACAACAAAGTGATCCTATAAGGGTTTCGTTTTTTTCCGTTTGAGGTACGGAACCCTAAAAAATGACAGTTTGTGACAATAGCCAGTGCGCAAGTAAAGAGAATCAATTATGTACATCTATAATCTAAGATCATAAATGTCAAGCTCAAGCAAGCTCAAGCTAGCTCGCGATTGCGTCAATGCACTTCATTCATAGTGCTTTATCAAAAAAACTGAAAAAAACTAAGAATATTTTTCGGACCTGTCTTTTCTACACTTATAAACTTTCATTCACTCATTCACTTATAATTTTCAATGTCAATCTGTTCTCGGTGTTGTCAATGTTTGTCATTTTATCAGCTGATTTATTTCCAATCCAATCCATAGTGAAGTTTCCAATGCAACTTTTCGGTTTGATTTTCTAACAATAAACAGCTAAAAGAATCTTAAACTTGCATTACAAAAGTAAGTTTTATCACAATTCGTAAACTTTATGCCTTCCATTGTTTTACGGCTTTCCTCCATTTGCCAATTGACGTTCGTAATTTCTCCATAAACATAACCTCTTCCAGATGTGGCCGATATTAATGCAATTTTTGAGAAGTAATGCTCCATACATCGTTATGCCTATAGCTGCAGTAGTTGGCGTCATAGGCTAAAACCTAGAAAGCATTTTGTCTGATAGATACACTCCTTATAGTAGTAAGTATCAAATTATGCTTAAAACATTTGTAATACCTAGGTACATAGTCAATAATAATCAGAAATGATTGGTATAGTTATAGCACAGTCATTTTATACTGTCCTTGAACCCATAAAAGTAGGACCGAAACAATACTACAGGATCTACTAAGTGTAACGAGGGCAAGCAAGATAGAAACAAGATTTATACTTACTGTAAAAAAAAACTCGATTTTAAAATGAGGTATCTTCAGGATCATTAACTAGCTGAAAGTCCAAAAGATTTTATTCATCCGGTTCCTACAGTTTTGTACAAAACCAATCCAGATATAGGTATTGTTAAAAACTGCTCAATCCAGCTTCGCTTGGGATTCAAATACAGCCCATAGTTAGTCACAAAATAATATTACTATAGGTCAAAGAATTATCATGTAGTTCTGATTTATAAGATACAAATATCGTGTAGAATTATAGATTAAAAATATAATTAAAAAATCATATTTCCTTTTTTTTTAGAATCAATCGAGGATCAAAGATTGGAACGGCTTACTGAAGAAGACATTCTAAAAGACCCAACGAATGTACAAAAACTGAAGTACAAAGAAAATGTGCTCGGAAAGAATGTTTCACCATCATTGGAGAAAAACTAGTCAACATAGATATTGCTTTAATTATGTGGGATTTGTTGATAAAGATGGTGCTTGTACAGCTTGCACTACATGAACTTGCATAATGTCGATTCTTAGAACTCATTTGAAGAGGGTACTTTACCCCTACAGTAAACACTACAACACTATTAAACCAACAACCACCACAACCATTTGTTATTGCAGCGATTGCTCATGCCTGTTGTTTGCATTCATGTATAGTGCGCAACAATCACCTTCTTGGGTTTATTTTCTTGGTCAAAGTGGTACTATTATTGTAATATTAATGCAATTAGGCCTTTAGATGGCCTAAAAATTCTGATACCAGGGCTATCCACGCAGCCTATACTTTACTGCAATGAAAATAGTACTTTTAACTAGAATGCATAAAAAATTATGTGGTGGTGATAAATACAAGCTATGGAATGCATGTGGTCAGTATGTCAAATTGAAAAAAATCTTATCTTTTTTAATATAATTACAGATCATTTGCTCATTACTGGCTCATAGATCAAAGAAAAACAAAGTCTGTAAAGTACAGAGATCCATAAACTTGAAGGCAAGTTGAAAATCAGTCATTTGTGCTTGCTACACAGATGCCAAGACTGACTTACAGTAAAATCAATGATAAATATTGATTATTTTGACTGTAATTATTTGGTAGCATTTAATTTATGGCCGCAAAACCAAGCTTTGTAAAATGACGATAAATATAGCAGTTTGAATTTGGCGCGCGAACCTGGCGCAACTATTTATAAGGCGAATGTAGACTAGAATTTTCTTGTCCGATAGTGTGTACATACCTACATATTATGCAAAAAGTTGTGATCAAAAAATATCAACAACTTCCGTTATGTTATTAGTGCTGTAAATAATTTAATTTTGTATAAATGTTAATAAACAAATAGTTTGCTCAAAAAACTTTTATTATCCTTTGTTTTCTTTCATTTTCGTTGAGTCAAGCAATATAGATCTACCTATGATGCATAATTAACCCCCACAATTTGCTCAAAAAATATAGTGGTTTTCACACATTTTATACCATATATAACGGGACTCACGTGTAGGGATAGTCGTAACGACTATAGTTTCGGTCGCAATCGGTGACTCAGTGCATTGCGAGACGGCTCCGCGTGCTAGCACTCGCCAACTTGAGAAAGGTCGCCGAATGCGACCGAAACTATAGTCGTTACGACTATCCCTACACGTGAGTTCAGTCCCGTTATATATAGTATAAAAATACCTAGTACAGATCGAATCATATAAGTCGATGTGAAGTTAGCTACAAGCTGCGCGAAACCCAACCAACTCAGTTTTATGTGAGCTTAGTAAGGATTAGATATTGCGCGATACTTCATATTCCTCAACTTGTATTTCGGCACATAAGTACAGTCATTGTCTCGAAAGAAAACCTTTTCGGTGAAATATTGTGAACCCTACCAAAAATAAGTAAAGCATAGAGATACTAAAGTAGTGGTAGAAATTCATTTTTTACACTAGTAACTAAAAACATGTCAACAAAAAAAAAATTGCTGTCATTGAACTGGTCGAAAAAAAGCAACGCGCTTCTCTTCTCTTTTGGAATTTATGGTACTGTAACAAGGCTCGCTTTGTTTTAACCGAATAATTATTGCGTGAAAAAGCCGACGGAACGCGTAAACAATGCGCGATTAGTGTTTTCTAAACCATCCTCGCGCCAATTTACGCGATTTACGTGAAATTCCACGGTTCTAGTGCAGAAATCAATACAAGAATTTAAGATGCGGCCGTAGCGAAGCGTCACTAATGGACACCAAGTCTGGCCGCGGCGTACAGGATCACTGGATGAAAAGTATGATGGACCCTGCGACTAGTGACAAAAGTTCAGTAAAACACGAGAAAATGGCTGAGCAGTACAACGGAGGCGACGACCGCATCATCAAGCGCTATCAGTGCAATGTTTGTGAGATGACATTCGAAGGTATGGAATTCCTTTTACTTCATAAGAAATTTCACGGGAGCGACAAGGACGACCCTCCTATGGAGCCTGAGCCCACTTCGGCGCCGAAAGCGGGCCCGAAGAAGCGTCGCAAGTTCAAATGCGATCTGTGCGACGTAAAAGTTAATTCTCAGTACCATCTCGACATCCATAAGAGTAAGCACGAAGGAGTCGTGTCTAAAAAGTACATTTGCGAGATTTGTGACCGCAGCTTTGTTGCTGCGCAGTTCTTAAAAAGCCACATGCAAACGCACTCAGCAGTCAGTACAATCAACTGCGAGATCTGTAACAAAAGCTTCACAGGACAAGCATATTTAAAACTCCACATGCAGCTACACAACGATATAAAAAAGTTCAAGTGCTCGAAATGCGATGACATGTTTCCCACAAAGAATTGTCTTAAAATTCACATGAAGAAGCATACTAAAGTGAAGAATTTTAAATGTGATCTCTGTCAGAAGCTGTTTGTGTCGAAGATAACGATGGAGAAGCATCGTCAGACGCACGAGGGGCAGCCGATAGACTGCCTTGTGAAGTGTACGCAATGTGACCGTACGCTACACTCGTCTTTGCTACGTACTCACATGGCCAGAGCTCATCCTCCGCACATTGATGATGATGTTAAAAGACCACATAAATGTACAACGTGTGGGAAAAGTTTTATCGTCAAAATCAATTTAAACCTCCACATCAGGGTCTGTCATCCTGATTTAGCAGAGCCCGAGGAAGATGAAGAAGAAGTTATGACCGACAACTCGTAGTGTTATTATTATGTTACAACAAGGTTCTAAATGAATTTGGTTAAAGGAAACTGGAAATGCAGCCTTACTTTTGTCATATGAATGAAATCAATTCTCAGTAAGTTTTGCTTAAATGTAATGTACAGGTGTGAGATTGAAAAATGTATTGTGATATCTTTTGTTGATATATATTCTTCACATAAATATTAGCAATATCAAATATTTGTGACCTGTATTCTACTAAAAGAGAGATTTATATGGTATTATTGATTTTTTTCTTAAATTTTGGGTTGGTCCCATAGTCAAACATATTGTCCAATTAATGTCTTCTGTCACCCCCTTTTGGCGTAGTACAATCTGAGTAATCCTATACATGTATTGTGTTTCTTGAAGAAAACTGAAGTAATGTCTTCCTTTCTTCCTTTCTGAGCGAGTTTTGGCTAAATGTGTTTTGGTTATTATTGCTATAAAATGTCCCTCAGCTCAGTGTGCCTTTTGGCATAGGCCTCCTCCAACTGTCTCCACTGTGATCTATCTTCTGCGACTCTTGTCCAGTATGGTATATCAAAAGTCTTAGATGAAGGTGACTTAGCATGTGTATTATTATTATTTGAGTAGTATTACTTATTATACCCTAGTAATCTATCCTTGCTTGGCTCCTGGTAATGTTTTCAAATAGGGATATTTACTGGGTACAAAAATAATTATTATAATTAGTCCGTCGGTTAGATTCTTGAAAAGTATTGGATACGTATATTTTCTTTTATCAATCAAACATTTAGCAACAAATATTAACCTTGTCAAAGTTTGAGAGTGGAGGCTTGTGATGGCACTAGCTGGTACATTTGATAGCGGTTAGTGACGTCATGCGGAACTTTAAAGGGATTTTTTGTTAAATTGTGTCTAATATTTTTTGACAATCTATTTGACAGACCCACAATAGGGATGTTTTTAGTAAACATCCCTATTGTGTGTCTTTAGTTAAGAGACATGAAAAATATCTTGATTTGGTGTTAATTACAAGAATTTTTAGACAATGAACATCATGCCATATTAAATCAAAGCATCTCTTTTAGAATTTCTTGATGAACCACATTACCCCTGCGTATCTCTGTGCCAGTGCCCTGTGTTTATCGTAGCAAATAAACAAATTTGTCTCTCCATCAATTTATCCCTTTAAAGAGGAAACAATATGATTTTACATTGACAACTGACATTAAATGTGGATAAATGATTTAATTCCTTTGCTATGCTAGGGGTGCTGATATTTTTTTTTTTTTTTTTAGTTTGCTTTTAACCGCATACCTACTACCTGATGTTAAGCAGATATTAAAAACTATCACCTGCTGAATAATAGCTCTCTTTTTAACACTATCCAAATTTAATTAGATCCTTGTGAAACTAACAGCGTTTATCAGTAAATCTATGAATAGCAGATTTTATTGTATAGAAGTCATGAATTTTTTTCTTTAAATTATTCGTCATATTGCTATGTATTTGCAAACCATGAACTATTTTGTTTGATGTACAAATAGAATTATCAAGTAAAAGTATTTTTGAAGCAAAAACATACAAATCAAAATTAGGAAAAAAAATAAAATGGCGCCACCATCGCAAATATCTCTAATCAACAGCCAGCCAGCCTAAATATTACTCAATTAATGTTAATGTATTAAAGTAAGCAAATTGTATGGGCTTGGTCGCTAGCCCTGGTGTCAGAGTTTTTGTACTGATGCTATTGATGAATAATTTTTTTGTTCTGTTAATATTATAAAAGATACATCACAAAAGGCTTAAAAAAAAACAGTGTAATAACTGGCTGCCTTATCACTGAAAGCAATCTTTGAATATTTTTTACTCAATAATATATTACTATTGTTGCTAAGTAGAAATAAGAAATGTTTTGCTATCGTCATTCATTGCACTAAAACAAAGTAAGACAGGAACATGTACAGTGCGACATAAAAGACTTGAAAATAAATGAGGTCGCCACCATCGCTTTGTTAGCATATTTTGTATTATTTTTTGCTTAATCATATTGTTTTCCTGTTCAAAATCCACAAAATAACGTAAAACGAGAAAAATGCTAGGATGTTAACAATGATTCACAGCTCAGATTGTAGTTCTAGCAAAAGTGATAATTTAGTTCCCAAATAATTCATTTCATATCTTTTGTGTCACACTTTATATCTGTTTATGCCAGTCTTACAATAAAATCTGTTATACTGTAGTAAAGCTCCTATTACACGGTAATGCTGTAAGTATCTATGCAGTGTTACGACTCGGTCCTGTCCTTGAAATAACAGCCCCGCGTGGCTACTCAGTACGTAACACGCGCTAGGGCTGCCCGCCTGATAGGTAAATCGCACGCTTACTGATTACAAACCACACGTGTTGTATTTAAACTTTCGCGATTTGAACATATTATTATTATGCACTACGGGACTAATCGCCCACTAAAATTACGAGATAAATAAATACCTCGATCGTGGTCACGGGTAGATATGCAACTCGGTCAAAACGGGATGATGAGGTTTTTATTTATCTCGTAATTTTAGTGCGCGATTAGTCCCGTAGTTCATAGTAATAATACAAACCACACGTTCGTTCGTCACTACGGCGCGCCCCTGCAACTTGTGTACCGAACTTCGAGGCGCGTAGGTATGATTCGCGTTCCGACCGTTTGTATGAAGACGGAATACTGCATAGATACCATCACCGTGCCTATTACTAGTTTTAGTTTGTAAGATGGTTGTATTAATATCATTTACATGTATTATTGGAATCTAACTTGTAAGCCTTGAGTTATAAGGTATATTTTAGAATGCTAATACAGAAAATCATGGCAACGAAAAATATGCATAGTTGCACTAATTTATGAAATCCTGTTATTTACTAATCTAACGTATAGGCCGAATCATATAAGTCGGCGGATGTGAAGTTAGCTACAAGCTGCGTAATATCCAATCAAAGCGCAGCTTTATGTGAACTTCACTAAGAATTGGATATTGCGCAGCTTGCAGCAAACTTCACATCCCCAAACTTGTACGATTCGGTCTATAATTGTTTCTTTTATTTTATTTCTGTGATATAGAATGAACTGAATAAAGAATGATATTTTAATCAGACTTTTTAGAAAGTAGATCTGGTGTTCTGTAATTCGTCATACAAAATTAAACTCTGCCGTGAAGTCATTTGGCATTCGTCCGCCATATTGCGGAAACGCTTTTCATTTTGATCAATAGTTCAAATGTCTTACGTCGTCGATCACAAAGAGCAGCAGAAAACCCAATGTACCTAATCCGTTTTCCGCTCCATTTTACAGGAATTGTGCCTTCAAAATTCCAACCTTATGGCACTTCTTTTTTTCTTTATTCTATGGTTTTAGTAATCAAATCTAAATCAAATAGTACTATGTATATAAAAGTACTGCTATTTCGTGGCCGTGATTTTTTTTTATTTATTAGCGACCTCTGCGTTTTATTATTTAGCCCTTTATTATTGAAGCTATACATTCTTAGGGTAGTTTATTTTTTAATAAACAAGAAAACACGATTTGTTTGATTTTTTTATCTTTACCTGAGAGACTATTTGAGATATTTAATTAAAGGGATTATTTATATTAGACAGGGACTACGCCCGTACGGGGGCCCTCCGGACTTTTACACAAAATGTATGGAGCCCCGTCCAGGCCCGTCCCGTGCCCGGCCCGGTCTAATATAAATCAACCTAAAGGTCCAGTACACTAATGCTGAATCAGAAATTAAATCCGTAGAAGAACTAAAGCTACCAACATAGCCCAGCGGTTTGGCAAGTTGAAATGGCAGCAGGCTGGGCACAGCGCTCGGGACAGATTACCGATGGGACCGTAAAGGTCCCAAGTATAGGACGAATCCTACAAGTCGGCGGATGCGAAGTTAGTTACAAACTGCACAATATCCAATCCTTTCTCACATAAAGCTGCGCGTTGATTGGATGTTGCGGAGCTTGTAGCTAACTTCACATCCGCCGACTTGTGTGATTCAGCCTGTAGCAATATGATGGATGCGGCGTTGTCTGGTACGCGTTTAGGTACCCTAAATCTATGCGGCCTTTGAGTAAATTCGTATTACTTTTATAGATACAGTACGACACAAAAGAGTATAAAAAGTAATTATTGCTGGTTTTTTTTATCACGAATAAGTCCGCGCTTGACCACCAACTGGCCTGATGGTAAGCGACGTTGTAGTCGAACATGAAGCACGCATACCTAAAAGACACCTATTCACTCTGACCTTGAAAAGCTTTAGCTTTATCTTTTAGGAAACAGGAAGACTTCACTTCCCTGGCGGTACGTATCAGAAATGTTGAGTCAAACCGCTTCGTAGGTACGTATCGAAGGAAAGTCGACAGCGTAGGGGTGGTAATGTGACGTCTTTCTACTTGTCCTGTAGTAAAAAGAAGATGGTAGGATACGATCGTGCAGATCAGATGCACACTCTCCGAAATGGTACCACAGTATCTCTTTAGTTTGTGGGTACCACTAACTAAGCTAGAGTCTGGCTAACGATAGTTGTTAGGTACCTACTGGAATATTTCGCAAACTTTTTAAATGACAACACACGGCACGGTGCTACTACCATCGCGGATTTACCTTTAAATTGGGTTATTTTACCTTGTATTAAACACATTTTTCAAATCCACGTCATTAACTAAACTCAACAAAATGATTTACTATACATATTATTTTAGTCTTTATCGTAATGAAGTAGATAGGTACGCGTTAAAATAATTTGGATTATTTGGAGAGCAATGCAAAGCCTCAGTTAACGTTATAAATAATAACGTTAAAAACCAGAAAATAATTAACGTAATAATGAATATAAAACTCCTATTAAAGCTTGAAAAAAAGTTTTTTTTTTGCGATTCCCCCAAAGATTTGGAAGAATCAAAATCGCGGTATGGTAACAATGCTACATACATAGTGTGAGTGAGAGAAAAGGTTTCCCTCCTTAGAGTATTAGTTATCTATATACTCTAAGTTTCCCTCTCAGTTTAGGGCTGCCACGCTGATATTGTTTAAATTTGCCGCGCTTTGTCAGTATCAACTTTCGTTAGCCAGACTCTATTAGTTATTGTTCTTTTATTTAATTGTTAATTTTCTTGCGTTTTTCTTATAGGTACCTATTGTGTTGGATTGTGAACAGAAACAATGTGTCATTATTAAGAAAATGATGTAAAACATTCTAAGAAAGCGATGGTGGCGTCTACATTTATTTTCAACTATTTTATGTCGCACTGTATTCCAGCTAGCTTAGTGTGCGACCACGAAAAGAGTTTTGTCGACGTGTGAAAGTGACAAATATAATATTTCAGCATAAATCTTCCACATCGATAGAATTATTTCGTACTGCATATATTCCGGCAGCACAGCTAACACCACCTATCCATGATCCTACGTCTGATGGTGCATCCACACTCTCCACGAGGTGACACGAGCACCGCAGCGTCGGTGGTGGCATACAAGTCAGTTTTTTTTAAGTGAAACTTCTAATGCGTCTTCCAACAAGGTTGTGTAAAACGTTTGACGCTACCATGGAGGGGGTATGAAATCACTGTTGCGTCGAAGTTTCACTTCCGCGCGGAGGGACCCCACGCACTATTGTTTTTTTTTATTTCAATTTTTTTACTAGTTTTTACCCGCGGCTTCGCCCGCATACGCAATATATCATTATAATTTATAGCCTATGTGTTATTCTGATATATAAGCTATATTATTGCAAAGTTTCATCTCAATCCGTTCAGTAGTTTTTGCGTGAAAGAGTAACAAACATCCATCCATCCATCCTCACAAACTTTCGCGTTTATCTATATTTCAAACAATAGTGTTTTAAGTTTGATGTTTTTGAATCCTACTAATATTAGTAGGATTCAAAAACTTCAAACAATAGTGATTAGATTAAAATATTGTCTAAAAATCAAGATTTGGTTTGTCTTTAGATTCTCATCATTAGATAATTTAACACAATGTCGTAACTTAAGGTCCTATTAATTTTTAACAAAGAAGTTAGCTACAGCTGCGGTGCTCGTGACGCCTCGTGTAGAGTGTGGATGCACCATAATGACCATTGCTTCACGTCGGAGCTATGTCGAATATAAAGGGTTTTTCAATTAAATTACACAAATAAAATGTATATTCTATTGTAATAATCTAAATAAAAAATCAATACATAAATAACGGAATATAAATCATTTTCACGCGTCTTCTTTTTCCACTTCTTTGGCTTGGGCTGCTTCTTCTTCGGCCTTCTTTTTTGCGTCGGCTTCTGCTTGTTGAGCCGCTTGCTAAAAAAATTATAATAATTATTATTTTTCGCCAAAAATGTCACAACCGACATTATCTAAGTAGTACGTAGTACCAAGGGCTGTACAAAATTGTAATATTTTCGAAAAATATTTTAAAGGACATGTCCACAAAATGTATGGAGGCTGGTATAATAATAATCAAAAATTCGAACCACAACACTCGTTACATTTCGAGAAAGTTCATATTTTTCTGAGTCTATAACAACAGTTAAAAACAAAAAAGAGCCCTCCAATTTTTTTTAATTAATTTTGAATTTATTAGGATAAATAAATATATTTTTTTTTTTTTTTTTTTTTTTTTTTTATTTAAATTAATGGCCCACAGACTCCAGGGTCTGTGCCTTTTGTTAAGTTAGTTCCAATTGAAAGAATGCGACTGTACAATAGAGAGGGGTTAGATTAAATCTTAGTCTAAGTTAGTGGTTTCATTGCATTGCGTGAATGCCACGAGCAAACCGGCGACCCGCATGCAGCACCCGATCACGAGTATGACGCATGTATCAGCCATCACTCTCCTCGACCATATTTAAGGGAAGAGAACGACCCGACACACGACGCCGCCGCAAGAAGGAGCCTTCGATGGCGAGCGTGAATGCTCAAGGCATGCACGCAATGCTAATTTCTATTTAATGCACACTTATTCTGATTTATTTTGTGAAAGCGATCACCAGCAGAGTCCAAGGCTACGTTTCCGTGTGTTACTCGGTGGTATCTACTCTGCTTGTGATCGCTCCCATGTCCTTCTATTACAACTCTTTTGCCTCCTCCCGGCCCAGAGCCTCCATCACCGCCGCGTTCCGGTCTCTGATGGCCATCTGCAGGTTATAGTCCTTGATAGCCCTCAAAGACGCAGAGGTTGCACGCCGCACGAATCGACTGATGGCATCACCTTCGATGTCGTCAGCGTAGTAGATGAAAGTTCCAGTGTGCCGAGACAATGCAACGACAGCGTGTGAGACGCTTTCGTGTAGCTTTATTCTAGGCTTAGTTTTAATGGCGATTACCGACTCGTACGTCAGTCCCTGAGCTTCGTGGATGGTAAGGGTGCGCGATCCTGAGCCACCTCCATAACCCTGGCTTATTAGGGTCTCCTTTTCTTCCTGCGTATGCACTAAGAAAAGGGTGTTGGGGAGGGTTTTGGATATTTGAGCCCCCTTGAACCTTTTCTGCTCAAGAGACCTAATACGGGGAACTGAGGAATATATACCTGAGTATATTTCCCTCAACGCATACGCGACATCCATTGGGTTTCTGTGTGTGCAGAGCAACTCCTGGGTGATGTTTGCAACCAGGGTAGGGCGATGGTACCTCATCTCGAAGAGATTTTCTCTGTCGATATAAGGCAGCTGATTGACGTCCCCAATGAGGACAAGTTCGCTAGCACCAGACAGTCGTGCAGCCATTATTATAGCTCCGAAATGGTTCATTAGAGCTTCATCCACCAGAAGGCATTGTTACTTTGGCGGTGCTCCCGTTAAGTAGACATGCTAGACCAGGTGACAAGCGGACGCGTTTCTGGTTCCTAACTAGGCAAAAGCTTATTCCGAATCTTTCTTTGTTATTGTCCATAAAGAGAGCCACACCTCGAATACGAATCCCTGGAACTCCCTCTTCCGCGTTCTGCAGAATTTCATCGATGGCTACGCTTTTTGAGGGTAGTAATTCTTGGGCGGGGATTGAACTCTGTGTAGCTTCTGTGGACTGTGTGTGTGTTAAGTGTGTTGGAATGGGATCAAGTGTTAGAGTGGATGGCAGTATGTTAATGTTAGGTAGAATGGGTTGAAGTGTTAGGGTAGAGCGGGATGGTAAGGTAGTGGAGGGTGTTGGGGTGGGAATGTGTTGTTGGTTGGAGCGGAGAGTAGAATTTCTTTTGGCCGCAATTCTGAACGACCTCTCCATGAAAGACAGAAGAAATTGTCTGGTTTTAGGATCTGCTAAGATGTTATGGAGATCTGAGACCACTAAATTTCTGTCTATCATTATTTCTAGGTCGTGTCGTGCGGCCGAGAATCTAGGGCAATCAATGAGTATGTGCCAGACCGTCTCGGAGACATCGGGGTCGCACTCGCATCCAGGGCTGTTCTTGATCTTGAACCTGTACAGATATTCAGCTATTCCTCCATGTCCCGTCACAGCTTGAACCTGAAAAGGAGTCAGTTTCGTAGCGCGTGTCACCCGATAAGCATTTGCGATATCCGGGAAGAACGTCTGAGTGACTTTACCTTTATCTGACGTTTCGTATCGGTCCTGCCACTTCTTAACTGACTCCTCGCGAATTCTGCCTTTGACGTAGGACAGGGGGATCCCCTCATAGTCCCGCGAAGCTTCAGTGAGTGCCGCTGATTTTGCGAGCTCATCAGCTCTCTCATTGCCAGCGGTGCCCACGTGCGCTTTCAGCCAGAAAAGACGAAGAGATCTCCCTTCTGCAGAGATCGTTCCAATGTTCTCCTTTATCCTCTTTGCCAAAGGATGACTCGTTTTGGGGTTCCTAAGCAGTTCGAGTGATGATTGTGAATCACTTAAAATGTTGACTTCAGAGTTTCCGCTTGTTGCCACCATTTGAGTCGCTCGGTAAAGAGCATAAAGTTCCGACTGGAAGACTGTGCATTCGGGGTGTAGCTTGAATTTTGAGTACTTCACTTCCCTGCCGTTTTCCCACCAGGTTAGAGCTGCACCAACTTGACCCTTGATTTTGCTACCATCTGTGTAGATTTGGGGTCCATCGGGCAGGCTTGAGGTGTTTTCTAGAAGCTCGAAGTCCACAGATATCTGGGTGGACGGGTGTGGCTGGTCCAGGTAACTGACATTGCGTTCGAGCTCCACTTCCGGTGGGAGATATTCTTGGGAGAAGTTTTTCTTCGCTCTGTACAGGCTTGCCGCTTCCTGGATTCGTAGGTCGATGGGGAGTAGACCTGAGAGGGCGAGTGCTGACTTGAGAGAGACAGTACGATATGACTTACAGATTTTCTGGGCAAAACCTCTTTGGAGTGCGTTCAAGTGAGACTTGTTTTCCTCGAGATCTGCCGCTTGCGCCCATACGTTTGAGGCATACATGATGATGGGTTCCACCACTGCGACGTAGATGGTCCTCGTGATTTCGCTGTTCAGTCCCCAGGTCACTTTCGCTGCGCGCGCGAGCTGTTTGTAAATGCTCGCCACTTTTTTACACTGTGCGTTTATGTGCGCTTTGAAATTGAGCCTTCGGTCGATCAACAGGCCTAATAGCTTGATTTCTTCAACAAGATTAAGCTGAACACCTGACATGATTAAGTGTGGGGGTTCATACTTCAACTTTCTTGTAAACAGCATCGCGTTGGTTTTTTGCGCTGCAAAGTTGAGTTTATTTCGTATTCCCCATTCCACAATCATATCTAATGTGTGATTGGCCTGTTGTTCGATGATGGATGATGACTGGCTTGTAAACACGACGACGACGTCGTCCGCGAATGCTTGACAGTAAACTCCCTCAGCCTCTAGCAGTTGCAGCAATGAGTCTAGAATTAGATTCCAAAAGGTGGGTCCACTGATTGAGCCTTGGACACATCCTTTGGTTGTTTCCCTCTCGTATGCTGCTCTAGCATAGTTGACTACGACCTTCCGGTCTAGGAGGTATGAGTTTCCTATCTCATAGAGGTTAGTTGGACACCTCTTCTTCGCTAATTGATCTTTTAAGGCGGGCCACCATGCATTATCAAAAGCGCCCTCTATGTCCAGGGAGACTAGGAGTACTAAATTTTTGTTGTTCACTCCTGTTTTTATGTGCTCTACCAGGTCATAAAGGGCATCTTCAGTTCCCCGTTGGGGCATGAAGCCGTACTGTCTCTGACTGATGGTTGGGAGGAGATGCCATTGGAATCGGGCCACTAAAAGCTTTTCGACGATTTTACCGGCGACGGGCAAGAGACCTATAGGACGATAAGATTTCGGGTGTGTGTAATCTGTCTTACCGGGCTTGCGTAAAATGATCACATGCGCTATTTTCCACTGCTTGGGGAAATATCCCAGCGATAAGCACTTATTTGCGATGGCTAGGAATATTTCCCTTTCGGCCCTTATAGCTGCAGCGCAAATGTCAGCAGTAAGCCCATCTATTCCAGGTGCTTTTTTCGTATTTAGTGTACGTAACACAGATTCCAATTCTGCTAACGTGAATGGGGGGTCATTTTCTGATAGGTCCTTTGGTGTTTCTGTTGTCCGTCCCCGCAGTTCTGCATGGCACGGTAGATCTGTGCTTACAGAATCGTCGGGATAGAAAGTTCTGGCTAGTAGTTCTGCAGAGTGCTGCGGGGACAGGGTGTTGCCTTCGGTGTCACGCAGAAGCAGGTCATCGTGTCTCACCGAGGTTTTTCGGATCACCCTGTAGATCTTGTCCCACATGCTCTCTTTCTCCTGATTCGTGCAGAGCTCTTTCCAGTCCTCCACAATAGCTTTTTCGGCTTGTTCCTTGTAGTTTTGACGAGCAATTTGATATTGGTCGACTACATACTGGACTCTGTGGGGGGCGGCATTCTTGATCCGTCTTTTTCTTCTGAGAACTTCTTTCTTCAAATCATCGAGTGTTTTTGTATACCACGGGGGAGTTGGGTTCCCTTTGCGTGGGCCTATAAGTGGGATAGTGTGTGTACAGGCTTCGTGGATACATTCAGTGTAACTCGTGATCATTGACTCCAGTTCATTTGGGTTTCTACATTCTCTTACTGACTTAGGTGATATTTTCCTATCCTCGAGTGAAGTTCTTAGGCATGACATGAAATCTGACCATTTTGCTTTTTTGGTGTTGTACTTGCGTGTAGTGACTGGCTTTATATATTCAAGGGCCTTATCTAGACGCAAGGTAAACGTTATTGCATTGTGGTCTGACGTTGTGAGATTCCTGTCTACCTGCCAGCCGTCTATTTTCCCTAGAAGTGGCAAGCTGCACGTGGTAACATCTACTATACTTGTGCAGAGTTTGCCTCTTCTGACGACTTCGAAGGTTGGTGTGTCACCTGTGTTGAGTATGTGTAGGCCCAACTCGTCGAAGAAAGAGTGGACAGCCTCTCCTCTGCTGTTCTCCGATGTACTTCCCCACCAATGGGACCAGGCATTAACGTCACCAGCTACTATCAAGTTTTTGGTCGCTAGTTTTTCGCTAAAAACCTTTATCCTGTTTAGGTACGGATCAACATCTTTGTCTCCCTCCAAGTAAACCGAAATCACTCCCAGTTTCAGATCAGCGCTGGTCAGCAAGACAGCTGCTTCAGTTTCGGTAACAAGCTGGGGGTCATGAATTACCTCCAGTCTGTCACCAAAAACAATTACTGCTGCCTTTACTGGCTTTTGCCTACTCACACTGCACTGAATAATCCGGGTTCCAGGGTACTGCTTCATAACACCCTTGTTGCCTACATACGGTTCTTGGACTAGGGCGACTGAAACCATTCTTTCCTTTGCAACTTTCAGGAGTTCGGCTGTTGCAGTCTGTGACCGATGTAGGTTAGCTTGAATGAAGCGCAAACCCGATTTCACCGTTACTCTTTGGGAGACTGAGCTATGTACCTCTGGAGTGCCCTCAGCAATACGAAATACGTGATCGCGCTATACCGTCCCATTTCACTCTTTCAGGACACTCACTGCTGAACGCATTATGAGCTTGATCCTTATTGGAGTTATTGGGTTGTACGATTGCACAATTCCTGCATCTTGGTGGCAGGCCTTCTTTCCTGGCCTTGCATTGGGACCAAGAGTGGGATCTTCCGCAATGACTGCAGAGCTCATCTCTTTCCCGGCAGATCGCTTTTGTGTGTCCAAAACCAAGGCACTTGGTGCATTGCACCAAGGGTGAGTGATCTGACACTGGCCTCCTCTGGAGTCCAATGTAGACCTTGCCTGCGTCTACAAGCGACCTGTGAATGCGAGGCGAGACCTCCAACACAGGATGGCATTCATGGGGGTTGCGCGCTCTCTTCCTGTACCTAACCCTAATAGTGCTCTCCTTCAGATCGACATCCTGCAGTAGGTGTTTATTCTGTGCCAAGAGGTTTTCCACTATCTCTGAGTCCTTGTGATATGACAGGACATCTCTGATTATGATAAGTGGGTTACCTGCTTTTGCAGTCTCCACGTTCAGAGATACGTCTCGCTGGACACGGCTTCGCACTAGGTTTAGGTCTTCCACCGTTCCACAGCTCAGAATTACTTTTTGGTTCCTGGCTTTGCGTACTTGGTCAACCTTTGCTCCAGTCGTCTTGGTGTCCAGCGCCACTCTTATCCTGTCGATAAGATTCTCGGCAGTGGTCGTCTCGGTTGCATTTGAGGCCGTCACTATTAGGGTATGATTTGGTTTCAGGACGGGTACTTTTGCAGCGATCTTGGCATAGGTATGATTAGGCAGTCTACCCTGTTCCACCTGTAACATTTCTGCGCCAATGCTGAGGGCTGGTATTTGGGGTTGAGTCGTTTTTTCCTGCCGCATCGTACGAAGTTCCGACGACACCGCTTCGAGACGTTCTGTTATGGGCAATATTTGTTCTTGGATATTTATCTGGACTGGGGCTGTGGGTGTAGGGATAGATTGGCCTTTCTCTATGTGGTCTTTGAGTGTTTTCTCTATTTCCTTAAGAGAATCCGGATACTGTGGGGGAGGAGGGGGAGGTGTCGAGAGAAGGCTCGACAACGCTTTTGCATTACTACGGAGGATCTCTGCCGTCTTTTCCTTTTCGGAGTGCGTATCTCGTCTGAGCTCATCAATCTGCCTCTGGAGAGTTTCTACACCGGTCTTTAAGGCGATATAGTCCCCCCTCAGAGGTCCCAGATCGACGCGCTCGCCAGCAGAGGCGTCTTTTATTTGAACGCTGAGAGCCTTCACCGCGTCTGCCGTTAACTTTATTTGCTCATGCGGTTCTCTGGTTTCATAACTCTGCCAGTCTCTGATGGCCTTTGCTTCCTTACTCATTTCGGCCATTTGTTCTCTGGCTAGAGCTACCTCGCTCTGTAGTTTTTGTAGCATTGTGGAGCAATAAATATATTTGGCTCAATAGGAAGTTTATCTCTACCAACCCTGATTAAGTAACCTCCAAATTGTTAAATAAAAGCATTTTGACCAGTTAGACACACTTTTAAAGTGTTTTTTTGTCACGTTGTACCTACTAACTGGTCACACTGGTAGGTTATCATTTTTAATTTTAGCAAATTAAGTGATAAATGTGGAAGAATCAGCAACGAATGCAAGTAAAATAACGATAGAAGCACTTTATCATTGCTAAACTAGAATAAGTAATAAGCTGTATTGTTATTTTTCATACAATTTATTTTCCACATTTAAAAAAAAATGGAGGAGTGAAAAAATCTAAATTAAATATTTTTGGGAAGCCCATTAAACAAGCTTTCAAATGATGTATAAATCATCTTGGTTCGATTTTTCTCTGAATAATATACCACTTGTGGACGTCACCTTTCGATTAATATCCGGGCTGCTATTTTTTGATTATTGTTTATTTTTCAAAAACGACTCTACCGATTTCGTTAAAATTTAAACCTCTAAAGTATGATCTACCAAACAAAAAAGAATCACCAAAATTAGTTCATAATCGCGTAACATACATACAAAAAAAAAGGAACCTGCAGTTTAATTGTGAAACTTCCTTTTTTAAGTCGGTTCAAAATATGAATTAGATACTTAGAACATTAAAGTACCTTCTTTCAGTCGGTCCTATGAGAAACTCTTTTTAAATTACTCTATTATTTTACATATTTAATAATAAATACATATTTAATACCTAAATAATATAGTTCATTATATATTTTTTTGTAAATGCACTGTCATCATCATCATCGTCAACACGAGGCAAGTCGTTGCGCAGTAGCTTATTCATATGTCAGCGGCGCGGGGGAATGGAGATTGTGCAGTTTGTACATATCTAACTTCACAGATAACCCGGTCAATTTAGACATTCGAAGTTACATAAAGTCCCAACAAGCTGAATTTCTGTAAAGTTGTTCAAAACATAACTATAAACAATGTCTAGAAGTTCCCCATCATTCCCCTGTAAGGAAAAAAAATTATTCAAGGTCAAAGGTCAAAAAAATGAGTTTTTCCCGATTTTCAGCAAAACGGTAAGTTTTATCATAAAAGTAGCTCAGACAAAAATTGTAGATCATAAAAGTATCTATAAAAAATGTATCAATATTTTTTTTCTTACGAGCCACCGTTTCTGAGATATAACGATTCAAAAAGTTATAAAAGTTGTTATCGTCATAATATGCACACGTTTCCACGCCACCTATGAGGTAGTGTACTTAGCGCGTTTTTTAACGTAGTTTCCCCAGTAGGCCTACTCCACGGGTCAGTTGTGATCCTGTTTAATGTAAAACTATTGCATAATAACGGAAATTTTCAAAGATTGGGAAAGATAAAAGCGATGTAAATTAAAAAAAAGTGTTGAAGTTTATTCGTCTTATTCGTAAGTTTCAAATTCTTGTTCTTCTTCTTGATCTTCTTCTTGTTCTTCTTCTCCTGCTTCTTCTTCATCTTCATTTTGGATGCAAGTAAATTGCGTCAATAGCGATGTATCACATGATACTTCGTCGGAGTCAAACGAATCCTCCATTGTTTGTGATTCAATATTAAAGTACGACCGGCCTTGACAATTTGTGCATGCCAAAGAACAAGACAGTCCGACTTTTTTGCAACCACATTTAGCACTGCATCCCTTTTTGCAGTTGCAAAAAATAGTGTTCAGCAGTTTTTCCGGAGCAGGTGGAAGTAAAGTTTGAACTGGCTCTAATATATTGTTGACCAACTTCCAACCCCAGTCTGTAAGGTCTACCTGATAACTAAGCCACACTTGAACTTGGTAATATACTCGAAAAAGATGTTGGTGAGCAGCAACTGAGGTTGGAGGAAGACAAGCTAATTGAACTTGTTTTTTATGTTTAGTATTTTTAACAAAACATGCATATCGATGCTTATCTAAACAGGTAGTTTTTTTAGGAGCTCCGTACATAGAAAGAAGAAAGCGGATGCCGTTGGTAATAACTTCTTGTTGAGTTGAATTACTCTTTTTAAAAACTTCAGCACATTGAATTAAATCTTGTTTTTCAAACATTATTTTCAATTTATTTAAATTACATGAACTTGTTCGTTAAACTTATGTATATTTTATATTGTAAGTATAAGTTACAATGACCGATAGAAAAATATTTATACATTTAATATATATATATATAAATATATAAAATATAACAACTCTAGATGTATATACGTGGCGTACTCATGCATATTATGACGATAACAACTTTTATAACTTTTTGAATCGTTATATCTCAGAAACGGTGGCTCGTAAGAAAATAAGTATTGATACATTTTTTATAGATAATTTTATGATCTACAATTTTTGTCTGAGGTACTTTTATGATAAAACTTACCGTTTTGCTGAAAATCGCGAAAAACTCATTTTTTTTACCTTTGACCTTGAATTATTTTTTTTCCTTACAGGGGAATGATGGGGAACTTCTAGAAATTGTTTATAATTATATTTTGAACAATTTCACTGAAATTCAGCTTGTTGGAACTTTATGTAACTTCACTCTCATTTTTTGGTATAAATTGACCGGGTTAAGAAGCCATTGAACCTTTAGTAAAAATGCTTGAACAAGCTGCCAAAATTTAAAAATCAAAACGACAAGTTGAAATGCGATAGTGGCGCTAATACTTTATATTCACTCTCTTCACGAGCCTTGTGGCCATCTCCAAAATGAAATACCTAGGACGTTTAGTATTAATAGCCTATAGCACATGTTTAATAGAGCTCAAAGAATAAATAAATAATTTTTTTTCCAAATATTTATTGTGATCCGCGCCAACTGATGGCCGGCGGTAAAAATTGGAACTAAGTCTGGAAAGGAGCTAGGTTATCAGGGTTATTATTGAAGTGTCATACTTCTTTAGCGACGTTGTGCACTTTTTGGGATGGTTAGAAAAAGTTAAACTCGCGTCAGGACACAGGACACGTGACCTAAATTCGTAAGACGTTCAAGTTTTTTCTTCTGCCTGCACACCCGGAGTAGAACTCATTGTTATTTATTCTATGTACCTACTTGACTAATTATCTATAATATTGACTGCAGACAAAGTTGGCCCTTATACGTTAATTATAATTATGTATAAATGCAATGTATCTGGAAACTGAGAATGCCGTGCTCGGTCTAACAGACTCAGTGGTGGCGCGTCAGACCCAAAGAAAATTATACTCAAGAGGTCAGACCTGCGTAGGTAGTCTACAAAAATAACGAAGATAAAATTGCATGAAAGCACTAAGTAAGTAATTTCGTATAGCCTGAGTGGCCCTGGTGTCATAGAGACCTCTGACATGGCTAAGAGCTGATGGCCTTGTGGTTCTTACAAGGCAGCGTATTGGCTTGTCTTCCTATACAACTACTTGACGCTAGATGGCGTTAGCAGTTTTTTCAGAAGGTAAAGCAAAAAATATATACCTAGGTAATTTAAGCTACAAGCAAATATTAAAACAAACACTACCTTAAATAAACCTATTTAAGATAGATTTTATTTTAATATTTAATTATCTACCTCTAAATATCTACCTTTTAAATTTCACCTTATGTTAAAATCATCTTTATATCAATCATCTACCTCAGGCAAAGAAGATAATTATTATAAGAATAATACCTACTATAGGTTTGTGAAACAGTACCTAGTTCTCAAAGTTTTCAAAACAGTAATTCTCAAAGTTTTTAAGACAGAGGTTCCCAAAGTCAGAGAGTATACAAAAAATTACTGATCAAACGTATTGAAAAAGCCAGAATACTGCATTTCAGTAGCTTACCGCTGCCTTACTGAGGTCCTCTTCTTTCTTCTTCTGCAAATTCTTGCTGACTTCTTCAATCAGAGCTAGCTCATCCAGTAAATGCTTGGGTAGTGGATCAAAAACCTAAAAAAAAATACTTATTTTTTTCATCGATATATTTTTGCGACGTGTTGCAAAAAAATACAAATTCTACTATCCTTATCCTTACTACTAATCTTTTAACTAAGTATGTTGGTTGGTTTGTTCCTCTTTCATGCAGCAATGGATTGATTTGATTTTTAGCATGGACATAGTTTGAAAGACGGAAAGTGACATAGGCTACATTTATCCCGGAAAAATAAAAGCACAAAAATCAAAATATCACGCGGGCGAAGTCGTGGGCTAGAGCTAGTTTTCATACCTATAAATGAACTAAACTCTGTTACCTACACAATTTTTGAAAGTGAAGAATGCAAACTGAAAGGTTCCCTAGCGTAGCGACCTTTTAATCGTCTACTGTTAAACATAGGCCCAATCATAAAGAACAATTCAGGTACATAACTATCACGCTGACACAGTGCGGGTTGGTGGATTTATATCTATCTTCTGCAGCGGATGTTATTACCACTAGACCGCCACGGCACCATCATGGCTAGAACAATTTAGAACAATATAGGTCGAGTGATAGAAAATACGTTGCATAAAATGTCATTATTTGCTCTACCTTGACTACAGGTTTGTCCTCATCTAGCTGATTCTGGAACTTCTCATATCTGCTCAGGATGATCGCTCGCCTCTCATCCGAGATCTGTTTGTAGCATTCTTCTAGATCCATTGTCTAAAATAAATTATTATAAAAATGTAACTTTTGAAATACAAGCTTTTAAGATCTTGTAAATAATGTAGCAGTAGAGTGCCAGTAAAACGAGCCCAAATTCGACGGGCATATCTTGTTTAGTCGAGTTCCTACGGCCATCTTCCGACTACATCATCAAATCAGCTCCATGGTACGTGCAATATTTCAGCTCAAAAAGAAACCGGGAAATTGTTCAAATTTAACTTGCAAAATTCCACTCGAACTTAGATAGGTGCACACATAGATACATCCATTGCAAGTTTAATAAAAGCTTGTAATGATATCGACAGATTAATATAGTGGAGAACATATAAAATAAAATATTCTATATGATGGGTAGGTATACAACAAGACCCAACCTATAAATTACTATAATAATATGTTCTATTCATACAATACGACATACTGCACTAGATGGGTACAGTACTGACAGGCCTGAACCTACATAATATGCAACGTAAAGTCCAACAAAAATACATTTAAGCTCTATATATGTATTATGGGTATACAGGGTCACAGGCTAAGTCGACCTATTCACGTTAGGGATGTGTAGTTAACATCGTTTCTGACTGATTTGACTATGAAGCATTGTATCCTAAATCTATTCGTTTTCGAGATATTTGAATTGAATATATAATTTTTCATAAAAATTACCCGATTTTCGGCTATTAGTTTTGATATTTAGAAATATGTAAGTCTTATTACTACAATAGGCAGGATGACTAAAAAATATAATTAATTCGTCAGATAGACTATCAAAAAATATTAGACACGTATTTTTTTTTTGTCTATTAAGCAAAAATTGTCATACAAATGTATACGCTGAAGCGTAAGCGTACGTAAGCAAAAGTACGCTGGAGTGGTTACGTACGCGAAGCATAGCTCAAATATGTAGATACATATTTTTTTAGAAAACTGTAATTTCGTATTTACAAGTAGAAAGCTTCATTTGATACACAAAAAACTCGCATAAAGTAATCGTTATTTTATAACTTTATTGTCACTTACCGTAATAATTCACGCGTGCTCTATTTTTGAAAATGAAACCAACAATGGTTTACGAATTGGCCATGGATCGGAGCTGTTCATTGCATGAATATTACTTAGCTAGTGGTCGTCAACATTTTTTCAACAACCAATATTAAAAAGCAAGTTTTCACTTTAATTTTCACAATACATAATTAATATTAGTAAATTTTCGTAGGTCGGTAATCAATAAGAAATTCCGCGTTAAATCTTCACGAAACAAAATTAAGACACGGGTGAATCCATTTTTGTGAAAAAGGTTGTGCACGTTAAATACAGAGAACGCAAGCAATGAAAATATCCATGAAATAACTATGGGATATACCTACTAGAAGCTCTACTTCGTGAAAAAGTTTCGTGCGATAATTTTATAATTTTAGTAGATACATATTTCTTTGTCGACAAAGTTAGTCGTCATCATCATCATCATCAGCCTATATCGTCCCACTGTTGAGTATAGACCTCATCTCCTTTGTGCTAGTTTTCCCTGTCTTGGGTTGATCTCATCCACGCGTGTACCGCGCTGGACAAAGTTAGTATAATACCATAAATATAGCATAAACACACTAAAATATTTAAAGAATTCTCCAAATAAGTACATGAAAGTGAACATAAAAATCTATGGTAGGTACTTACCTACTCAAACATATTTTATTATATCATAAATTACATGAACTTCATAAGTAACTCATTGTGTATTGTTACACATAAAACCCCATTAGGGTAGGTATGGTAATTTGAATTGGAACGGATTTTTTTCTAAAAGATCCAAAATTCAATTGAACTGAATCCACCAATTGAATCCAAACTTCAATTCAATTTATTTAAAATTCTTACCATTTCAGAAAATGTTTCGAACCCCTGATGTCAAATGTCAATCTACCTAATTAATAAAACATAAAATAAATTACCAGTGATTTTCACAGTTACGACCTTTTGACCTTTTTTTACGTTTTTATATATCTACTGAATACAATATAGGGACACAGTTTGAGCCAAAGTTTTTAGCCGTTATGTCTTCTCTATTTTCTATTTGTGTTGTGTTGGCAATAAATTATTGTTATGAAGAGACCTATTATAATGTTATTACTAGCGGTACTGCGACTTAAGTCTTTACACAGTGTTGCTAAATATTTTTAGCAAGTATATGTATAATCACGAAATTTAAATTAACTGACAGTCATGTCAAATTAAATACCTAACCCATATAATTATACAATTGTATATTTAATTTTAGCATTAAGCTCAATCCTTAGGTACCCACTAATTACATTTATAAATGCGAAAGCGCGTTTGTTAGATTGACACTCTTTCATGCAGCAACAGAGCAACTGATTGACTTGATTTTTGGCGTAGGGCGTAGGTCGAAGTTTGGAAATGTACATAATTATGCTGCTTTTCATTTCTAAAAAATTAAATATCCTATGGGATAGCTCTTAAATCAAAACATTACGCAGATTAAGTCGAAGACAGAAGCTAGTAGGTTAATAAATCATTATAATTCATCATCATTGACCACTGCATTCTACACATACACCTCTAGATTTCTTAGGAGACCAGTTGGAAGGGTCTAGCATCTATCGTATACTTCCATTCTTGGTATAGATCATAGATACATAGCATCTATCAATAGTATCAACATAGATTCTGTGTTATAATCACCATCTACAGATTGATCATATTTTCAACATTGTCAAAGCAATTTTAAGGCACTTCTTTATTAGTAAAAATAGCAATATATCTTATTGTTAAGTTGAAAAAAAATACATTCGAGCTAAATGCCGACTCCATAATTTTATCATCCTTTGTATTCTGTGGTCGGTCATAATATAAAAACTGCCAAAAATATTGTATGACACTTCAGCGCTTTCAAACAAATACGGTTTAGTTTCCTGATTCAATATCATGTTATTTGTTTATCGTAAGTTCGTGGTATCCGGGAATATGTAAATCGAACTATTAAACATTTATTTAAGTAGATAAATATATTATAAGAACAATTGTGATGTCAAAGTGCAGTGCAGTAGGTACTTTCAGAGCATATATTAATTATATATATACTCATAATTATGAACATTAGTTCGTATGAAACCATCTCTGAAATTACGAAAGATACTGTTTTCGACAACTCTTCGACTCTCGAAAAAAATGTACCTATGCATCATCTGATTTTTCGTTATTTCAGTGTTGGTTCATTAGTAAAAATCGTGGAAATAATCGTCGAAAAATAGTGACGATTACGCAATAAATTATACTTATTCAGGGTTACTCCTCCTTTTCGGGGCTTATTCTGTACTTACATCAAAACTAGCAAGTTTTGTTCAATGACTTTTATAAATTCTCAAAAAAATGTTGTTCCGTAGAGAAATATCGTTCACCCTGGACAAAATATATGAAACAGCAGGGCGATTCTGCTAACCATTGTCGTTACTGAGGTGACACGCTCTTGAACCTGTCTCGTTTCACCGCCGTCGAAAAAACGGACGAGCTACGATTGATGACGTAAAAACGTGTGACGTTACTGAACTGGAACGTATGTAAACCTCGTTCGTTTCTCAGGCGTTTCTTCGCCGCTGGGAAACTGTCATAAAACGGACGAGCTTCGATCGATGGCGAAAAAACGTGTGATGTTACTGATCTGGAACGTATGTGAACCTCGTACGTTTCTCATGCGTTTTGTCGCCGCTGAAAAATTGTCATAAAACGGACAAGCTTCGACCGATGACGCAAAAACGTGTGACGTTACTGAACTGGAACGTATGTGAACCTCGTTCGTTTCTCATGCGTTTCTTCGCCGCTAAAAACTGTCATAAAACGGACAAGCTTCGACCGATGACGCAAAAACGTGTGACGTTACTGAACTGCAACGTACGTGAGGCTCATTCGTTTCTCAAGCGTTTTTTGCCGCTGTTATGCTGTCATAACGTCTATGCGTTGACTTTGACGTAAAAACGTGTGACGTCACCGAGCTAAAACGTATACGAAGCTCATCCGTTCCTACAGGTTTCTACTACTACTATACAATTGATGACGTCTAAGGCGTTTGACGTTGTCATTCGATGTCATAGAGCTTATTATAGATACAAAGAGGCGGTCACGACTTTTTGTATCTATTTAATTTGACGTTATTTCACACTCATGTTACCCTTTGTTCCACTTGTTTTAGAGCAAATACAACCGTTGCTGTGAAATTCAATAGTCATAAAGTGGCCTTTTCTTTTCTCGATATTTTTCCTACGCTAGTAACGGTACACACATTGAACTCCTAATGAGCTCACGTGAGCCCTAATTTCTAGGTACTTCTTGTCCATATATACTTCATACGTCTTGACATATGAGTATATACTCATATGTCAATGATTGATGCCTAAAACTCATTGTTACCAAATGAAGTCATCTGAATGACATATTTTGAGAGCCACGAGCACAGGCCACGGGGGATAAACGTTTGTTGCGTGATTTTAACTTCAAAGAAAATTACTACGACCATTACGTTTATCCCGCGTAGCTCTAAAGCTTGGCTTAACTAGTAGAGTAAAAGGAATTTTACTTTCCCGTGACACTACTGGTAGTGCTACGGGTAAAAGTACATTTCCCATGACAAAATAATAAACAACATAATAATTTTTACAAATATTTTTATTACACACTTAACACTCACACAGTCCACTGAAGCGATGCAGAGCGCAATTCCCGTCCGAGAATTACCACCCTCAAAAAGCGTAACCATCGATAAAATTCTGGAAAACGCGGAAAAAGGGGCTCCTGGAATTCGTATTCGTGGTGTGGCTCTCTTCATGGACAGCAACAGAGAAAGATTCGGAATAAGCTTTTGCCAAGTCAGGGCCCGGAAACGCGTCTGCTTGTCACCAGGACTAGCATGTCTTCTTAACGGGAGCACCGCCAAAGTAACAATGAAGCGGAAATCCTACGACGCTATGCCAGTGTGTGAGGCAGGCGGCCACCAATTCCGACTGGTGAGATCGTAAAACAAAACGATTGCACTAGTCGAGTGGGGCGTCCAGTCACCTTTCACGCAGGCTAGCTCATTGCTTGAACATCTTAGCATACAAGGAGACAGTCCCCGGGTGATAAGCGTGGATGCGATGGTGGTTGAACGATTAAAAGCTGAAGCCGTAGACCGGCTGGGTTGTATCAAAGCCTCTGAACACCACGAGGTTGTCGTATATGAGGACAGAGGAGAAAATCTGAGTTTTCTGAAGTTTCCAAGTAACGACCCTAACAATGCAACAAACAGCTGGGGCCATCCCATTCCAAGTTCAGCCACCCTATCTGGTTCAGAAAGAGCAGACCTTAAAGCAGCTTCTGAAAGAACTGTATTCCGCCCAAGTGGTAACTGTGGCACTATATCAGGTTTTTTCAGTGCTGCAGCGCAGAGTTTGTTCCGATTCACACCCAAAATTCCACCTCCACAGACAGCGGTGACCTCGAGAGTGGTTTCACAACCTCAGGTAACCCAAACGAGAGCCGACATGGGACAGGTCGATTCGCCCCGTTATATCTTGACCTCGGCCCCGCGAGACCACGCAAGAAACGCCTTTATCGAATACCTGGCCTTATTGAGAGCGACAAAACTTGTCAATCTCAAGAACTGCGACAACATTCTGGAGTTCTTTAGGCTAGGCGGTTCGGTAAGTGAGAGTTTACTAAAATCGAGACTCGAAGAGGCAGAAGCAGCCATATACAATAACGTCACTTCCCAAGTCATCAGAGGGACCATGAAAGGACAGCAAATGGCAGCTTACAGTGCAGAAAGTGGTTTCGTGGAGCTGAATGAGAGAGAGACGGAACGAATAGGAAGACCGAAATACGCGATACCATCGAACGACCCAATTGTAGTCACCGCCAAGTGCACCAAGATAATGCTGGACGACAGAATCCTTGAGATGGCTAAAACCATTGAAAGAGGCTCGGACGTCGAGGCAGGCTGGGAAAACTGGGTGGTACCAAAGATACAATGGGTCAACGGGGTACCAGGTTGTGGCAAGACAACATGGGTGATTCGACACTTTGATGTAGACAAGGACGCTATCATCACTACAACAACAAAGGCAGCAAAAGACTTGAGAGAAAAGCTATCGCACAGAATAGGAGATTTGGTAAAAGAGTCCAGAGTGCGAACCATGGCTTCATCCCTCGTCAATGGTTTTGGAAAAGAGAGCTTCAGCCGCCTTTTGGTGGATGAAGCTCTAATGAACCACTTCGGAGCCATAATAATGGCTGCAAGGCTGTCTGGTGCTAGCGATCTTGTCCTCATTGGAGATGTCAATCAGCTGCCTTATATCGACAGAGAAAATCTCTTCGAGATGAGGTACCATCGCCCAACCCTGGTTGCAAACATTACCCAGGAGTTGCTCTGCACACATAGGAACCCAATGGATGTCGCGTATGCGTTGAGGGAAATATACTCAGGTATATATTCCTCAGCTCCATAAGGTCTCTTGAGCAGAAAAGGTTCAAGGGGGCTCAAATATCCAAAACCCTCCCCAACACCCTTTTCTTAGTGCATACACAGGAAGAAAAGGAGATCCTCACCAGCCAAGGTTGTGGAGAGGGCGCAGGATCACGTACCCTTACCATCCACGAAGCTCAGGGACTAACGTACGAGTCGGTAATCGCCATCAAAACTAAGCCTGGAATGAAGCTACACGAGAGCGTGTCACACGCTGTCGTTGCATTATCACGGCACACTGGAACTTTCATTTACTACGCCGACGACATCGAAGATAATTCCATTAGCCGATTCGTGCGGCGAGCATCTTCCGCGTCATTGAGGGCCATCAAAGAGTACAACCTGTAGATGGCCATCAGAGATCGGAACGAGGCGGTAATGGAGGCTCTGGGCCGGGAGGAGGCAACAGAGTTGTTATAGAAGGACATGGGAGTGATCACAAGCAGAGTTGAAACCACCGAGTAACACAGAGTCGTAGCCTCGGACTCTGCGAATGATCGCTTTCACAAAATAAATCATAGCAAGTGTGTAATATCTAGAGTTTAGCATTGCGTGCATGCCTTGAGCATTCATTCTCGCCATCGATGGCTCCTTCTTGCGGCGGCGTCGTGTGTCGGGTAGTTCTCTTCCCTAAAATAAGGTCGAGGAGAGCGATGGCTGGCACATGCGTCACACTCGTGATCGGGTGCTGCATGCGGGTCGCCGGTCTGCTTGTGGCATTCACGCAATGCACCGAAACTACTAACTTAGGCTAAAATTTAAACTAACCCATCTCTATTGTAACTCTTTTTGTACAGTAAAATCGAATAATTGAATATTTTAATAAACAAAATGCACAGACCCTGGAGTCTGTGATTTGTAATTTCCCAATAAAAAAAAAGAATTTTTTATTTTTTATTTTTCTTAGGAATTAGTGTCGCTTGATCCGTTTGTTGCCGGTGCCTTGGTCCTACTAGATGTACTACTGGTAGGACCACGGGCACGAGATTTTTCCCGTTGTCCTACTAGAGTGCTTGGTAGTAGGACCACGGGAAAATAATCTTTGCCCATGGTACTATTAATATTGCAGTGTATTATTTTCCGGGTTTACCATTTTGCCCATAAACAATTAATATTGACGTAATATTATGTACAATTATTTGTTAAAAGAATCAGACAATTAAAGAGGTTTAATTAAATCTTGCCTAAGTAATTAGTCTTAAATTTATAATACCATTTGTTACAAGTGAAGAAGTAAACATTACATTAAGGCACTATACAATATAGCACAAAATAAAAATAAAAATAGAGATCTCGACAATTACAAAATTAGTCACTAAATCTTAATACACTTCAGGTAATTTTAAAAAGTCATTTACATCATGTAGCAACCATTTTAATGTATTCCTAAACGACCCAGCGGAAGGTGCATCCCAAACTTCTACGGGTATTCGATTGTATATAGTGTGCCCACCAATATATACAGACTTCTTCGATTTCACAAGCCTATGAGAAGGTGTCACCAGTTGGTTTTTCCTAGCATGGCTTTTAAATTTAACCTAGAATAGGTACCTTTCCTTTCAAATAATTCTAAAGGGTTGGTGCAAAGAAACGCGTGGATTTTTCACGTACGTCCTACGGTTTTCAATTCATCATCGTTCGTTCCACTTCCCTTTATTATGGTTCTCCTAGGTTGTTCGGGTTTCTTAACTCTGCGATTACAAACCGTAACCCAGCTATTATCACAAGGGTTAATCATGGTTACAGCTTGATTGAACGTATTACAGTTACTAGTACAGGCGTCCGCGGGTGAGGCAGACGGCTACGCCATCGGCCGCAACGACATTCGGGACAATATTATAAACAGTTTTCAAGCATTCCATGATTGCCAGGAGAAGACCGGCGACCCGTTCATTGATGACCTTCAACGTTCAATGTGGCGTTCATTCCATAAACGTTCCACCAGGTGAGCTTGATAGTTACGCCCGATCTCCAGATCATTATTGGCATGACGACGTAGCGTCGTAGTTTGCGCTTGAGATAAAATCATCTCTGGATGTGGCTGCATAACATTTGCCTGACTCATGTCCGTATCTTTCAGGGCAATATTATGCAGCACACAACAGGCATTAACTATCTTCGCTGCTACCTGCGGTGCGTAATGAAGTTTACGGTCGATCAAAAGGCACCTGTAAAAAAAATTAGTTTAGTGACAAACCTATGATATTCCTAGGCCTAGGGAGATATATAGCTTTACATTAATTGCCTCTATTATTTTAGTTATAGTGTGTTGGGATACCTTGCCCATGCTATAAGAATATATACTTCATTAATCCGAAATCAAAACTAGCATGTTGACCCAGAGTACAGGCGAGCTCTGTATTAAGTTAAATTCATCAATAATAATAACTTGCCAAGAGTGGAGAGGAAACAAACACACAAAAACGCTCACAGACTTTTGTATGAAAGGTTATATTATTAGAGACATGTGATGTGATGCCTTGCCCATTCCTTGAGAATAGGTACTGTATTTTTCGGAATAATAATTTGTGATTATTGATTCGCATAATTTTTTTAGCTATCTTAATCATAGACAAACCTACTGAAGTAGACAGGCAGTCGCAGAACAATTGTGCGTACGCCGTTAATTAGTAACATTCTATACCACTAGATGTCACTATGCGTATCGAATGGAAGCAATTCCAAAATTATTTTTATTTTGGTGGTGGTTGGTTCACCCTTACGAGTATCTCAGCTACCTCAAATCTTGACCTCATTACAGTACAGTGTCGAATTGTACTTTTTCGCGCTAGCGTTATGTCGAATTATATTCGCACTACAGTTTGTCGCACTAGAGTGATGTCGAGCTTCAGTTTGTCTCATAAGCGTGCGAGCGAACTATGGTGTGTCGCAGTTCAGTTTTGTCGAACTAGCGTTATTCGCACAAGCGAATGTCGATGTCAAGTAGTGCACTCACTTGAGTCCTGCGTCGTTTCGCCCCGCAAGCGGTTGGTCCCGCGGGGCGAATAGACCAAGACTCTTTTTGAAGGTCCCCATTCGCCCCGCTCCAAACAATGCGGGGCGAATGGGGACCTTCAAAAAGAGTCTTGGGCGATTCGCCCCGCGATTCACTTTTTTATCTGTACATTTAAGTAGAAAAGTAGTCAATGGAAAAAATAAACAATTGCATTATTTTGAGGGCGTCATTCCGTGAGTCCTATGGGAGTGTATGAACAAAAATGCATTTGTTTGAATGATGCAATTGATGATTGAATGATCATCACATGAAACTAATGTGCCAAATTGGTTTCACGTGTTGTGTAAACATAAATATTTCATTTGAAGCAAACAAATGAACCATTCGATGTCTTTTTATCTACAATATACTTTTTAATTTTATCTAGAATAAAAATATAATTGTCATGGGGCTCTTTAGAAGTTTGTGGGATTACCAACCGTGTCCCACAGCTGCCATGATAGAAAAAGATTTTTATGGTAAATCTGTCATGTCTCACAGAATTTTTTGAAAATCATTTATCTTCAATCTATATTTATAAAAGAAAGTCGTATTAGTTACACAATTTATAACTTAAGAACAGCTGAACCGATTTGGCTGAAAATTGGTGAAGAGATAGCTTAGAACTAGAAAAAGGATATAGAGGATACTTTTTTCCAGTTCCTTTTAATATATTTTTTTACTTTTACTTATTATCTGCAAAAGCTCTGTGTGCAAAAGTAATCCGTTTGCATAAACTTTGCTTTGACAGCTGTAAAAATTATAAAATGACAGCTGTCAGTTAAAAACATCAGCTACCTGTCATATAAAAAATGACAGCTGTCAAAATTAAAAGAGGTATATCTCTGTAACTGTCAATTTTAGACTATTGATGTTTTCACAAAAGTGATAGAGCTCAACGATATCTACATTTCGGATGACAGCTGTCAAACTTAAATCAATTGAATCAATGGTTGAATCAATAATAACCGAGATAAATCACTTTTAAGTTTGACAGCTGTCATCCGAAATGTAGATCTCGTCAAGTTCTATCACTTTTGTGAAGACAGCCGTAGTCTAGAATCGGTAATAACCGAGATATATCACGTTGAAATTTGACGGCTGTCATCCGAAATGTAGATCTCGTCAAGTTCTATCACTTTTGTAAAGACAGCCTTAGTCTAGAATCGATAATAACCGAGATATATCACGTTGGAGTTTGACAGCTGTCATCTGAAATGTAGATCTCGTTGAGCTCTATCACTTTTGTGAAGACATTAATGGTCTAGAATCAATAATAACCGAGATAAATCACTTTTAAGTTTGACAGCTGTCAACAGAAATGTAGGTCTCGTCAAGTTCTATCACTTTTGTGAAGACAACAGTAGTCTAGAATTGATAATGACCGAGATAAATCACTTTTAAGTTTGACAGCTGTCACTTGGTCAGCTGTTACTGTGACATTAGTCGTGACAAATTACACGATCCGATTTCTAACGTGTACGAGGGATTTTTCTCATCTTCATTTTAAGATTGAACGGTTGTCGTCAAAACCTTTTTTTCCCGCTAAATATTCATAGAATACTCGAATACTCTAGATTTAATGTCTAAATCGCTACCGGCAACACTGGTCGCCGCGGTGACGCCGCGGTGCGATGTCGCGGCGACACCGCCCGTGTGCCCATGGCTGTGACTGTCCAAATTGGCAGGAATCAACACAAGACCGACAAAACTGGAAATCTCGAGAGGAGGAGGTTTGAAAATCGTTTTTTTCTACCACTATCTCAACTCTAAATATGTCAATATGTAACTGTCGCAGAGATCAAGTTAAATTTTATAGAGTATAACAATTCTTTTTATAGCGTTGCACATCTGTTGATTTTTTGTAGTCGGATTTTTATTTTATGTCATGTAATTTTATGCGTGGCTGTACCATAAGAAATACGTAATACTGATGCGGGAAATTGATCTTTATCAACGTGGGCCCAAACAACCACTTCTTTTATAGTTATTGGCGTTTGGCCCCGCGGGCCCAATGGGGGCCTTCAAAAAGAGTCATGGTCGATTCGCCCCGCGGGACCAACAGCTTGCGGGGCCAAACGCCGCAATACCCACTCACTTTTATTGTAAAAGTATGACTAAAATTTCCAACAAGTAAAACAAGCTACCCAAAATTAAAATTAAGGATTTAAAAAATAAATGACTAATATGCTATTGTTGTCTTCTTGTTTCACTGTATCACCCTGCCTTTATCACTTTTCTTCACCGAAATAACTTACAGTTTCCGCCAATACATCCATCAGCCATAGGACGTCCACTGCTGGATATAGGCCTCCCTTAAGGATCTCCAATAAGACAGGTTGGAAGCGGCTTACAACTAGCGCGATCCTACGGTCTTAATGATCCTCGATGGTCATCCGTTCATCTTGTGAGGGAACGTCCAACTCTACACTTGCCGGATATTTAGTAGCTCCATCTCATATTTTCGAGCTTTTTGCGACGTAAGCTCAATTGCTTTGCGACTGCGCGTTTACTTGAGTAGGTTTGTCTATGCTACAATATTGATAATCATATACATTTAAATCCTAATATTCGTTGCTCCCAACAGTCGGTATCCCTAATATCACTAATCCTTGTATCATATTATGTCATAAAATTTAAAATAACATACGAAAACCATATTTTAGAAAGCCTTATCCCATATTTACCATAAAATTAAAAGCCAGAATAATAAACAAGCATAAGTTACATGCCATAAAACTTAAACCAGAATAATTTCGTATAAAAATGACCTAATAGTTAATATTCAGACTACTGAATAGGGGCCGATTTGTTTTTGGTGTTCGCGTTGTAGTCGCGAGTAACCTAACCCTTCTACTCGTTTCGCTCATCGTCGCACCTAGTGTATGACTTTGCCCTAGAATTTAATATGAACACTTTAAGACGGATCAAACGAGTCCAAATTCGGTGAGGTTGTCTCATTAATAAGAAATTATTAATCGTAAAAATAGTATGACTAGGAACATTAGCCGCTAACTATTATGCACTTTGTATTTATTATAAGCAACTGATATGACAACATACAAGTATAACTATGAAAAATTATGCGCATCTAATATTATGACTACACAATTTTATGACAAGATATGCCAGAACAACTTTTGGACAAACAATATTGGACGAATGAATAGGACACCGATATTTAGATCATAAGACCACTGCCTTTTCGGTAAAGGAAAACATAGTGAGGCAGCTGCTGCATACGTCGGTAGAAGAAATTCTATGACACATGTGAGTCCATCACCTAGCACTGGGCAAGTGTGGTGGATATGGCTCAATGACCCTTCGTGAGTAGGCCTACGTCCTGCAGTGGACAGAAAGTATGTCTAATTTGACTAGTAATGGCATCATCAAAATTGACTGGTATCAACATAATCACCTTCAACTCCTTTCATACGCGTGTGTAATAACAACGAAAGTCCTATTGTATCTAATTAATTTTTATTAAGCTATTGAAACCAAAGCAAATAATACTCTTGCCTGAAACGTGCTTTTAAAATTCCTATGCATCGCTTCACCACATTTCTCGCTCCTGTATGTCTTTCGGTGTAAAAGGCCTCTGGTGTTTTCATTTGAGTCTCCAAGATAGGAGTTATCATGGAGCGGCGTTGTTGGTTGAGCGGTTGTTCAAATCTGTCTACAATATTACCTAATACTAAAACACTTACACAATTCCAGTGAGGAAACCCAAGAAAAAAAATAATTAAGTACAAGTAAAATTCTTCTGAGCGAAATCCTTTTGAATGTGAAAGAAAACCTAATTTGGAAAAAAATGAATGACGTTGTCAAAAAAAAAATGCAACGTGACAACGTGTATTATAAAATACATATCTCCTCCTGTGTATTCCTCAAAAAGTTTTAGTATTGAGTTTTATTATTTATAATCAAAGTCTTTGCTTCAAAGTAATATTTTATTTTTAGGGTTCCATACCCAAAAGGTGAGTGCACTCGTATAAATCATGAACCGTGATAACAAGACCGTTTTCAATTCAATTTTCAGTTCGATTTTCACAAATGATGTATGTATTTCTGTTGCTGCTATAACAAAAAATACTAAAACAGTATAAAATAAATATTTTAGGGCCTCCCATGAAAAAAGCGTGATGCGTGAAAGTTTGACATCTGTCATCTGAAACATTGATTTTGTTGAATTCGCTCACTTGTGCAGAGACAGCTAAAGTCTAAAATCGACAGTTACGGGACTGTACCATTTTTAAGTTTGGCAGCTGTCACTTTGACGCCTATCATGCAACTCTATTATGAATTCCAAAATCGCTTTGATATCCTACTCCTACTAATATTATAAACGCGAAAGTTTGTGAGGATGGATGGATGGATGGATGGATGTATGGATGTTTGTTACTCTTTCACACAAAAACTACTGAACGGATTGAGATGAAACTTTGCAATAATATAGCTTATATATCAGAATAACACATAGGCTATAAATTATAATGATATTGCGTCAAAAATCAAGATATTATGCGGGCGAAGCCGCGGGTAAAAACTAGTCTGTCAAATTTGACTTGAAATATGAGCTGAAAAATAAACAAATTTTAGTTTGACAGCTGTCATGCAACTCTAGCATGACAGGTCATATTTTGATTCTCTTTGTTATTTTAGTTTTACGGTAGTAACACGGGTTATTTATTTTTACTGTTCTATCAACTTTCAACTAACAAAGTAAAGTAAGTTACTATAGTAACAACGGTAATTCATTTACCGTTCTTACTACTTGTAGTAAGATTGGTAGTAACACTGGGAATAAACTGTAATACTTAGATTACTATCGTTGCGTTGAAAATCAGTTATGATAGTATAAGATAGTGCTATTGAAACTATTGACATTTGAAAATACTATCTATAATATCAATAGCATCGATTGTTAAAAATAAATAATACTATCGCTAAATGTCAATAGTATCGACAATATTAATACCTACTATCGAAAGTGTCGACTCTATCGACACTCGAGTACATAGGTATTAATAGTATGGATAGTATTGATTTCGATTTGACGTTTCAATAGGATCGGTACTAAAGATAGTATTGATAGAACCGATAGTATTGATAATATCATTATGTAAATCTATGTCGAATCCATACAAGATTATTTTTTGCAAAAACTAGCATGACCGACTTCACCCGTGTACAGAATTCGCGAATATTTCGCACGGATCGATGTATCATTTTTCACATTATTGTTGATTTATCAAAAATGTCTCAGCAGATTTCAATAAAATTAAAATGGGACCAATTTCGAAGTATTCTCTTTCCAATAAAAAAAAGAATTATTGAAATCAGACTACTACGAAAAAAGTTATGCGTGGTTATACATAAAAAATAATAATAATATACGCGTCGAATTGTATACCTCCTCCAGTGGTTCGTCGGTCAAAAAGATTCCGCATAAGTTACAGACATGCCACACGGGCGTTGACGCCGGTGCAGCGGCGGTGCTGAGCGTCGTCGCGGCGTCACCGCGGCGACCAGTGTTGCCGGTAGCGATTTAAACATTAAATCTAGAGTATTCTATGAATATTTAGCGGGAAAAAAAGGTTTTGACGACAACCGTTCAATCTTAAACTGAAGATGAGAAAAATCCCTCGTACACATTAGAAATCGGATCGTGTAATTTGTCACGACGAATGCCACAGTAACAGCTTTCCAAGTGACAGCTGTCAAATTTCAAAGTGATTTATCTCGGTCATTATCAATTCTAGACTAGTGTTGTCTTCACAAAAGTGATAGAACTCAACAAGATCTACATTTCAGATGACAGCTGTCAAACTTAAAAGTGATTTATCTCGGTTATTATTGATTCTAGACCATTGATGTCTTCACAAAAGTGATAGAGCTCAACGAGATCTACATTTCGGATGACAGCTGTCAAACTTCAACGTGATTTATTTTGGTTATTATTGATTCTAGACCATTGATGACTTCACGAAAATGATAGAGCTTAACGAGATCTACATTTCAGATGACAGCTGTCAAACGAAAAAGTGATTTATCTCTGTTAATATCGATTCTAGACTACTGCTCTCTTCACAAAAGTAATAGAGCTCGACGAAATCTACATTTCGGATGACAGCTGTCAAACTTAAAAGTGATTTATCTCGATAATTATCGATTCTAGACTACAGCTGTCTTCACAAAAGTTATAGAGCTCAACGAGATCTATATTTCGGATGACAGCTGTCAAACTTAAAAGTGATTTATATCGGTAATTATTGATTCTAGACTACTGCTCTCTTCACAAAAGTAATAAAGCTCGATGAGATCTACATTCCGGATCACTTTGAAGTTTGACAGCTGTCATCCGAAATGTAGATTTCGTTGACTTCTAACACTTTTGTGAAGACAGCAGTAGTCTAGAATCGATAATAACCGAGAAAAATCACGTTGAAGTTTGACAGCTGTCATCTGAAATGTAGATCTCATTGAGCTCTATCACTTTTGTGAAGACAGCAGTAGTCTAGAATCGATAATAACCGAGATAAATCACGTTGAAGTTTGACAGCTGTCATCCGAAATGTAGATTTCGTCGAGCTCTATTACTTTTGTGAAGAGAGCAGTAGTCTAGAATCGATATTAACAGAGATAAATCACTTTTCCGTTTGACAGCTGTCATCTGAAATGTAGATCTCGTTAAGCTCTATCACTTTCGTGAAGTCATCAATGGTCTAGAATCAATAATAACCAAAATAAATCACGTTGAAGTTTGACAGCTGTCATCCGAAATGTAGATCTCGTTGAGCTCTATCACTTTTGTGAAGACATCAATGGTCTAGAATCAATAATAACCGAGATAAATCACTTTTAAGTATGACAGCTGTCATCCGAAATGTAGATCTTGTTGAGTTCTATCACTTTTGTGAAGACAGCAGTAGTGTAGAATCGATAATGACAAAGATAAATTACTTTGAAAATTGACAGCTGTCACTTGAACAGCTGTTACTGTGACACTCGTGAAAAATCACATTATTCCTCTAGTATATCTGTGATCAAACGAAAAACAAAAAATATACTTTCTGATTTATAATATTAGAAAGAGTTAGCGAGGACAAAGTTGGACCGCTGACGCTACACACGATCCGATTTCGCGGTTGGCTCACACAAAATCAGAATGTATATGAGAGATTTTACTTATCTTCAGCTTAAGGTTGAACGGTTATCCCTAAAACCTTTTTTTCGCTAACTGTCTAGATGTCATCAGTGTCTAAGGCAACACTGGGCGCCGCGGTGTCGCCGCGACGACGCTCAGCACCGCCGCTGCACCGCGGCGGTGCAGCGGCGGTGACGCCGCGGTGCAATTACGCGGCGTCAACGCCCGTGTGGCATGTGCCTTATGGTGCTTCAATGTGGTAATGTTTTATACCACTGACCCAACAATATTTCAGTGTGGCGTGGGTTTAGCGGGCTAGGAGATAAATGTGACGTCACAAACAAACAGTTTATTTCACAGAAGATTACTCTTATGATTACAATTATAGAAAAAACTTTAAGCGAATGACATGGCGATCCGCAGCGTAACGCACGATGCCACCATTTATCAAGAATCACCACTCGAGCTGTTATAATCACAGTTTACAACAACCTCCCTTGAACAAGCCAATGAAGTAGGAATCAAACTTCATTGGAACAAGCTCTCTTTACAACTGACAAGTGACATCTGACATGTCATCTCGCACCGCCCATCGGCCGATCATGCGATATCACTTGAAACCTCCTTGGAACCAATTAGCAGCGTTTGTTACAAGCGTTACCCCAGGAATGTTGCCACTACCATTCCTAGTCCTTCGAAATTATACTTAGTGGCACTATTGAAAAATAAACTTAAAGCAATTGTCCCGTTATCTATACTGGGTGACTGTTAAACATTGAGCAACCTTTTAGGGGCTTATTCTGTACATCACAACTAACAACTTTTGTTCAGCTACTTTTATCAAAACTCAAAAAAAAAAGCTGTTCCATACATTTGGGCGCGGGTGAACGATTTTTCTGTGGAACACCAATCGAGTTTTGAAAAAAGTCGCAGAACAAAAGCTGTTAGTTTAGATGTACAGAATAAGCCCCTAAAAGGTTGCTCAATGTTTAACAGTCACCCTGTATAGTATCGATAATGTCAATAGTACATTGAATCGATAGTAATGATATTAATTGATACTCTCGATTGTATTGATAGTATCATTGTTCGATATTATCGATAGTATCGCCAATCATAAAACTATTGCATGATTTTTACTATACAAACACTTCAACACCTCGATATACCGATAGTCAAAACGGCATCGTTGGAGAGACTCGAGCACAGCCCATATCTCGACCGAATCAAAGGCTTTCTAAGCAAAGTGGCTGGTTATACTCCTCGGTCTTATGTATAACCTACCGCAGCGTATGTATGTGGTCCATGGTGCTAAAGCCCTTCCGGAAAACGGCTTGTTCGGAAGGCTGGAAGTCATCAAGCCTGCTTTTGAGCCGATTCGTAATGACCCTACAGTGCCATCCAGTGTGTGTTGCCAGTGATGACTTTGGCACAGAAACGTGGTCTCTCACTATAGGCCTTATTACTAAGCTCCAAGTAGCCCAACGAGCTATGGAGAGGGCTATGCTCGGAGTATCTCTGTGGGATCGAATCAGGAATAAGGAGATCCGTAGAAGAACCAAAGTTACCGACATAGCCCAGCTGATTGGAAAGTTGAAATGGCAATGGGCGGGACACATAGCACGGATGACTGATGACCGATGGGGTCGAAAAGTCCTCGAGTGGAGACCACGTACCGGCAAGCGCAGCGTAGGACGTCCACCCACAAGGTGGACGGATGACTTCATTAAGACCGCAGGATCGCGCTGGCTGCAACCCGCTGCAAACCGGTTTTATCGGAGATATTTAGAGGAGGCCTATGTCCAGCAATGGACGTCCTATGGCTGAAACAAACGATGTAACTGAATTTCGACTTTGACTATCAATTATCGAACTAACGCCTATTGAAACAACACTAGTCTAAATGGAGGATACTTTAAAGGCCGAAACACACACGGCGGGCGCGGGTCGGGCGCGGCGCAGGGCGGGAGTACGGCGTGTCTATTAGTACCTGTTTCAATGCACGACAACACACAGATCGCGTGCGCGGGCCGGGCGCGGGGCGGGCCGAGCGCGGGAGCCGCGCCCGTCGCCCGCCACTACAGACAGAGCGCGGGACGCGCGGGTCGGGCGCCGTTGCATTCGTTGGATTTCGTCGTAATACAAGTATCCACCAACAAGTGTTCACACAGAGAGCGTGCGCGGGTCGTGCTCAGAGCGTGTTGTGAATACGTCATGAGATTTTGTATATTTTTACAATTTTGCTATGGATCTCAATGAAAAAATTATTGAAAGTGTTCGTAAACATGCTTGTTTGTACGAACCAAGGGACAACAAGTACAATAATGCTGTTCTGAAGGCAAGGATATGGCAGCATATTGCAGATCAATTAAATGAGAGTAGTAAGTGTTTGAAGTAACGAAAAAGTAGTTCTTCTTCCGTGTCCGAATCCTCCGACATTTTCAATCACACTGCTTTTTCACAGCAATCGATGCTGCTAACAAGGTAGGTCGACCCGTCCCGCCACGCCACCGACCCGCGCCGTGCCCGCGCGATGTGTGTTGATGTTTTAACAGCGCGTGTCACGCGAAGAACACGACCCGACCCGCGCCCGACCCGCGCCCGCCGTGTGTGTGTTTCGGCCTTTAAGTTACGAAAGCCAAACGTAAATGAACTCTTTATAAAAAATAAACTCTGTAAGCAAAACCTTATTTGTTGCAATCGAACATCAATTTCGAAAAAAAAAGCAGTAACGCACACATATGAATAAATGTTGGTTTTGACTCGAGTCAGATATGTCAGATTTTTCTGGATTTACTTATTTATCTTTATTATTTTAGATAATTTACTGATTTGCCACTGGTTTTAGGTACAACATTATAAAAAATAATTATGGATGGAAAAGAAAAATTGCAAGGCAAGCAAATAAAGATGTTCTTCTTCAGTGAAAGTCTTCGTTTCGGGTTGTCTTCATAATTGTTGATGACGTAAGCGACATAAGTGTATATACAATATGTTCATATGTGTAGGTGATGTGATACTATAACGTTTCTGGATCGTTGCTGCTTCGTTACTGATTCGTTTTTCACCACAGAGCATTCAGACTATGCTACAATTTTAGATCGTATCCCATAAACATACTGGAAATCCTTTCTTGTGCAAGGGATATTACAAATTGTATTTATCCTTGGAAGAGTTATCCTTAGAAGAGAGAAGATAATAGACCATGTATTTATCAGTTGAATTAATATATTTTATTGTAGACAAAATTGCTCTTGTAAGTATAAATAAAATTATTGAAAATGAATTGGTTGTTTGTTTCTTTTTTAATGTTATAATCATGGGCGTAGATCAATAGGTACGAGTGGAGGGAGTTTGTGCCTATCCTATCAAAGGCAATCTTATTGACATTATCGAGTAAGAAAATGTCCTTTGTGTTAAAATTGGGTAGCCATGAGATATCTCCAAAGGAACCGAACCGTTATTGAGATGTTTTACGTTATATTCAGTTTTATAAGTTAAAAACGGAGCCTTAGTGTGGTCAAGCATAAACGTACCTACCTATGTCCTTTGCCTTTTTATAGCAACTAAATGTATGGTTAACGATTGTTTTAAATAATATGAATTTTAGTCAGTACATTCGACAAATGGACTACTAGAAATAATGTTAGTGAATTCCTCTTTTTTATATAATCGGTTAGGAAATAATATAGCGTAGTCTGAATGCACCAAGCCAACCTTCAATTTCTCCAAACATTTAGTCTGACATAAAATGAATATGAACATTGTCACAATGACATTATGTTACCTTAGAATGATGAAAGAGAGTAGAAATGTCCCAAAGCAAAACTTTCTAGGACATGATCACAGCGAAATGAACTTTTTTTACCTAGATTTTGATTTTTAATACCTAGCTAGGGTAAGTGCCATTGTAGTAGCAGTTTACGTAGTTTTAGTCTAAATTAGTAGTGTTGTATTTTGTGAATAAATGCTCTTAAAAATATTTTTAGTCATGTCAAAAAGCCTTTAAAATCGCGCTGATCGATGACTTAAAAAGATGGGCTATGAAATGAGGTACGGCACCCGCCAATATGCCTTCCACTAAATGGGCCCCCCATTATAGCTACCGTATATTGACGCCGGAGGGGCAACATTAGTGTGGACGGCTTAGGGTGTCGAGAGGTGTGCTGCGCGTTCATTAAGAGCTACTGGCGGCGTTATGCCCTTTAACACTTCCACCCTGGAGCTTAGGTTCTTAGCTCTTGCGATTTCCACTCCAAGTCGGCCAGTTAAGGCAAGAGAGGAGTCAGGGGTCTCATTTAGCCCCAGGGAATCAGGGTTCGCGGTGTCGCCACTCACCGACGGCTCGCCACAAAGCCGCCCCTGCGCTTATTATTATTATTATTAATCACACAAGATCATCTATAGCTACTTGTCAATCGTGCCATAATGGAAGAGGAGGAGGGAGATATATTTCTTTTCGTCTCTGTCTTACATCTAGGGATGATGTAACCACTTAACTATTAATCGACTAAAGTCACAGACTAAAGTAATATTCCAACATGTGTGTGTACACAACAGCTGCTCTTTATGCTGCTCATATGCCAGTAGTCTGAAAGTAAAATATAAGCTCGGCCTCGGACGATTTTGAAATTCGTCCGCCATACTGATGCTGCGGCGGCGCCATTGTCATATTTGATCTGTAGTTCAAGAGTCACTTATGTCGTTAATTATTTAATACACTTAGCAGTTTCTATGTGGTTTTGACACACATGTTGCTGTGATCATGTCTTACGCATTTTTGCATTATGGCATTTCTGCCACTTTTCATTATTCTAAGCACAATACTAGTATCAACAGATTTGTAACAGATATTTGTGTAATATTATGTGCAAATCCAAATTATAATAAAAATACAACGTGGTACATATATGCTCTTGCCTCTTTTGCTGTCCGGCGCCGCGCTAGAGAGTCGAGGAAGTCAAGTACCTACTTCGGGCACATAATCTCCTCCGACCTATCGGATCACGCTGACATACAGAGGCAGAGGCGAGCCATCGCCGTGCGCGCTAACATGCTGGCCAGAAGGTTCCACAGATGTAGCGACTCCGTAAAAACTCAGCTTTTTGTCAGTTTTTGCACGAGCGTAAAACTTTAAATGAGCATAATACCGGTCTGCGGACTGGAGCAGAGTGTTTATACTGCAGAAGCGCGCCGTCCGAACAATCGCTAGAGTGACACAGGATGAATCCGCTGAACTTGGGATCCTGACATTGCCACCACTTGTTATATTTCAGGTGGCGGTTTATGTTAGGATTAACCAAGCCTCCTACCGGACTCTGGCCAGTGCCCGCCTCAAGGGCAGGCTAGCTGAAGTCCCACGCACGCTGGAGAAGTCGGCCAGGACGACTCACATTATGGGCCCAGCAGTGTAATAAGCTGCCAAATAGTATCACATCGGCGCCCTCTATGGGCAGCTTCAAGTCCAGGCTCAAACGCTGGCTGATTGAGTAAACGTTCTTAAGCTATGATGAATTTATTAAATCGAAATTATAAACAATTACCTACATTGACATAATTATATTATTACTCATTTAAAATTATATAATAATTAATTAATGTTGCTTATTTATGTTACTGTAATTATGTTACTATGTGTAACTGTAATTGTATATTTATTAATATGGAATACAAATTATTTTTAGTTTATAATTACTTTATATACATATTGTAATTATAGCATCTATGTTTGCTTAAAGTATTTTTTCTGTAAAATGATCTCTGACCTCTTATCGTTCAAGGATAATTCTGTAAGATGCTTGGAACTCATGAAGCGCTCACAACGTAGTTTAACTAGGTGTTTGCCAGCAATCACTAAAGTTAAACATCGTCGCGTTATTCGCACAAGCGAATGTCGATGTCAAATAGTGCACTTGTTCGGTACAGTTTGACAACTAAGCGATGTGGCTCGGATGGCATATTATTAAAGTTCCCGGTTGTTATAACCGTTAAGCTCAAACGCATTCAGGCGGCTTAGAAATTTCGACACTAGGTCTAGCCACACCACACGGCCTAAACGACCTTAGGTACTTACATACTTCCATCCATCCATCCATCCATCCATCAGCCATAAGAAGTCCACTGCTGGACACAGGCCTCTCCAATGGATCTGCAATAAGACCTGCTGGACGCGGCTTGCTTACTTACTTATTTTATTATACCTACTTCAGGATCAAGGAATACATGACAAAATGAATTCATAATTATAGGCATCTCAATATGTATCAATGAGATATTAAAACAATACATACTCGTAGGTAAGCTTGGTTTTACCGTCAACTGAGAAGACAAAACGAACAGCAGTAGGTAGTAGCAGCACACCAGGATATGGAAAAAGCCCAAAGTTGTAATATAGGCCTTATTATGATAAAAATACAGTTGTATTAATAAAAAACCAGATCCTCTATTTTGTTTCATTATTTCATTTTAAAATGAAAATAAAGATAAGTAGAATGCAGAGTAGTCGTCAAATAAATTACGTCAGATTAATTAGGTATGCATCAGGCGATCTTCTTGTGTATGATGTGTGAAGCCATTTCTGGTTGGCTTCTGTTAATGTCTTCACACTTCACTTTTGCAGCGACGAACTTTAAATAAATATAACTCGTCGTCAGAATTGTCCATGTTTGACTGCCAACAGCTGACTGATTCAATTATTGTGGTGCGGCGCGCCTCCCACGCGATCATATGTGCTTTGGAGCAACTTTGTAATGCCTGACAGTATTATGTATACCTACTACAGTATGGGCAAGCCTGGAACTTATTTACATGGAAAATTAGCCGAGCCGAGTTGCGATCGTTTTTGCACCGGTTTCTATTTCGGTATTCTTCGACTTTACTTCGGGTATACATCGGCTACATTTGATAGGTCACAGAGGTAGGTACATTGTTACTCACTATAGAGTAGATATAGAGATATAAAGAGACGACCACAGCTTTTTCAATCTATGGAATTTGTCGTTCGGTAACTCACTTCTTCTTCATTATTTGATCCATTGTTCCTGAGCAAAGAAGAAATAGTTTTGAACTAACTCCCTTCCCTCGCCCCCTAGGATTGTGATGTTCTTGGGTGACATCGATTAAATACAGATTTGATTTTCATGAGCAGGCTCCAGTGGGAAAACACGGGGTCACCATCAGGGTCACCAGAAGTCCACCACATAAGTTTTTCGACAAGTCAAATTAATAATATTATTACGGTACATCTATGAAAAGTTTGTCTCTAAAAAAGGCATATTTATTTGATTCATTGATATCGACGGTATTGATACTTTTTATCCTCTGTCTGTAGGTCATACTTTATAGGTGCTTCTAGTCTATATACTTAAAGTCAATAATTGTTTTTTTTGATCTGTGCCTTTGATACACTAAAATTATGTCATCCTTACTAATATTATAAATGCGAAAGTAACTCTGTCTGTCTGTCTATCTGTCTGTCTGTCGCGCTTTCACGCCAAAACTAATGAACCGATCTCAATGAAATTTGGTACACAGATAGTCTAGAGCCTGAGAAAGGACAAAGGCTACATTTTATCCCGAAAATTGCATAATTCCCGAAGGATAGGACAAAATCTTGCGTTAGCGAAACTATCACCTATCACAACGACGCTAAAAGGCCCAATTTTGAAGACACCATTGTAATTATAATAGTTAATTAGACTATTTCTGTTTCTTTTTCACTTTCGGCATTCGATAGATAGAACACTTTTTACGTTGCTACTAAATTTACGATGGCGCATTCATAATTGGGTTGATTGGGCCTAACATGGATTCACAAAACGTATTTACATGACAGGTGACATACATTGACTGCAGACTTTTATAAATGTCTCGCTTAGCATAGCAAAGGGACAAATTGCCTTTCCACCATTATAGCTCCTCGAAGAGGAAATAAAGTATGAATTGACAATGACAACTGACATTAAAATTGGAAAAAATAGTTTTCCCTTTGCCATGCTACATATTACAATGACGTTTAATACTGGGCCGTCATTTCGTCTGACATTAAAAATATTTTTAAATATACCACCATTAGAGGTTAAACATATTTCTTTATTCTACCTTTATGGTACAGAATCCATGCTAATATACGAAGAAATGGATCGACTTGATTTTTAAAAGTAGTATGGCATGAGTATGAATATCTTGGCACTAAGGTTATTAACCTTGATTCTGAGTTGTGACCTTGACACGAACATGAATTTCTGTTGGTTTGGTTAGGATTGAACAGTGATAAAAGTGCAGCCCGGCTCAGTTGCGGCACTCCTCATGAGGCACGCAACTTGCCGGCCAGCCTCTCAGCTGCTATATTTAAAAACCCCAGAAAAGCGGCCCAACCTCGAGTGCAAACTTCTAAACTGCCTAGGGGGAAAAGACCAAAAAGAATCGGGAGACCTCGAGCGCCGCCTTCTCAGCTGTCTCAGAAAAAACCCAGAGAAGCGGCTCTACCTGAGATTCCCGCGCCGCCCATAAGCCTCGGCTACTAAGTTCTCCTGCCACGACAAGGGGGGAACCTATGTGCGGGTACACTCTAACCTTATCTTAATCAACAGAAGCATTTATAAGTATAAGGTATTTTGATATCGGGTTAGGTCTGAAAAGTGACAACAAGGTGCAAGGTACTTGATTTTTTTATAGAAAGCCAAGCCTTTATTAACTACCACTAAATACAGACTTATAATGTAAAACTTCATAAACTACTACTACATAACAAGCAATTGGATCATCCACAGACCCTTGAAGGTCTAAAGATATTCTAAATGCTCAAGCCCACTGCCAGTTACCTAGCTACCAGCGTGCCCAACATGCTGGCAGTATTGCCAATCAGCTTGGCAATGCTGCTAATACGTTGATTGAGCCAAATAAACACCAGCATTTTGGTCATGCGGCGGGTACACGAGACGCTCAGAAAGACTTTTGAAAACAAGATGAGCTCCCGGCCACCACGCGCACATTGTCTCAATTTCAAACGGCTCAAATATGTAACCACTGCCGAGGTTAGCATATTTGCGCCGTTTGTGCTGCTCCGCTGACGGCGCCAAAGTATCGACGCAAGTCGCGTCCCATACTATAGGCCGTCTACACTTCCATGGGACCAGCTTCATACCGTCAGGCCTTTTGCCGTCACCACGCGCAAACCCATTCGGTTCGAGTACGGCTGCGATATTGGCGGTCGCAAAAGCCCTGCGTATGATATCGTTCACAATGGCGTGGCAACCAATTCGACCAGCGCTTCTTGACTAAGAAAGACGGTGGTGACCGAGCTGGTCAACTAGGGTACTTGAATAGGTGAGAGCGCTCAGCTATGTGCGGCGCGGCAGCAAGGTGGGTCGACTATCTCGACGATATCATCAATACCGCCGGTCGAGCCTGGTCACAACCGGCAAAGAGCCGAGGCAGATGGCACTGCAAGAGAGAGGCCTATACCCAACAATATTTGTGTACCGTTTCACATTGAATTGCTAATTTTTTAATAAATTATTTTGTGGCGCACTGTTTTACTGTTTTAGTTACCATATTTTTTTGAAAAGATAAACATAAATTAAATTAAATCGCGGGCGAAGCCGCGGGTAAAAGCTAGTCGTAAATAAAATAAAGCGTGACAGCTTTTCTATGGGGAGAATTGGGTAATACCGGCACATGGTCATTCTGATATAATTTTGAAGATACTATTTTAGTTTGTGGTATATATAATATAAGTTAAATTTTAAAAAGATACCTAACACATATATTTTTTTAAAGTAGGTACCTAGTGCCTAGGTAATTTTACATGTTACATTACAATATTATTATTGTAGTGCTAAGCACTTAAACCTTTTCAAATTGAATGTGTCAGAAAAAAGATCTAAATTCACCCATTATGAATATAACACGAACATTTTTGATTTACTATGTACCTAAACTTCATGTGATATAACTCTTAGTTCGCAGAGTGGAAAAAAAACCGTAAAGTGTACGGTGGAGACCCAGGGGCGCAGATAGTTCAAACTGATAAAAAAACAATGAAACATAGTATTTTTATGTGTATCATGTAAATTAGCCGAACTTTTCATTAATTAAACATCAAGAAATGGTAACGTCTCCTATCAATTTCAAAAAGTTTCGCGTTTTGTTCGAAATATCGACATAGCTAATTTTATTCATACCAACAAACATTGAAGTGTTCTTGAGAAATAAAACATAATGAATTTTTAAAAAAGTCCTACACAAATAGTGCAATCCTTTCGTAACTTCTTTCTTAAAAATGTTTCTCCTTGTTTATACAATAAAATTAACGTCTGGTGTGAGATAAAAACACCTGGTAGTTGAGACACATCAGTACCAGATAGCATTTACTTACGACATGTAAATAACATAAATAAATGATTTTGATTACCTTATTTATATTCGTTTTCATAATTTTCACCATACTTTTATTTCATTTGGAACCCATCGCCACTATTTGAATTCAGAAAAAAAAAAATTTATTAAAAAAACAATAACATATTTTGTCATTTACAGTGTAGGGTTCAGTCCGTGGGACGCACGCATGATTAGTGTTTACTAATGCAATAAGCGCACTCATACGTCCGTCCACTCCCGCATTGGGCTAGCACCGGGGGAGATACTCAAACGCATTATATCAAGTGTGTATTAAACCAAAAGTAAAAAATGTTTTTCGACTGTATCCGTGCAAATTGAGGGTTAAAATATTTGGAACCCAAATTTGGTTTTAACAATGCCCAATCATTATTGCTGATAAATTGTAATCACACTAACAAAAAATGATATAATAACTAGCATATTGTTTTAAATGTTAAATTAAAAAACATAGTTTTAGGCACAATTAAAAGTTGCAATTTAATGGCGAGGATGAGAGTGTGATCAATGCTTATATTATATATCTAGTTATAAGTTTGCGTTTGACAACATTAAAATTAAATGTGGAAGTATTTACTTATCTCACTTTCCTCGCTTGTTTACCTACGTACATCAAACGTTTGTCAAATTAATCAGAGTCGTAGTAAGGAAAAATTTCAAACAAGTCATTTTGCTCCGTTGCAGCCTCCTAAATAGTGCAAAATTGACCATTTGCCTACCCACGAAGGTCAATTAGAGCCTTCTAAAACTGTAATAACTAGTATTAAAGTAAACGAAAAGCGAGGCGTAGGGGGATTGGAATAAAGTTAAGACTATTAAATGTAAAATGTGCGAATGGGTCATCAAACTCTTGATGATTTTCTTCACTGAAAAGCCAGTGGTGTGCGGGCAATATTCAGCCCCCCCCCCCCCCACATATCTCTGTGTGTAATGCCTGTATCCTGTGGGCCCTACATAGCCCCCAAATGAATGAATAAATTTTGATGTTAATATTTTTTGTATAAAAGCAGTGATCAATAACGTTTCCACTAGCTTCAGTAAAATTAAAACCAAAAAAATAAGTCGTTTCATTTTTTCATAATTTTGTACATTAATTTTCTTACAAAGTGGTTCGTATTACTGCATAAAGCTTTGATTTACTTTGATATCACAATATGATGAAGATGAACTTAACCGCATCACCACAAAAGATTTAAACACGCATTAAACACTGTTTAACCTTGCATTTGTACTGTTAAACTTTGTCTAAAACGAGAGTAAAACTTTTGTGTTAAGACAAAAAGTGTTATGATTCTTTGAGTTAAATCTAATCTGAGGACATCCCACAACAACAATGCCCTTAGTACGTACGAAACCTATTATTTGAGTGACGTCATTTGATTTCAACATCGATCGTTAGGTTTTACAACGTCACACGCCTTTGACGTCATCAATTGGAACTTGAACTTTTGTCTGCTTACGAATGGAGGTGGTAGCAACGGATGAGCTTCACGTACGTTTCAACTCAGTAACGTCACACGTTTTTGCGTCATCGGTCGAAGCTTGTCCGTTTTATGACAGTTTTTAGCGGCGAAGAAACGCATGAGAAACGTACGAGGTTCACATACGTTCCAGTTCAGTAACGTCACACGTTTTTGCGTCATCGGTCGAAGCTTGTCCGTTTTATGACAATTTTTAGCGGCGAAGAAACGCATGAGAAACGTACGAGGTTCACATACGTTCCAGTTCAGTAACGTCACACGTTTTTGCGTCATCGGTCGAAGCTTGTCCGTTTTATGACAATTTTTCAGCGGCGACAAAACGCATGAGAAACGTACGAGGTTCACATACGTTCCAGATCAGTAACATCACACGTTTTTTCGCCATCGATCGAAGCTCGTCCGTTTTATGACAGTTTCCCAGCGGCGAAGAAACGCCTGAGAAACGAACGAGGTTTACATACGTTCCAGTTCAGTAACGTCACACGTTTTTACGTCATCAATCGTAGCTCGTCCGTTTTTTCGACGGCGGTGAAACGAGACAGGTTCAAGAGCGTGTCACCTCAGTAACGACAACGGTTAGCAGAATCGCCCTGCAGTTGTTTGTTTTAGTAAGTATTGATAAAAATCGCAGAACAAAAATTTAACAATTTTTAATGTACAAAATAAGCCCCTGAAAGATTACCTACCAGTAACCATCTACTTAATAAATGCTTAGACGACACTGTCAATTTTCTAATATAATTATTACCCTAAGGTGTTATAAGTAGTGACAACTTATTAGTTATTATTAGAGTTTATGAGTTATGAACTTGTTTATTACGTAATTCCAACTCTGCTGCTCAAGTTTTAAGGACAGCTATATACAACCAAAGGATTACGAGTACATTGCACATGCGTAAACAGTCTTAGGACATTATAGCGTTTCTGAGTAAAACTTACCCTTTGAAATAAACTTTCTGTTTTATTACATAAATACAAAACTTTATTATTTTCTAACAAAATATTTCTTATTGAGCGTTTTTACTACGAGCGCGCAAATTAAACGTTTTTTTTTAGTATATATATGCATGCCTAATGGTATGACATTCACATCAACCCTCGCGTGGAACGAAACGCAAACCACCCCTCAGGGTAAATGACTCACTCATCCCCCGCACGGAAACTGCCGACGGTCCCCGACCGCCCCCGATCGCCGCGAGTAAGACCACCGCACGAAAAACATTCCAAATCCAAAAATTATTATGTAACGTTTGCCAGTTTTTATAAAAAAAAATAGAATCAAAAAAGTACAATGTATTTAAAAATAAAAAATGGTCATGCGTTCCGTTGTACGCGTAAAAAAAATGCGTTCGAAGCGTGGTGTCGGAACTATTGATTTTTCTGTGACGTGCAGTGTTCCTTTGCGGAAAACAGTGTTATTAATAGAGTGTGTTGTGTTTAAATAATTTAGTAAGTGGTTTGCGGATGTTTGGTTAAACAACGCTGCAGTGCACTATGAAACTTAATATCAATGCCTCTGTTTATAAAAAAAAAGTGTCAAAAAATCAATGCTGCTGTTAAACAGATTCCAATTAGATAGTATCTCAGGAAAATATCTTTTGTTGCTATTTTTAGAAATTGCGATTTCTATAATGGTCGTATAGTGATCATATTTATAGACAAATAACATCCACTCATCGTGACAATTTTTGCATTACTTTCAGACCTTGTAAAAGTATACCTTTACAAGGTCTGAACGACATGCTAAATTATCACGTTACCGTAGAGTTATCTAAGTATAGCTATAGATACACTAGATATTCATTAATTATGTACTGTAGATTAATTAGGAAAACCTATTGCAGTATAACTATCCTTGAAAACATGCTTTTGTTGTTGAATTACAGCTAATTAACAAATGCTAATAGAACAAATGGAAGAACGATTCAACGCATTTAAATGTAAAACCTACTGATAAATTCACAATTTCATCGATTATTATTTATTAGATTCTCAGTGATAAGTGATTGAATATCTTATTTTGTAATATGTATCAGAAATGGGCAATTGAAAAAACGGCAGTGATCATAACTTGGAGAAATATAATACTTCATCTTAGCAAAAAAAAATCATACGTAACAACACTTTATCAAGTAAGCTTAGTCTTATAAATACGCTAACTACAAACGAATAGGAGATTAAAATTTTTATTTTATGTTATATTATTATTTTTTGACCGTCAAAACAGAGGAGGTACTCCAATCGACGCGTATATTTTTTTAGTATAACTTTTTACAAAGTCCAAATTTTTGAAATGTCCCATTTTGAAAATTATTTTTTATTGGAATGAGTATACCTACTTTGAAATTGGCCTCATTAAAATTTTATCGAAATCGGCTGGACCATTTTTGATAACTCAACAATAATGTGAAAATTGCTACATCAATCCGTGCGCACTATTCGCGAATTGTGTACACGATTAAAGTCGATCATGCTATTTTTTGCGAAAAATAATTATTGCCTCAAATTTTTATTAAAAACATGATCATAATCATAAAAAACTGCCTTGGTATCTCCAGGTGGGCCTTGGAGGAAAACTACTAAAAAACTAAAACTACCATTTAAACATTGTTGCATCAACAATGGATTGCTTTTGTCACGCTTTCTCTACAGTTGAGTAAGTATATACGATGTCAGAGACTAATACATAAATATGAGATTCAGAGTTTATAAAATTAGTGATATTTCGCTATGCTGGAGAAATGTTTTCATAATATGGCCAGACTATTTACAATTAAGTAGAACAGTAGCAGACTTTTTAATAGCCCACTGTAGGACATAAGCCTATGACCACACGCAGGCCCAATGTGGATTGGTGGGTTCACATACGCCATTGAATTTCTTTTACAGATTTACCTAATATATTATGCAGGTTTCTTCACAATGTTTTCCTTCACCGAAAGCCAATGGTGTAAAAAAACATCATTGAGTATGTAAATGTTGAAGAGAGTGTAGATATACAGTTAAAACAACAGTTGATATTCTGAAATGATGATAAAATTACAAAAAAAAACTAGCCACTTACCCTCTAATGCCCTATATAGTACGTAACATCCCTTTCAACATAAAAATATAGGTCTTCATGTCTCGCCAGTCAGACCTCATTACAGCGACGTTGTTACGGCAAGGCTGGCAGAGCTCCAAGCTGAGAGCTTTTGAAATCATATCGTGAAAATATCGGCATTTTTGTACTAAAAACTGTTGGTTTTGTTACTAGTATCTATATAATTGGTTTCTTTTACACTTAGCATGAAATATATTGAATTTAATGAAAGAGCAAATATTTCAAAACAATTTTGCTGATTTTGGATTATTGCGGATGATTCTTCTCTACTGGTCGCATTTTTCAACGAATCTCGACAAAACTTGGCAGGTACACAGATTTATCTATTAATGGATTTTTGTCGTCAACGTCGTGACTTTAGACTGTGGAAATATTTCTCTCAAAAAGGGACGAAGTTATTTCGCGTTATTTATCGGCCGATTTCGGTAATATTTGGCGACAGTTTATTATTTGAATCCTAACTGGATTTACGAGTATGAACTAAATTAGTTTAGAGCAAGTCCAGATATAGGCTTTTAAAGATTCATTTGCACAGATGCGAGCTCTACTGTTCAGAGAACTATAGTTTTTGTATGGTCGAAAAGAAATTGTAAAAAAGTTACACTGTAAAATATAGTAATATCAGTTTCAAACCATACCACTCCTAAGTTTACATTTCATTTGGTCAAGTGACTGTGCAAATATTGGGGCATTGCTCTTTGCGGCAACGTAATTGGATAGCTTTCTGTTCTGACAGAGAATACTTAATTCTTCGATAATTAACTGTTTCATATTAAATTACATAATAGTATTTGAATTACGACATCGGTCAATCTAGGGTATTATTTGATTTCATTAATTATTTATTACTAGTTTTTACCCGCGGCTTCGCCCGCATACGCAATATATCATTATAATTGATATCTTATGTGTTATTTTGATATATAAGCTATATTATTACAAAGTTTCATCTTAATCCGTTTGGTAGCTTTTGCGTGAAAGAGTAACAAACATCCATCCATACTCACAATTTTTCGCGTTTATAATATTAGTAGGATGCAACTAGAGCCTAAAAGAGGTCAAGAAGCTCTGATTCCGGGACATTCAAATACGGTATTGATATGCCCTATCTGTAGTAGGATAGGCTTGATAAGAAGGCATCTGGGCTCGTGGGTATTTGGAGATGAGACTCTTGCCATCCACTCGAACGAGCCCAGAGAAAATGGCAATGCTGAGTGGCCATGTTATTATTTATAAGCGGGTGTAACGTAGTATGTAAATGCAGGAAGTCATAAATATATTTCATTACATTCCATACAACCCTATTCTCAGGAAATTAATAACAGAAAGGCAAAAAAAACATAAATCACATGAAAAACATGAATTTATTTTTATGGCTTATCGAGGAAAATTTAAAAGTAAGGTACCTATTAATACTCGATCATTTATTGCACCATTTACAGCAAATACAATAATCAGCCAGCTCTAAAAAATATCAAAAAATCTTTAGCACAAAGGCATTGATATTATTCTAACAAAATGCTTACATTATTGTATGTTATTAAATAACATTTTTTTTATATAGTAAACTGTCAGAATCCGAAACTTACCATGACCGTCCAATCAGATAGTAATCCAAATTCAAAATGGTGGTAATGATGGGACACACCCCCGGTGTCGATGTCGAAATGGTGGAGGACTAGTGATGCGCCAGTGTTTTAATGTTTTTTATTGGGAACGCGTTGAAGACTGAAGATGGAAAGCGGAGGGTCTGCGACGGCCACAGAGGCCTACCAGTATGTTGGCCCGTTCAGATTGGAGAAAACGCTGGGAAAAGGACAGACAGGTAAGGAGTTTCTACTGAGTTTCTGCTGGGTGTTTATAGATGACGGGCATTTTACAACTAGAATATAATTATACTCATCATTATCTCAAATAAGGCATATAATTATTAGGCTCAATTATGAAGGAGCCATCGTAATTATAATAGCTAATTAGACTATTTCTGTTTCTTTTTCACTTTAGGTAGGTATTAGATACAGAGAAATCTTTTTACGTTGCTATTAAATTTACGATGGAATAATAATTAAAATAATAAATAATAATTTATTTCATAATTGGACATATTTTTCTGACAGGCAAACCAATTAAAATGCTATTTATAATCGGGACGTGGATGTACAGGATGGTATCTAAGCGATAGACAATTTCTAGAATATCATAGTTGGTACTCATCATTATGCCCAACTCATGACTTGCGTTTTGGGTCCAACAACGAAAATCAACTGTGGCGCTGTTGTAGCTTGGACAATTATCAACCAGAAAAATGTATGGAAATTCTTGCCCAGAGCTGTCAAAACTGTCAAATATGAACTGGAATTTGACACTACTGAGATAAAAATATTGCAACTAGCCACTGAATCGAGATATTTTTTCATGTCTCTTTCTAAATCATGTCATATTAAATTATAGCATTCTTTATTTTCTCGATCGACCACATTAAGTATCTGGTATCTCTGTAGCTGTTACTTTAAAAAATAACATCGACTACACGTATCTATCTACGGCTGATTCATTTTTTGGATTGGTTGTGTTGGCATCGTTATTAAAATTGGAACAAACTATAATTTTTCAGCATTCTAGAACGATGCAAAGTCACGGAAGATTAAATAGTAGATTCTACAAAGTAATATTAAAATAACACAAAATGTTGACAAAACATTTATTTTTCGATATCTCTGTATCGTTGAACGCGTTTTTTGAGTTCTGATTCTTCGGCAATAGCTTGCAATAAAGTATTTGTTAAGAAAGGACCTGGAAATAATAAAAAAAATAGTTAAAATTACACAAATGAGACATATTACATTAATATTACGAAAATCACATAAAGATCGCAGGACCACGCGCTGAATACAAGCGGTTTTATTGAAGATCTACAGAAGAGGTTTATGTCCGGCCATAAATATTTGAGACGTTTTCAGCTAGTCTTAGAAGCTTATAGGGGAAACCTATGTTCAGTTGTAGACTGTAGTAAGTTTTCTGAATTCAAATTCAATTTCTTTACAAACTGTTTAAAAATATTAAACGATATTTTCATTCACAAGTGACTTCAATTTGTATAGATTTTGTAATATTATCCCATTGGCATTCAGTTTGTAAAGAGTCAACTGAATTAAATACGTAATTAATCCAAAATTAGAAAAAAAAATTGTTGTCTGTAAGTCAGTTTACAGAAGATAGTTTTCGTGATAACATCATGAAAATATTGTTCAACCAACAACTGGAACAAGTCAAACGCTTAGGCCTATCTAATGTTGCGCCTGCTCTATCGTTTGTTCCATGCTCTCACTTGCACGCTCGGATCATGCGAAACGTGACATTTTTTCATACGTGCCGGTGCTATCGATTAATGATAGTGTATCGCGTCTAGTAAAAGAATAAAACACCAGCAGTTCATTTCTGCCACGAAATCGTTTAAACTAACAACGCGGTAACGTAGTGTTTGTACGACCCCGTTCGCCGGAATCAAGTTGAAAGGTTGACCATCCCTGACATCGGAAATATTCAAGTCGAGTTTTGACGATGGCACTGTTTTCAACCGAATTGCAAAAAGGAGAAGTTTGAATGTAGATTATATTTATCATGTCATATTTATTACTGAATTTCCATTGTAAAAATTAGTAAAAAAGTGACAGTAAATTTTATCGAATTTATCAAACCGTTTCAAATACACTGGGTTCCAATAAAACTCTACAAAATAAGTCCATTCGAGTCATGAATCATGTAACAGACTTAAAAATATAGACGCATCGAAAATTGTAATTATGCTACTTTTTATCCCGGAAAAAATGCCCCTGTGCCCTGTGGCATGGCATAAAAACCCAAAAACTGGGTGAAGTCACGGATAAAATCAAGAAAATGAAAAATAGTCTTGTAAACAAAATGATTTATGAAATAAATTGTTGCCTTGCGGAGTACGATGGCTATCGCGGCCAGCTATCAGTTTGAAAGATTGACCATCCCTGTCGGAAGTGTCCAGCTAGCTTTGTCGTTTTGCATAAAATAAACTAAGTAGTAGTCCTCTCCGGACTGGATCTCGCGCGTACCTCGCGCTATTATTTATTTTCTACGCCTCACATAAAAATAATTAAACTGTGTTTCAATAAATTAATATAATTGGTATGTCGGTACGTCGAAACAAAATATAAATATATTTAATAACATGAATTAATATTCGGCAAGTAATTTAGACGAATAGTATTATTATTTATTTACTTAAGTAAACCTTTCTTTCTTATGATAATAAGTTATCAATTATTGACCGAGCGAACAAAGGAAGAGAAGTCTTTGTTTTAATTTTACCTTGCTTGTCAGGTTACATTTTTCAACGAATTTCGGTACACAGTTTCTATATATTTTTGTTTCTTTTACGTCAACGATTTTCGATTGGAGAATAATTTTCTGTAGTGCTATTTATCAACAGATTTTGATAATACTTGCCAAGATTGTTCAGTTCAATGTCTAACAGGTTTTGAAAATATGAACAAAATCAGTCGTGATGTAGGCCGAGGTGTACTGTTCGGAATACTACCAGTGAGATTATAAGTTCAGTCACAAGGTCGACCAATATCAGCCATGAATCCTCATTGCCTGCCTCAATGGCCCAGAAGTTAATGACCCTGACTACTGGACCAAAGGATCGTGGGCTCGATTCCCAACCAGGGCGAGTATTTATGTGATGAACATAGGTGTTTGCATAAAATGTAGGTAGTCTCTGGCACTTCTGGGAAGCTTTGCTTGGTTTAGGATCAGAGACCGTGTGTAAGATGTTCCTTAATATTTATTTATTCAAGAATAATATTAAAGTAAAACTTACTAATATTATAAAAGTTGCCATTGTTATGCTTGTCGACTGCTGGGGAGAGAGCAACGCTGAGAGGCATGGCTTGTAAGACTCCCGTGTGCTGACCATCTTCTAATGGGGCGCTGGCTGTCATAATAATATCAGACAGGAGGATAATTGGTAATACCCTTGAAACAAACACAACACAACAAAGTTTGGAACAAGATTCAAATAAAAATTAAAAAGGCCCTCAAAAAGCAATAAGATTCATACGGCAGCTAACAAAAGAGCAGATAACTTTGAAACGGCTGATCCGATTTTGATGAAACATAGCTTCTTTATAAATGGTGAATTAGTCTGGAGCGATCCATCTTTTCGAAAGCTACGATGCCGCAGATACACACAAACACGTGAAACGTTTTTGCACCGGGTGTAAACAAACAAAACATATAAGAAAAGTCTAGAAAAATGACAATGCCAAAAATCCAATTCATTTCAGCTACTTATTGGAAATCTACTGCTGAAAATAAACCTGTCATTTTTTCAATACGAACTTTCGGAAGCGGCTTGTTTCCATCTACGGCGATCTTAGTGAAGTCTTCTGTCTAAGCACTTTGTGTTGAGTTTACTTGCTCGCAAACGACAAAATATGGATTAACTATGCAAAGTAACTCTGCGATTATCGATAAGGCAATTTAAGCATAATCTACCAATTTAAGACTAATATTATCTACTTACCATGTAAAAGTAATCATTTTGTTGACAAAACACTGTTTCGCTGTTGCGAAACGAATACCCTACTGAAAGTAGGCATAAGTCAGTAAATGTACTCTTCAACACGGTGTCCGCTGTCTTTGTACAAAGAATGATATAGATAGAGCTGTAAAAACCGTAGAGCGCTTGTTCAAGGCACTTTGTTTTATCGGACAACGAACCGTTTTTTCACCGGATTCACGGTGGTGTAGTGTATGTAAGTTTTATAATGAACGTGTGTTGACGCACCTGAAAACTGTAGGCATTTGTTTATTGACAGTCTGTTGTCCGGTGAAAAAAAAGGCCGTGAACAAGCGCTCTTACACTTAATCTCAGTAGTACTGCTGAAAAAATACTTTTAGATAAGTATACCTATTAGGAGCTCCGCGCATTGGTAAGTTGAAATGATTATGGGTACACAGGACTGATGTCCGATGGAGTCAAAAAAATATTGAATGGAGATCACGTATCGGCAAGCGCAGCATAAGACGTGCTCCCACAAAGCAGACTGATAATTAATTTAGAAAGCAGGATTTCGCTGGATGCAAGCCACTTCCAGCCCTACTGGAGATCGTTAAGTGCTAGAAAAAGATAAATTCTCAATTTTGTTTTTGCGACAAACACAAAAGTATCCCAAAATCTGGTCCAATGACGTCCAAAAATGACCCAAACTGTTTTGTTTTCGCAACACAGTGGAACCTTCCGATAGTGTCTCCCAGAAGAGTCGTCACTACTTACTTATTCATCTCTCCAATCGCACTTTATCTGGGTTGGGGCTCGTAAAAACTTTGCCCGAAAGTGATGGTGCCAAAGTACGAAAATGGAGCGGAGTGTTGTGCCAAAATTTGACACACCTAGGTAGGTAGGTACGTTTACTAGCTAAGCAGTTATAACCTAAAATCGGAACGAAATTTTCATATATATTTACTTACCAAAATAAAACAGCAAATCAATGAGTTAATCAATTATTAATTATTAATTCAATCAATGAATTAATCAATTATTGTATATGCTGAAAATATACTATAAATAGAGTGGTATTGATATAAATTATAATTGTGTGTTTCTGTTCATCTGCGACACCATATCTCATCAACAAATTATGTGTTTTAGCAGTTACCTAGATACTCGTACCTATATAATTAGTTTTTTTAATGATCCAATTTCATTGTGATCTCAAAAAAATGTACCTGCCCTAAAATATAGTATACAACATTTTATTCGACGCAGTCGTTTCAGCCATAGTAAGTCGACGGCTGGACATAGGCCTCCCCTAAAGAGACCCTCAAATAAGACCGGTTTTTAGTGGATTGCATCCAACGGGATCCTGCGATCTCCTCCTTGTGGGTGGACGTAACACTGTGCTTGCCTGTACCTACGTAGTCTCCACTCGAGAACTTTTAGACCCCATCGGTCATCAGTCCTCCGTGTTATGTGTCCTGCCCACTGTCATTTCAACTTGTCACTGGGCTATGTCGGTAACTTTGTTTTTTCTATTAACCTCTTCATTCCTGGTTCAATCTCGAAGATAGACTCTGAGCAAAGCCCTCTCCATAGCTTGTTGGACTACTTGGAGCTTAATCATAAGGCTCATAGTGAAAGACCACGTTTCTGTGACATAAGTAATCACTGGCAACACACACTGGTACGCAATAAGTATCAAAATTTCCTACCATTAGTAGGTACAAGTCAGTACAATAAGAGCAGATATTAAATAATTGATCAGCTCTATAGAAGTGAAAGAAAACGGAAAGCAATGTAATATAATGCCTTGGATTTCACTGGAAATGTTCATGTAAATAAACTGGCTGAAGCCTGAGAATCTGTTATTACTTACTTGGTAAACACCTTATTTTTAATTGCTTTTACGATTTCAATACATTTAGATATTTACATTCTTTAAAGAATTTAAAAAAATGAGAAAAGGCTACGAAGATAGTCCAGAGGTTTGGCAAGTTAAAATGGCACTGTATAGGGCACACAACTTGAAAGACTGGTGACCAATCATGACAGATGGGATCGAAAAGTTTTCTTGTGGAGATCACGTCATATTCTTTTTTGGAAAGGGAATACCTACTTTGAAATTAGCCCATATAAGTTTTATCGAAATTGGTGGGTTGGTTAGTTTGAAAATGGCATACATCGATTCGAGCGAACTATTTGACTTGTGTCCATAGTTTGCAATGGTTGAAGTCCGTTGTGCTATTTTTAGCAAAAAATAATTATAAAATATTAAAGACTCTACATGCATGACACTTGGTAACCCAAAACGTATGACGTAATATTTTGACGATTCCTTATTTCAATCAACTACCAAAAAGGAGCTTTGATTTGCATGTTTCTGTTTTCATTAATAATTTATCATTCACTAAGGCAACAACAAATGAATAATTCCACGCGTAAAGTGTATTTTTGGGGAAACAATGGTCTAAAATATTCGTAGAATGTATTCAGGAAAATTTTCCACCTGTTTGTATAAATAAACATACCTAATCCATAAATATCATTGTACAAAAATATCGAAAATATCGAAATATTTTAATATCTGAAATAAAATTTTGTTTCAAAATTAGATTTTTTGTCTATCACGATTGAAACAGATTTCACTTGTTTATGGTCAAGTCGTAGGTGAGTATACAAGAGGGGCACGAGATTACCTATACTATAAGCAAACAAAAACAACAGTTCGGTAGGTACAGGTACTTTCCGTGTGTCTCCATACAATTATGTACTGCACTCCTAGCGAAAATGATAAAGAACTGATAAAATTAAATGGTTTGCGTTTGCTATGTAAGACTTAAGGAGGGGCTCACAAAAAAGTTTGAGACACGCTTTCTCTATAACATAATTATTCAATAAATTAACTTAAATTCTAACCGCAATGTATAATAATTTATAATAATAACTAATTTGTATAGTTTGTGAATATTATCATAATTTAAGTATTGTTTTTTTTTTCAGGTTTAGTGAAATTAGGAGTCCACTGCGTTACGGGGAAGAAAGTTGCCATCAAAATAATCAACAGAGAAAAGCTAAGCGAATCCGTATTGATGAAGGTAAATAAAAATCAACCAACATAATTATTTTAAGTCCTAAAAAAAGGATGAAAATAAGACGTAATCGAGATACCTAATTTGAATAATTTTGCTTCTGTGTATTGTAGCGACACCTAGCGACGAGTAGCGGTACTTTTACTCGTTCATTGAATAATTTTATTCGCACTATGACCACAGTACTACCATGGTACCTATTATAAATAATCTATTTTTCTTTTAGATTTTATAATAAACGCGTTAATAATATTTTTATTTTCAATATATATATTTTTTAATTTACTAACTTTAAATATTATTTTCAGGTGGAACGAGAAATAGCAATCATGAAACTGATAGAACATCCGCACGTTTTAGGACTTTCCGATGTTTATGAAAATAAAAAATATTTGTGAGTACTTTAAAAATTAAGTTTTAGTTTTTTATGGTGTACAAAAATTATTATAAGTAGTTTTTTTTCGTGTGGCTCTGCATAATATTTCTGTTAGTTTTTCCATGTTTCCGCCAGTGACTGGCACTGTACGAACTTAAAAGAAAGAGGTAAAATGCCCTAAATTGCTCATTATGAGATGGCGTCGAACACGTATGCAGGGTTATCTGCTTACCCTGTCCTAAGCCGAAAGGGGGTGATTAAGATCATCATTTACTATGGGACCAACTCAAAATTCGAGAAAATGTCAGCTGTTCCCTAAAAAACTGCAACTCGGAATCGACAAAATATATGAAACATAAACAGTCGATTTTTTTTTTAATTGGCCCCGTAATAAAAGTTGTTCGTATGATGGTCCTATTGGTCCTGCAAGGGTAATTACCCTTTTTCGGCTTAGTAAAGGGCAAGCAGATAATACTGTATTATAATAGTCACGCGGAATCTACAATAGTTTCTATTTTCTCCCCTATGAATCTCTAATAAGAGAGAGCGAGACGCGGCGGTGGTGGAAGCCCTGAGTGGTATTAGTAGTTTTTTTTTTTTAATTATAATAATAAATAAGTAATTTGAGATGTGTGTATGCCTGGAGCACTCATGCTCGCCTAAAGGTTCTTACCTGGGGCGGCGTCGTGTGGCGAGTCGCCCTCTTCCCTCAAACATGGTCGAGGAGGGCGACGGCCGGCGCGCGCGTCACACTCGTCAACGGGTGCTGCTTGGGGGATCGGACTGTTCTCGGTATATATGCATCATATCGTAGTTTAAAAATTGTAATTTTAGAAATTTAATTAGGTTTAGATTTATTTTAGTATAGAGTCCTCTAGTAAAGCCTTAGTTTTAAGAAATATTGTTTAAATATTTTAAATCATTAAAAAAGTAATGTATAATCTTACAGAGCACAGGCCCCGGTGTTTGTGGAGTGTAACAAATCAATAAAAAAAACTCTAATAAGACCGGTAGAAAGCGGCTTACATCCAGCGTGATCCTACAGTCTTGATGAGATCTGGCCACCTCGTAAGAGGACGCTGCGCTTGCCAGGTCCCCACTCGAGAACTGTTCGATCCCCATCGGTTACCAGTACTCCGAGCTATGTGCCCTCCCACTGCCTTTTCAACTTGCCAATCCGCTGGGCTATGTCGGTAACTTTGGTTCTTCTACGGATCTCTTCATTCCTGATACAGAGAGACTCCGAGCATAGCCCTCGGGAGAGTACCTGTAACAGCCTTTTTAATAGTCCACTGCAAGACGTGTATATAGGCCTACCCACAATGGGTGATTGGGCCATATCCACCACACTGTCCCAGTGCGGGTTGATGGATTCACATACCCCATCGAATTTCTTCTACGGACGGATACACTATGCTATGCAGTTTGCCTCACGATGTTTTCCTTCACCGAAAAGCCAGTGGTGTGAAATTACGTTCATAAATTCCAAGAAATCCATTGGACCGGGACCGGGGTTTGAACCCACGGCCTTCACTAGACCACCACTGCTTCTATATAAGTATATATTTATTTGCAGGTATTTAGTATTAGAACACGTGAGCGGCGGCGAGCTGTTCGATTACCTAGTAAAGAAGGGACGTCTCACGCCGAAGGAAGCCAGACGGTTCTTCCGACAAATCATTTCTGCACTGGACTTCTGTCATAGTCATTCGATATGGTAAGTATACTGCAGGGCTATTATCACTAACACTTCTGACTTAATTTTCCAAATTCTCGTTTGTCCACATGTCCAGACCACTTTTGTCTCATGTACTAACATCTGTGTTTCAGCCACCGCGACCTAAAACCCGAGAACCTCCTGCTAGACGAGCGGAACAACATAAAGATCGCCGACTTCGGCATGGCGTCGCTCCAACCCGCCGGCAGCCTGCTCGAGACTTCCTGCGGGAGCCCACATTATGCCTGCCCTGAGGTTATACGGGTGAGTACCTACTTCACCCGCATTATGCCTGCCCTGAGGTTATACGGGTTAGTACTTCTGTTGTTTTTAAACTTTCGCGATTTGAACACATAATTATTATATACTACGGTCAGTCTACCCGTGACCACGGTCGATGCAACGCGGCCGAAACGTCGGGATGAGGAGGTATTTATTTATATCGTAATTTTAGTGCGCGATAAGTCCCGTGGTATATAATAATTATGGGTTAGTACTTCGCCCGCATTATGCCTGCCCTGAGGTTATACGGGTGAGTACCTACTTCGCCCGCATTATGCCTGCCCTGAGGTTATACGGGTGAGTACTTCGCCCGCATTATGCCTGCCCTGAGGTTATACGGGTGAGTACCTACTTCACCCGCATTATGCCTGCCCTGAGGTTATACGGGTGAGTACTTCGCCCGCATTATGCCTGTCCTGAGGTTATACGGGTGAGTACCTACTTCGCCCGCATTATGCCTGGCCTGAGGTTATACGGGTGAGTACCTACTTCACCCGCATTATGCCTGCCCTGAGGTTATACGGGTGAGTACCTACTTCGCCCGCATTATGCACGCCCTGATGTTATGCGGGTTAGTACTTCGCCCGCATTATGCCTGCCCTGAGGTTATACGGGTAAGTACTTCCTTTGCAATCGACGTAAAAAGGGCCGTTCTCAATTAGACTGCTCCTTTTTGTATATTTGTTACGCGATTATTCCTTTAATTATGAATCGATTTCGATGATCGGCGAGCGGAAAAGCCAGCAGGCTGCACGAGACTTCCTGCGGCAGCCTGCATTATCAACTTCAAAAAATGAGGTTCTCAATTTGACTATAGGTACATAGAACTTCCGCTGCGATATTAGCAGCAAGCTTCGTGGACCCAATCCTCGCGCAGTTGTTGTGTTCTTTAGCCAGGATTAGGGCTTGTAGGTAACATCACAGCCGCTAAGAAGTTACTCTAGGCCAGATTCTTTCTGCTGCAACGCAGAGACATCGGAAGCGTTTTGTCTCGGGACAGGCTCAGAAACATTGAGTCCTAAGTCTAAAAGGACATGTTGGCCGAGCGTAGCTCTATGCGAGCGTACTAACCTACCCTACAAGGAAAGTGCTAAAGGTTCACACACGTTCGTCAAACGCCAATGCAAGTGGCCAATGCTTGCGCCAAAATGAGCTCCACAAACGTTGGTCAAACGGCTTAATCCGGCCAACTAGGCGAACGATACCAAGCGATGGCCAATACAGGGTTATTTCTAATCAATTAGCATCCTTTTAGGGGTTTCGTCGCAAAATGACAGAAGCGCAAAATGACAACCGGGGCACATATTGTCCAAAGAGCAAAATGTTCAAAAATAATTATGTCCAAGGCGCACAATGACTAGGAAGCGGGTGAACAATATTTTTCTATAGAAACCCAATGTTTTTTATTAGTTGTGACAGACAGAAAAGTCGCTGAACAAAAGTTGTTAGTTTTGATGTACAGAATAAGCGCCTAAAAGGATGCTAATTGATTAGAAATAACCCTGTATAGACAGCTAGAAGAAAGTGGTCTACACAAATCGTAAAAGATGTCAATAACAAAATCTGACATCAAGTACGGCAAGTACCCAAGTCCAAATAGAAGAAAATGTTGACCCTTTCTACCCACGACCCACACTCTAACCTACATTGTTACATTCTCGGCAATGACCTTGAAGAGATAGGTAATAAGACTTCATTGATCTTAATAAGTATTTCCTGCGACGTCTTAAGCCAATTTATTTCTATTATACCTAGAAATTGCTTTGTTTTACTCACGGCTATTATTTTCAAAAGTGGTATATATCTTGAAATATTATTTTTTGTAGATGGCGATATTTTGAAATACCGTTTGATTGGCAAAGTAGAGACTAGCGTCTCTCACTAAACTCTATATTATATGCTAGTGGCGCCCCCTATTAATTTCAAATTCATAAAGCCACATTGTACTTTCACATGAAGTACTAAATAAGCAAGGGTTTAAGTAGTACAATTTATTTAATAATTATTATTTTTCGCAAAAAATGTCATGACTTCAACCTTGTACCTTGTTGAATATTTCGCACGGATCGATGTAGCATTTTTACATTTTTGTTTATTTATCAAAAATAGCTTAGCCGATTTCGATAAAATTCAAATGAGCCCAATTTCTTATACTCTTTCCAATAAAAATAAAAAATCGAAATCGGACTACTATGTAAAAAGTTATACGTGGTTTTACATAGAAATATATATATACTAGATGACCCGGCCACGCGTTGCTGTGGCTAAATAAATTAAAATTGCGACTATAATTTGAGATTTAAACTATCCTATCTCTCAAGTTGGATCGAACTGCACATGGTGTGCGAATTTTATTATAATCGGTTAAGTGGTTTAGGAGTCCATTGAGGACAAACATTGTGACACGAGATTTATATATATTAAATAAGATACGCGTCCAATTCTCCTCCTCCGTTTCGTCGGTCAAAAAAAGCTAAACAATACATTAAATAGACCGTATCAAACTTCTTGGCGGCTGAGAAGTTAGCTACAAGCTGCCGAAAACCCGTCAAGAAATTTAATTCGGTCTACAACACGAACACATAAACTATTAAAAACATGAAATCTAAACAACTGTACTTAGTCATCATTATTTATTACATACTTTTAAGCTATACGTTATACCACAAAATCAACTTACAAAAAAGTTCCTAACAAATTAAAGTTAGTACACCCGTCCAAATTAACATAATTAAATCAAATAATTAAGTACTTTTTCGTCCTCTTTTTACTTTCCCTCTTTAAGAACTTTCCCCAACTTTTACAGGCAATAAAATTAGGACTCGACTCAACTTTCAGAAAGTTTACAAATGAAAACTGCCAAATTACCTATTTCAATTTACTTGCGATTACGTAACGGTCGAAATCTAGGGTAAAATAACTAAAGTAAAAATTGTTTACATTATGTCTTCGAGCAAATATTTGCAGAGACACCATCCCAAGTGAAAGTAGTAAAAAAACGTCCGAGCCGTCATACCTACATACAGATATTTACATTAAATAATTCACAATGAACCGTTTTCTAGAATCTCGACGTTATGCACTTTGGTATGCGCGGCGTTGTGGTCGCTTGCCTTACGACTAAGGCACATGCCACACGGGCGTTGACGCCGCGTAATTGCACCGCGGCGTCACCGCCGCTGCACCGCCGCGGTGCAGCGGCGGTGCTGAGCGTCGTCGCGGCGACACCGCGGCGCCCAGTGTTGCCTTAGACACTGATGACATCTAGGCAGTTAGCGGAAAAAAAGGTTTTAGGGATAACCAGCTGAAGATAAGTAAAATCTCTCATATACAGTCTGATTTTGTGTGATCCAACCGCAGAAAGAAAGTGTTTTGTTCTTCGTTTGATATATTAGAGAAATAATGTGGCCGATCGATAAAATCTGAAATAGATGCATTGATTTGTGCAAAGTGACATGAAAAATATCTCATAAGCCCATCGAGTATGGACTTGTGTGATTTGTCACGACGAGTGGCACAGTAACAGCTGTCCAAGTGACAGCTGTCAAACTTTAAAGTGATTTATCTCGGTCATTATCGATTCTAGACTACTGCTGTCTTCACAAAAGTAATAGAACTCGACAAGATCTACATTTCGGATGACAGCTGTCAAACTTCAAAGTGAGTTTATCTCGGTTATTATTGATTCTAGACCATTAATGTCTTCATAAAAGTGATAGAACTCAACGAGATCTACATTTTAGATGACAGCTGTCAAACTTAAAAGTTATTTATCTCGGTTATTATCGATTCTAGACTACTGCTCTCTTCACAAAAGTAATAAAGCTCGACGAGATCTACATTTCGGATGACAGCTGTCAAACTTCAAAGTGAGTTTATCTCGATTATTATCGATTCTAGACTACTGCTGTCTTCACAAAAGTGATAGAGGTCAACGAAATCTACATTTCGGATGACAGCTGTCAAACTTAAAAGTGTGGAAAGCACTTAAAATAAACATCAGTTTTAAGTTTGACAGCTGTCATCCGAAATGCAGATTTCGTCGAGTTCTATTACTTTTGTGAAGAGAGCAATAGTCTAGAATCGATAATAACCGAGATAAATCACTTTTAAGTTTGACAGCTGTCATCCAAAATGTAGATTTTGACGAGTTCTATCACTTTTATGAAAACAACAGTAGTCTAGAATTGATAATGATCGAGATAATCACTTTGAAGTTTGACAGCTGTCACTTGGAAAGCTGTTACTGTGACATTCGTCGTGACAAATTACACGATCTGATTTCTAACGTGTACGAGGGATTTTTCTCATCTTCAGTTTAAGATTGAACGGATTAATGAATTCAAAACCTTTTTTCCCGCTAAAAATTCATAGAATACTCGAATACTCTAGATTTAATGTCTAAATCGCTACCGGCAACACTGGTCGCCGCGGTGACGCCGCGACGACGCTCAGCACCGCCGCTGCACCGCGGCGGTGCAGCGGCGGTGACGCCGCGGTGCAATTACGCGGCGTCAACGCCCGTGTGGCATGTCTGTAACTAAACAGCCTGCCCACTACGTAGCTTGGGCAGGGTTTTGGCTCAGACACATTTTATGCACGGCTGTGACTCTATAAATATTTTCGAAAGCATTTTGTATGTTGGGTCCGCACATCACTATTCGGTACTCGTGTATTTTTTCGACGTTGTTTGCATGTGTTCGTGGTGGTAGGTATATACGAATAACACAAAACACCGTATTCGTTATGTTCGTCCGAATAAGCAAATATAGACGAATACGACCAACTGCACATCTCCATATTTGCACAAATAAGACAAATACGCGAACATGAATAGCGGTGTGAAAACCCGGCATCAAAAACTCAAAAATATTTTCAAAAAATTGCCACGTTCTTGGTTTATACAATAATTTTGGACAGCGAAATTATTTTGGAAAATTCATTTTATAAAAATACATAATCAATGCGGTAATAAATCTACAGCTAATTTTAAAGTGTTTACAAGTAGATTAGGCCAGGTTATAGAGGCGCCAGCGTAATTTAAAAGCAACGTAAAAAGCGTTCTCTGTATCGAATGCCTAAAGTGAAAAAGAAACAGTATGCTGAGTGTGAGTTTTGTCGTAAACATGACGCGCTCTTCGGCGAGCGCGTAAGCATGTAATTTGTATGAAGAAATGTACAGCGCCACTAGCGGCGCGTTTTTGAAACGACAAGTTCATACAAATCACATGCTTACGCGCTCGCCGAAGAGCGCGTCATGTTTACGACAAAACTCACACTCAGCATACTGAACTTATGCTATTTAGCTATTATAATTACGATGGCGCCTCTGTAATTGAGCTTATAGGGGATATACAGTGCGACATAAAAGACTTGAAAATAAATAAAGTCGCCACCATCGCTTTATTACCAAATATTGCATTTTTTCTTTGTATATTGATACTGTTTTCCTGTTCAAAATCCACAAAATAGCGTAAAACTAGAAAAATGCTAGGATGTTAACAATTATTGACAGCTCAGATTGTAGTTCTAGCAAAAGTGATAATTTAGTTCCCGAATAATTCATTACATCTCTTTTGTGTCGCACTGTAAAATCAATTTTTTTCTCATAGCAGACTACGTATCGCTAGCAACAAAATATATTTCGTATAGAGACTGTAGCCTGCTGCTGCGTGTAATCGGCTACGAAATGGAACCTTCACAGTTAGTCCTCAAGAAAGAAACCGTTAGGTTTATTTTTATATACTCTTTGATATCAAAAATAATTAAATGTTTGAGATGCTAAGCTAAGTCTATTTTACATAACCAAACTTATACACTTCATATAAGTTTGTCCATATAAGAATAATTTTACAAGTTTAATACACAATTAACACTAAATACAAGTAAAATACCTTAGAATAATTCTTCTTAAGAAAAAACTGTAATATGGTACCTACTAATGAGCAAGATTTTTACAATCACAGGTAGTAAAAAATACAAAAAACACAAGTCATTAAAAAAAGTTGTACTGTTACATCTTTACAATAAAGATTTTTTTTTGTGACTGTTCGTATAAGATAAGCGTATCTATACAGCGTGAGCGTAGCGGGCACAAAATAGTTCGATGTTTTTAGAATAAAGAACAGTAGAAAGCAATTATTCCTTTTTCGAAACATCCACGCAGCGAACCCTAAAACCCGCCCTAACTAAGCCGATGTAGAAATAGCCATGGCGAGTGAGTAAAAAAAATCGTTAGATTTTATAAAAAAAACTTTAAATCCATTTTTTGCCAGTCAAACGAAAAACGAGAAAAATGTTCGGAAAAGAGAAGTATATTTATTGTGACGTCACTTCTACGTACAAGGTGGAGCAGAAGGAACGTCGGGGGTCTATAAAGGGCTATATTTTCATGTATTTTTTTTAAAGTGACATAATAAAAAAAAAACGCTTGCATTATTTTTTGATAATCTAAGTGAGGGACTAATTATATGTTTAGTCATCTAATATTAAAGCAAATTTAACTTTAATTTTATACTAGTTTTTGCTCGCGGCTTCGCCTACGTGATATTCATAATGAAACAAATAACGTAGCTTTCTGTTGTTCAAAAAAATGCATAACATGTTTAGCACAAGGAAAGATTACAACCTCATAAACTTTACCTCTCTATACTATTAATATAGAGAACCAGGCTCATTTACTTCAAAAAAAGGATCAAAGATAAGCTTGCTTCAAAGAGGTCAAAAAAATTGACCTCACAAACATTCTGTGAGCCACTTCCTCTGCACACCCAAGTTCAATTAAGTTGATAAAACATTGTATTAAACAAATTGACCACATCAATCTGAAAAGTGGATCAGGAAGTCCCTATTAATCTATGGGTGAATATCACTAGCGTTGTGGTTGAAAAATAAGTAAGTAGGTAAATACGTATAGGCTAGGCTAGCCCTGGTGTCAGTTTCAACCTGCCTGAAGACCTCTGACATGGCTAAACGGGGAAACAACTGGGACCCGAAATTTAACGCCGCAGCTACAAAAGATAATATTATTTATTAAATGTTTTTTTTACCTAGTCATTACACATAATACTTCATCCATGTGTGAAGTAGACGAAAAGAAATCGGAAGGAGCTTCCTCAAACAAGTTTTATTTTACATTTTTCAGATCTAAGAAAATGACTTAACTACGAAACAAAGAATATCTATTCTATTATCTTAATGGTAACTTACACACAACACAAACTCTTTAGGGCGACCTTAGTATAGCAATATCGCGAAAAATATCAACTGCCCCAATTGATTCATACATTTAGTGGACAGTGAATGAAAAGCAAAGTAAAGGTTATGCATAAGTTACCAGTAACCCTGTATACTATAAATAGATAATAATTATAAATATTAACCTCAGAATGTAACACAGAAAGCAATGTTCTGTACAAGGTTACATTGAATGGTGATACTAAATTGAAAGGGTTTATTTCTGTGTAATGTAATTAAAAGGTGTTATGCAAAGTGCAGACTGCACTTTGCATAACACCTTTTAATTTAAATATTGTTAGTGCTACATTTGACCACCAACTCAGCTGATGGAAAGCGACATTGTAGCCGATGGTGAAGTTTATAATAATGATTACAATTAGCTCCTTTCAGTTCAACATCCCCTTTCAGTGTAGCCCGCTAAGTTTCCACTACAAGCTTAATCATCATCAACCCTTTGCTTTTTACTAGTATTTGAAGGTGTCTGCGGAGGTGAGCAGGCGGTATCTCGTCTCTTACTCGAATGCCTGGCGCAGGATGTCCCAGATGCTCTATGAGAATTTGAATGGCTCTCCCTATCTTTGTTTGGAGAAAACTGTTTTAACATCTCCACATCATTGAAAATGACTTGGGCCCCGCCTCCACAAGTCGGTACAACATCTCCTTTGTATAACTTAGTTTCTAGCTCCCCGTCAGTATCCTGTTCTTGAGATATGAGACAGTATTTGGACGTTTTCGAATTGGCTATGTCTTTTACATGAGTCAACTTGCTGACGACTTTGCTGTTGATTATAGAGGGCTTTAATACTGTGCCCATCGGGACGCGGTTGTTTGGAGCGTGTTCTACCCATCCTCTGCCGTCAGCTGATAGGGACCGGCGGTGTCTGGGATTTGCAACGGCAACTCCACGACGAGACGAAGCAGGAGTTTCATCTCTCTTACTATTATGAGGTACTGAACTAAAAGGTGTCAGTAAATGAGCTGGGAGAGCTTTAGGCGTCGATCCGGGAGTAAATTCACGACTCGTCTGAGCCCCCATGTCGGTTTTAATGAATTCCATGTGATCTCCTCGGTCATTGATGTTGAGAGCTTCAGCGATAATGCGTAGTCTGTTTTCTTTGTCTTCTGCTTGCATGCGAAGTCTTTCTTTTTCCGAGTTTGCTTCTTTAGCTTTTTCATGCTCGGCTGCAATTTTGTGATTGTACTTTCGTTCGAGGATCTTCTTCTGTTTTTCCTTGTCTAGCTTGTTCTGGCTGAGTAGTAGCTCTTTTTCTTGCAGATCGCGTTTTATAGCGGATGTGTATTCCGTCATCTCGTTGAGTTTACGTTGGTGGGTTAGAGCTGTTGCTTCAGTAGTAGTGAGGCGCTCTTCTAGTGCTCGTATTCTTCGCTCTGAAGCAGCGAGTTGAGCTTTCAGAGACGCGTTTTCGGAACGGATCTCCATTGATTCTTTTTCCAAGTCCAACAAAGCAGATCTTAAACGTTCGTCTTTAAGCTGCTTGCTTCGTTTCAAAGTCTCGCGACGATTGAGGCGCATTTCTAAATGAGCCATCAGTTCTTTGATCACATGATCAGCTTGAGAGCTGTTCAAGTCCAAGCTGGGGAAGTCTGGACCGAGGCTGTAGACCAAACCCAAGTCCAGTTCAAGATCTTTGGCTTCTGCCCTTGCTATGTTATCCCTAGCTGTATGGAATAGCCTATTAGCCTTGCGCCGACCTGACGTCAGGCCTATAGCAGCACCAACGTCATGTATTTGTGGCTTCGTAACTTCAACTTCTGCGGCCATCTCTGCAAACTTCATAACCTGAATTGTCTCATCGTAATCATCAGCTCTTGGATTAGCGCATACAACCATCCTCACATGCCCTTCTCCCTCAAAGAAGTTCTTGAACAAATGTGTGATTTTTGATTCCCTATACGGGACCATATTTTTCGTCCCATTTATCTGGTTATCTCTCAATGTTTCCATACAAGTACGGAGCGTCATTAAAGACTTGTTGATGTTACCAGCTTCTTTTAGCCTCATTCCTGTGTTGTTTGTTCGATTAGTTCGTTCACTGCCTGCTAAGTCTACAAGACTCAACTGGCTGATGGTTAAGACGTTTTTGTTTTGGATTACAGCTTCTCCTAATTCGTCAACAGGTGCTTGTACCAGTCTTATAGTGAAGACAGAGTGACTTCTGCTTGATTCTGCGTTTAGATTTGTGTGAGCCATTCGTTTTCGTTTCAACCCCAAATAGAACGCTTCAAAAGCATCCTCAGCAGATTTGACCTCAACTTCAGTTACACCATGGACGTACATGTTGCGGGCTGCGTCTTCTCTGATTAGCTTTACAGGTAATGTCCTACTTGGTGGTCCGTCTTCAAGTAAATCAAAGACACTGTTGTTATATATTTCTACATAAGTGACAAATACAGCGTACTGGTTATCTTCATTCACACCTGCTATTTTAGTGACCTCAGTGGAGGACATTGCTAAATCGGGATTGGAATTGTTTTTCTTACCAGATTTGAACCGGTGCAGTTCCTGCTGCCTTTCCAACATCGCTTCGGCTTCGGTTTGAACGTCGAACATGTTCATTTTGTCGGGTTTGAACACATATTTGTGGGCTTGAAGCTCGTTGATCGTTTTGAAGATTATGTTCAGGGCTCGAGGTAGTATGCCGCAGTTTTGCGGCTCTCCCGTCATCGTGAACGTTTTCCCGCTCCCAGTGACACCGTAAGTGAATAATAAACCGCTTTTACCTTTGATCAGGCCCTCGACAAGAGGCAAGGACACTTTATCGAACACTTCTTGTTGAGTGGCGCCGGGCGGGAAAACTTCTTTGAATGTATACTTCATGGTTTTAGCATTTTCATTTCTGTAGGTAATTGCAGTGGCTGGGGGAGTTAATAATACCGTTGTGGGAGATATTATCTTCACGCAAGGAACATCAGATTCCCTTTGCAAGGGTCGGAGACGGCAGAACACTTGCACCGGATCTCGCTCCCCTTGTGCCAAGTTTTGTTTACTCCTGGCAGGCGTTCGCATCTCGTTCAACCTCTGTTTCGATTTAGCCGACTTCATCTTCAAGTTTTAGGTTTCGCATACACAAATCGGTTTGTTTTTACTAAAAATTAAATCCAACGATCGGTGAAATCAAGGCAACGGCCACTGAATCCGCTGATGAATTGTCAATAAATAACGTTTAAATTAAAAAGCAAAGCATACTAATCGATTGTGTCATCTGTCTCTTTCGCGTAACACATGTTGGAGTAGTGCTGTTTCACGAAACGGTTGAAAATAAGAGTCGTTACAATTTTGTTAGGTTATAGCGCCTATGGCACCCTGAAAAGTCCTCACGTCAAGGTCAATGCTACCAGGATTTAAAATTCTGTTCCCAAAAAGTAGGAGATAATATATAATCTTCATTTGGTACTAATATTTTGTATTTATTACAGTACAGTGGAAGGTATAATAAATTAAATAAAGCTGAATCTGTGATTAAGCTGTAAACGTTTTTATTACGACACTAGTGACAGCACATATTTATATCAGTTGCTAGGTTAGCAAAGATTATGACAGTTACAAACTATACAAACTATTTTCAACATTTCCTTACCATATGCCGGGCACTTTGTGATAATGCGTATCGGGGTTTCGTTTTGTGCCGGCTCACAGATGCATAATGGGCTATCTCGTAACCTGAATCTATGCTAGTATTGGGAGATCCCACCATGGCCTGTCATGATTTGAGTCAAAACTCCCACTGGTTGTATAACAGTTAACTATTTTATAAGCGTTAGTTGCTTCTGGGAAAAACAATTTAGTGACTTCCGCAGTTTCATCTTCTCGATAGTGCCGCCGATCCTATTTATCCAGCGACTCCGTTCGGATTTCTCGCTTGACAAATGAGATCGGGAAACTCTCGTAGTTCAGTTTTGATTTAAGCTGCAATACTGCAGTTTTTGCTAATTGGTCCGCCCTTTCGTTTCCCTTATTTTGTATGTAGTTCAGCATTTCTAAGTGAAACTTTGGTCATTACAATAAATTCACGGAAGAAAAAGCTGCATAATAAATCAGAGCAACAGTGTTATTTTATTCTTCAATTGGGTAACTTTTTTGCTCTTTGCGTCTTCCATGGTTCTCCCATAGGTGTGTTCGTGTTGGGTTCAATGGCGTTTTTTGCATTTGCATAATTAGCGTTAATGTAATCCGTTCGGTTTCGGTTTGGAAATTTCACCCATTTACTATTACCCATGCTACTTTTGCTCACTACCAAAAACGAATGCTAAACGTCAAACTCTATACCTACTTATGTCAGAAAACAATCACAAAACGTGCGTTCGGGTAGCCTACTGATGGCAAAATTAGCAGTGAAAAACGTGGTGTGGTGGGTCAAAAGTGGCCAAAATGGTGAGTGAAAACAGTTAAATATGCAACTTTTGCTCACATGTGTGAGCAAATGTTGCTAGTTCTATTTTCTTTCTCAAAACGAACGCTGAATGTAATCGTTGATGGCGTTTTTAACTGTTAATTTTGCCATCTGACACTAGGCTATCCGAACGCACCTCATGTCAAATAAAATTGAACAGTCTTTCGAATGAATTTGCCGAATAGTAAATAACAACTGTTTTTGTTAGTTCTTCCACGTTCTCGTCAAAGGCACTGTAAAAAATGTATGGAGCCACACAGTAACCACTGTGGTTACCATTTACATGTAATACATACCTTCTAAGCTTTCAGGAATATAATTTTGAAGAACTTGTGCTTTGATTACCCTATTTTTTAGGTAATCACGGAAGCGGGTATACGGATAGTATACAAAGTCCTTGGGTATACGTTCAATTTCATTGGTTATGTTGGTAGAACTCATTTTTCAATGCATCCAACCTGCAGAAAAATGCTACGCTTCGTTACACGCATCAAGTTTATTTGTAGCGTTGCATTTTCGTAATATTTTTAAAACATTTTACTCCTTTGAATCAACAACGTTATTCATTATAATAATTTTTTGTATAAAATATTCTATTTTTGTTTGTTGTGCATATTATCTTAAAATAAAATAATTATGAAATAGAAATTGAAATGTAATGAACAGCTTGTTTATAACAGCGTGGATAGGAACACTGTGATAATAAAATCAATCAGCTGTTCGTGTGCGTTAGCCTTGTTTAAAAAATAGAAATAATTATTTCGTGATTAAAGTTACAATATGAATGAAACCATTGTTTTAGGGCGAAAAATATGATGGAAGGCGCGCAGACGTGTGGTCCTGCGGTGTTATCCTGTACGCGTTGCTTGTCGGAGCCCTGCCTTTCGACGATGACAACCTACGGCAGTTACTCGAAAAGGTAAACAAACACGGCAAAACCTCAGAGCAAATAAAAACAGGCAAAACATAGTAAGGTGCTATCAAATATAGCACCTTACTATGTTTTGCCTGTTTCATCTATGTGTCATCCATCCCATAGGATGTCTGCTGCTGGACATAGGCCTTCCCTATCTGGTAGGAATCTGCTTGCATCTAGCGCGATATTGCAGTCTTGATAAGGTCCTGACCTGTCCACCTCGTGGGCGGACGTCATATGCTGCGTTTGCTTGTACGTAGTCTCCTTTGGACACGTCTCTTACTCGGTGGTCGTGGTCTCGGTTTGTATCATTGACAACCTAGACCTATTTAACATAGTTAGTGCTTAATTATTGCATATTGGTGAACGTGCAGGCACTGAGGAAATACGCGCCCAATGCTGATCTGAGGTGTTAGTCCAGGTATACACGTAAATTGAAGCTACAACTTAAGAAAACGAGGAAGAACCAACTAAAATAGATGAAGCCACACTCTATGTTTAAGTAAACTATGCAAAACCTGGTCTAAGGGCTCAGTAGTTTAGAAACTTTAAGCTATGAAGTTTATGAAAACATGATGTTTATTTTATTCTGCAATAATATTCCAGGTGAAGAGAGGAGTGTTCCATGTGCCACATTTTGTGCCGCCTGACTGCCAACAGCTGCTACGAGGCATGATCGAAGTCAACCCTGAGAAGAGAATGACTGTGAGTACCTATTGAAAATTACCATAAGAATTTTCAAATCAAACTTAACATAAGTTATTCTTGTTCTTACTATTCCGAATATTTTATATCTTACTATTATAAATCCGAAAGTGTTTGTTGGTTTATTGTTGTTCCTTTTTCACGCAGCAACGAAACAACAGATTGACTTGATTTTTGGCATGGACATAGTTTGAAAGAAGGAAAGTGACATAGGCTGCTTTTTATCCCGAATAATAAAAGGTGCCTATGGGATAGCACAAAAATCAAACTATTACATGGGCGAAGCTGTGAGCAAAAGCTAGATCTAAAACTTGAATCAATGTATAATTTTTTGAATATTTTTGATTCTTCAAAAACAGCTCAGCCGGTTTCGATAAAATTTAAATGTGATATTTAACCCAGAAGTACACCCTTTCGAACTAAAAAAATATTTAAAATAAACAAGTTTACAATTGGCGAAAATATCGATGAACATGCACAAAAAAATATAAATGCAGTACCTTCATAGTACCTTCTGTGTTTGTTTAGCCATGTCCAGCTGCCTGACACTCTGGCTAGGGCTAGACTAACTATTAAAAGCTAGGCTAGAAAAACTCTGACACTGACTAGGGCTAGACACCCGGCCTGTGCTTACTTATAGTACCTCTTACTTTTTTGGAAGTCGGTAAAAATACGAAAATGCACCATTTTCTTTCCAGTTGTCAGAAATCACGCGGCATGGCTGGGTGACGGCGGGCGGGCGCGGTGAATTGGAGCAAGAATTACCCATGATGGAGGTGGTGCAGACCAGGGTACTGCCCTCGGCTGAGGCCTTAGACCCTGACGTACTCCAGGTGAGCTTTATTCTCAAGCAGGAGTCCTCAAAGGATTCATCAAAAACATAACATTTTGTTTAATGTAAGGGGTGAAAATAGTTTTCTCCCGGAACGCAAGTTTTATTACAAAAGGAATGAAAAATTACTCAATGTTCTACAGAAAACGCGAAAACAGTGGTCGTTTCACGATCCTCTTAATAGTACTACTGAACATATCATACCCACGTATGTTGATTGCGATATACTTGAGATAAGACTAAAGATTAGTCAATATCCTGTTATTATATTTCAGGCGATATGCAGTCTTGGATGCTTCAAGCAGAGAGAAAAACTTATCCAAGAGTTACTAAGTCCACAGTAAGTTATATCAAGTTATATGTAGTTTAATTGCCTCGATGGCCCAGTGGTTAGTGACTCTGACTACTACGGGATCAAAAGGCGTGGGTTCGATTCCCACCCAGGGCAAGTTTTTATGTGATGAACATAGGTGCTTGTTCCGTGTCTGGGTGTTGTATGCAAGTTGCCACACGTTGTTTTCTTTCACCGTAAAGCCAGTGGTGTAAAAACGAAAAGCCAGTGGTATGAAAAAGAAAAGCCAGTGGTATGAAACCGAAAAGTCAGTGGTATGAAAACGAAAAGCCAGTGGTATGAAACCGAAAAGCCAGTGGTGTGAAACCGCAAAGCCAGTGGTATGAAACCGAAAAGCCAGTGGTATGTAACCGAAAAGCCAGTGGTGTGAAACCGCAAAGCCAGTGGTATGAAACCGAAAAGCCAGTGGTATGTAACCGAAAAATCCGTGGTGTGAAACCGAAAAGCCAGTCAAAGCCAGTAGGAAGCCAGTTCGGGATAACTCTGTATAATGGATTTAATTGCGGTATTTAATATGTTTGACCGAGTCAAATATATGGTGAAAATTAGCCACGTTTTTCGCCCCTAACACGTTATTTTCAGTCATTTTGCATACATTTATCCTTCCAGCCACAACACAGAGAAGGTGATATACTTCCTCCTGCTGGAGAGAAAGAGACGGCGGCCGGCGCGCGACGACGAGCCGCGCCCGCCCGCGCCGCCCGCGCCCCTCGACCCGCCCAGGAAACGACTCGATACTTGCCGGGTAATCAACAACAACTATCATTATGAAACTAGAGAATACCCAGCTACGATAGGTATAAAATTTCAAACTAAAAAAATTAATCGTAGTCATAATTGTCGTCCGAAATAATAGATTTACAAATAAACCTATAAATAAAAGTTGTATCTAAATACTAAATTTCATCCAAATAGTTTAAGCCGTTTGCAAATAAATACATTATTTCACATGTAAAGAATTCGTTGAAGTTCCAGGTATTCGCTGATAACGCTATAAAAGTTGAAACACTATCAGCAGGTCAGTTTGACTATAAAATAAAAGAAATCTGCCCCAAATTGAAATCGCTCGCTGCGCTCACGCAATGCCCTCAGTATTATTTAGCCGGATCATACGACTTGGCAGCAGTAAGCAGCTGTGATGTTAGTTATAAGTTGCGGACAATACAATCCTTGTGCAGCTTGGTTTCAGTCGGGATTAGGTTATCCCCAGCTTGTACCTAACATCACAGCATTGTATCTAGTATTATAATGTAGGGTAGTTTTATATCATATATATGTACAGCGTAAGGTACATAAAAATAGATCAATCTGGATCTCGATGGTTTCACTCACGTCACAACACTATCTATACTTTTCCCGAAAACTGAAACATGGCAACACTCATAGGCAATATCATATTCTTTACACTTCTGTTGATTAAACGAATTTCGAGTTGGTTTGGTCCCAGAGTAAAAGTTGTTTTTAATTATATTCTGAAATCTGAATCATCCCCTTTCACAACAACAATGTTTATGTTTATAAATATTTGGCAGGTGAACGGTCAATCAGCTCATTTCGGTCAGATCAGCGAAGGATCCCCCATCACGCCTCGACGGTCACAGTTCAGGTATGATATTTATCTACCAGTATACGCCCTTTATTTTTGTGTTTCAGATTCAGATTCAGATTTTTATTCATTAACAGATATATGTTACACGTCAAACATTACATTAATTATGGTAAAAAACCAAATATGCAATTAAAATAAAAAAAACTTAAATACATCACAAAAAACTTGGATTAAATTATAATAAATAATAGTGAGCTAACAGAAGATCACAGACATATAAGAGTAAGTATATGTCTGTGCAGAAGATAATCTATTATACTAAATATGTAACTATAGCAATATAAATAATAAATTGTTCAAACAAAAGTATAAAAATTTCATCAAAACCACAAAGCTATTACAACCAGAGGGAGGATTAATGTGGTCAATCTAGAAAATCTGAAGGAAATGAAATCAATATTTAAACTATGGCGGCGCTACACCGACGCACTCACATGTATAAAAAAAACTGGCCTCACTTGTCTGTTCACGACGTTCCGTCTTGTTTTTTTTTGGTCTGAGCTTGTAGCCAACTTCGTTTCCGTCAACTTGTGTGACGCGGCCTATAGGTACCTGTGTTTTGTTATACCGGGGTCTCAAAAGGATTATAATGAATTAATAAAGTTAATAGTTGAACAGATAAAAAAGGCTACGGGAACACCCGCGATTCAGGTACCTACGAGTAGCTTTCAACCCATCTATAAATCTAGCATTGGACATTATAATAGGTATGTCTAGCAATGGGTATTATAATAGGTAGGTACATTTCAATATAACAACACTTTATTGAGACTCAAAATTGATTTATATTAGACGGAATGATCGCATCACATAGGTACATACTAAATAAAACACAGTCTAATTGAGAACCTCATTTTTTGGTGGATACATAGATGGAAGCTGGATGCAAACTTCTTGCAATGGTTTTATTCGGTGTTATTCAAGATCTAATAAGGGAGCCCTATGTTAAGCAGTGGGTGTTCTATGGCGAAAATATTTGTGTATAGGTATGATAATGTAATATAAAAACGCCCTAAAATAACTGTGCGCATGTGTGTGTCGTTACTTGGTTACATGGTAGGTATATATATATATAAGCACAATACATATAAAATGTATTTTTAACCAGTCGTACCCGGGCGAAGCCGGGGCGGGCAGCTAGTGAATTAATAAAATGATGATTGAAATGTGAATGTATTTTCCAGCAGGTCTGCGTCAGGGCGTCGTCACGATGGCCGGAGCAGTCCTCAGCTGTCAGCCTCGCCGCCCGGTAAGCTTTATATCGTACTAGCTGACCTGGCGAACTTCGTTTCACGAATTATCTTTATAAATTATAGCCTGTTATTCTGATATATAAGCATTACCTTAGACAAACCTCCGCATTACTATTGCAAAGTTTCATCTCAGTCTCAATTCACGATTGATTCTCTTACAACCACGATTCAATCCTACTAATATTATAAACGCGAAAGTTTGTGAGGATGGATGTATGGATGTTTGTTACTCTTTCACGCAAAAACTACTGAACGGATTGAGATGAAACTTTGCAATAATATAGCTTATATATCAGAATAACACATAGGCTATAAATTATAATGATATATTGCGTATGCGGGCGAAGCCGCGGGTAAAAACTAGTTTTATATACTTACTAGCAACCCGCCCCGGCTTCGCACAGGTGTGTTATACATATAAACCTTCCTCTTAAATCACTCTATATATTAAAAAAAAACGCACCAAAATCCGTTGCGTAGTTTTGAAGATATAAGCATACATAGGGACAGACAGACGGGAAGCGACTTTGTTTTATACTATGTAGTGATGATAGTGACTAGCTGACCCGGTGAACTTGGCATCTCCCCATCTGTCATCTGGAACATTTGCATGGGAAAATTCAATTAATGTTTTTATTATATTACTCACTACGTTTTTATATTTTCCCACCGTTTAAACCTTTCCTTAGCTTCAACAAATATTCAAATAGCCAAATCGGTTCAGCCGTTTTCGAGTTTTTTTTTTTATTTCGAATAGGTTCTTAATAATTAAGTTAATCTTTAGCGAGACTAACAACCACGATTAATTTTTATATGTATAGATTGCAAAACGCAATAAAACTCATGTGCTGACCTGAAATTCAATGAATTTTCTTATTAATGATTGTTTTTATGAATTATCAAATATATCAGCAGGTCACACGCCCCATCGAGTGTCGTCGTTGGGCGGCACGCCCGCCACGCCCGGCTCTCCTCTAGGTATGTACGATATGCTATGAACTGTTTATGAGGAAAAAACTAACCAACTTTTAACTGCGGCTTCGCCCGCGTAATTTTAAAGTTTTTGTGCCATCTCATAAAAACACTTTCTTTTTTCGGGGTATAAAAGTATTTCTACTCTTGAAGTGGACATTTTGTGTCATTTTTTTACTAAATTGTTATTTACTGTACTGTACTGTACTAGCCTTTTTAATAGTCCTCTGCAGGACGTAGGCCTACCCACGAAGGGTGGTTGAGCCATATCCACCACGCTGGCCCAGTGCGGGTTGGTGGATTCACATACGCCATCGAATTTCTTCTGCGGACGTATGCAGGTTGCCTCACGATGTTTTCCTTCACCGAAAAGCCAGCGGTGTTAAATTCCGTACATAAATTCCAAAGAACTCATTGGTACGGGACCGGGGATTCGAACCCACGACCTCACGATTGTAAGGCGGGTGTCACTACCTCTAGACCACCACGGCTACAATTGTTATTTATCTATTGTTTATTATTACAAAATTCAGATATATTGGGTTGCCTGGAAGATATTGTTTTCAGTAAGCTAGTAATAAGGTCGCCTAGTGTCGCTCTAGCTTAAGAATTTCACTGTTGTATTATTGTTTTTGTTATTTCGTGTGTACAATAAAGAGTTATTTGTTTATATTCCAGTTAAAACAACTTGCTATATACTAGTATTGAGTTTTTTTCTATTTCCCAGCGTCGCCGTCAGTTCGCGAGCACCACCACCAGAGGGCCAACTCCACAGGACCCACAATAAGTCTCAATATAAGTGAGTATAATTTACGCTGTTAATTGAATCTTCGATAGTGAGATATCATGTGTAATAATCGGCCAAGTGCTAGTTGGACTTGCGCACAAACGTTTCGTACTGTGTTAGTGTGTCCTCAGCCACATTCCTCTTGCCATTATGAATAGCGAGCAAAAATCTCTTAAAAAATCACGTTTCTTGTATGGGAGCCCCCATCAAATATTTATTTTATTCCGTTTTTAGTATTTATTGTTATAACGGCAACTGAAATGCATCATCTGTGCAAATGTCAGCTGTCTAACTATTATAGAGGTGGAGATTTAACATCATAACAATTTAAATAACATGTTTAATAAAGATTAACACTTAACACCATTAATAAATATTAACCAAATTGTTATAACAGCTCAGTTTAACGCTATCTATGATTTTTCGTGGAATTCGTGTCGCCCAAACAGCACCAACAAATATGAGTCGTATTTGTATGGTCATATGGCAGTTTTACTGAATCTAAGAAAAAATAACACTTAACGTACGGAGTGCAAATAACTGTGACCCTTGTTTTCATTACGCTAAGAATGTTTTTCAACTGTTATAAAAATAACAATTTGAAAATTAACATTTAACCTCTCTTCGCTTTTTAGCACCTTTTGCTTTGAATGATAACCTCGTAATCTCAAAGTAGTTAAGTATATACTTTAAAGTATTTTTCGAATTTTTTAATATAAATTATAGATTGAAAAATATATTTATAATATATTTATAATAAATATACTTTTAAGAAATTTAAAATACATCGAAAGATTTTTAAGAGCGTAGGCATAGAACATACAGAGAGTTTCTTGCAAAACTTAATTTGATGAAGGATGACAAAATTATATATTCATAGATATTAATTGTACCTACTCATCATTATGACCAACTTTTACTTCAGGACCAACATCAAAATCCGAAAAAAAAAACAGCTGGCCCATACATTTTGTCGAAAACAGATGAACTTTTTGTTATAATATAAATATTAGTTAGCTAGCAGATAAGTTAATTTAATATCTTGTTTAATCTAAATAACTGTTTTACAATATATAACAACAAACTATATTAATAACATTGCCAATAAAAAAATAAAACGCTTATGATTTAAATAAATAACAGTTATAATTTTAACATTTTATGTAACATGTTATTTATTTTTAACATATCCCTTCAGCTGTCCCAGCGCTTTACGGCAAAAACGCTATCTTGTCCAGCCACGCGCGATTTTTTTTTAATTTCCGCCGCTACCTTCTAAAATCACGATTTCTCGTAATTTTTGTATGAATAGTCCCAATAAACTTTACATCATAGGAATTGTCTTGAATTCAGCTATTAGAATCTATTTATAGAATGTGTAAATTTTATTTCACGTTATCTTTAGGAAAGTAGGAAGTTGAAAAAAAAATCTCCTCTCTCAAAAATTTGAATTTTTTGCAAAATACCTCAATAATCTATTGCCAATGCATTAAAAGTATAAATAACTTACCCTCCCCTTACCCTTCCATCATTTAATTAGAAAAATGGGCACCAAAGCCACTTTCGCACCAACAAATTGACCATTTTTATCACAAACGCAGACGGTTGGAAAACTCCGATGCGCGTCCGAGCACGTGTGACGACTTGTCGGCGAAATTAGACGAGGTCGAAGTAGGAATCGAATAAAAAGTCACGACACTATATTCTTCTCTGTTTTTCCTATTACTAATTGGTATAAGTTAAAACGTGACAGCACAATAGGCAGACGTCCAAAAAATTGCTAAAGAAAAAACGGGCGATTAACCAGATTCTGGCGGCTGGGCGAAATGGGACAAATTGTTCGTCACCAGAATCTGGTGACTGGACAGTTGAAGGGATATAATTTTTAACAGTTAAAAATTTTCAACCTTTAATCACACCTCTAAACTATTACGGTTCATGAGATATAGCTTGGTGACAGACAGACAGACGGACATCGGAGTCTTAGTAATAAAGAAGAAGAAAGAAAGAAGTATAGTTTATTTCGTGACATACATGAACAAATATAAACAACAAACAAGAGTAACAGTGGTTAAGCAGCAAGTGAGCACGGTATGCCACGAAAACCGGTCCCAACTCAGCGTGAATTGCTGATTGAGAACAATCAGCGCTGGTATTCTGCTGAGACCGGTAGGTGACGTCACGTACAACATAAATATAAAGGAGTTGTACCTGATTTACAAGGAACTCGGTATTAAAATTCTAACCAAGATCATTTAATTTTTCTAGGAATGTACTTAAATTTGAAAGCTCCATGATGAGTAATAAAAAATAATATGTAGCCCTACATTTTTTTTTAAATTGTTATTTTATAAAAGTATATTGGAAATTCAAAATAATATTTTCTACGAAAATAAATAGGGCAAATAAGCACTAGATACCTCTTTCCGGGCTAAATCATTACACTAATGAATAAACAAATACAAATACAAGGGGTTCACCTACAGTAAACAGTGCTAGATCTAGCTCCAAAAGGGCTAAGGTGTCAACACTGATCGGAAATCAAATTAATATTCAATTTCATTTGACATTGACATTTCTATTATACTTTTTTTTAAATTGGCTTTGAGTTTTTTCAGATTAGCGTGTTTCTTTACGAGATATCCGTTCCGTTTCACGTTACATACCCCAAATATATATTATCGATTTTCTAAATATTGCAGGGCTTTAAAAATAGGTTTTTATCAGATAATAATTACATTTTGAATGTTCTTTATAAAACAGCAATCATTGATCTGGTTAGAATTTTTATTTATTTTAATACCGGTAACGGAACAAATCCTTTAAACATTAACAAAGATTCAGAGTATTAGAGTATAAATACACATGAAAAACACATACACACACTTAATTAAAATCACACAACAAAGACAGTATTCCATAAACCAAAAACATCTACACACATTATCCTACATCACACTATTAAATATCTTCATACGAAAGAGCCCAAAAAGAAAACGTAAAAACAAAACAATTTAATCAATAGATAGGTTTCCCAGTCTTAGGAGAACAACAAATTATCAATAATAGGGTCTCGTTTTTACCTTTTGGGTACGGAACCCTGAAAATCCTGCATTATCATGTTTTTTTTTGTTCAGTTAAATATTAGTATGGTTTTCTGTTATTCAAGGTGGCGAGCCGGGTGAAGCCGTGATAATAATCAACGAGTCTCCGATGGTGTCGTCTTCCGTGGCCGTCCGGCCGCACAGCCCCTCGCAAACTCACAGAGGTGGGGCTCAATCTATTAATAAATACTTAAAATACGACCTGTACACAAAAATCAACATCTGAACAGATCAAACAAAGAGAGACAGAGAGAAATCGTCGAGTTAAAGCGAAGAACTGTCTCACTTTGTTCGCGAATAGCTTTGAATCGTTAGCATTTTATTTTTCGTATTAAAAAGTTAAATTATGTTATTTGTATACATATATTTTTGAGGCAAATATTTTTTTTTTAAATTTTGTGTATTACCGTATATCTTTCTTTGTTTTTAGAAAGAAAAATGTGTTTTAGAGTCTGAGAATGAATTTGAAAAAGAACAACAGTAAAATTTAATATGTATTCCCAGTGCACTAAAGGTAAAATCAATTGATCGCTCCGCGTAAAAAAAAACAATATAGTCCATAAATAAACATATTTTAATGTATAGTCAACTATGTACAGTAACAGTAATTTCAGCAATTGGCTACAGCACATTCTGCCTCGGCTTTATAGGTTTGAATAAGAAGATTTTGAACACGTTTTAAGTTTCTTGAACACACAAATTCAGTTCTTCGTTCGATTATATTAGAGGCGAACCTAGCAAGTGGGTTCATGCTAAGTTCGCCTCTAATTTGTCATCGATCAAATTACCCTTATAGTTTGTGCAAAAAGAGAACCATCGTAGCGTTACTGTGAACTACGAGCCACTACTGTTGGACATAGGCCTCCTAGACTTTCAATAAACAGCGGGGATCTATTCTTGATACGATACCTTGCTAGGCTAAGCAAAGACCCAAGTTAGTTACAAGCCCAATCCTCGCGCAGCTAAGTGAGATACAGTCTGGATTGCGCAATAACAATAAGAGTTTAATCAACAACGAAGGTACCCACTATACTTGGTGGGTGCGAGTACTGATGAAAACCGAATTGGTGTCTACCAAGTATCAAACCCTTTTAGTTGTACTAGCAATGACAGAGCAGTGTTGTCAACGTAACAAAATTAATAAAGAATTTTTTTCAAAAATTAACATGACCGACTTCACCCGTGTACAGAATTCGCGAATATTTCGCACGGATCGATGGAGCATTTTTCACATTATTGTTGATTTATCAAAAATGGCTCAGCCGATTTCGATAAAATTTAAATGGGACCAATTTTGAAGTAGGTATATTCTTTCCAATAAAAAAAAATAATTGAAATCGGACCACTATGAAAAAAGTTATGCGTGGTTATACATAAATATATATATATATATGAAGTCGTTTAATATATATATATATATACAGGGTTATTTCTAATTAATTAGCATCCTTTTAGGAGCTTATTTTGGGCATCAAAACTAACAACTTTTGTTCTGTGACTTTTGTCAAAACGCAAAAAAAAATATTTTGTGTTTTATAGAAAAATATCGTTCACCCGCGACAAAATGTATGGAAAAGCTGATTTTATTTTTACTTTTGACAAAAGTCGCAAAACAAAAGTTGTTAGTTTTAATGTACAGAATAAGCCCCTAAAAGGATGCTAATTCATTAGAAATAACCCTGTATATATACGCGTCGAATTGTATACCTCCTCCGGTGGTTCGTCTATCAATAAAATGGCACACGGGCGACCTCACCTACAATGTTTCTCTTTTTGCACAAACTCTAAACATCTTATAATTTGAGAACTTGAAAATGAAGGCAGCCTTTTAAATCAATTTTGACCTTTATTTCTAGTGCGCGAAAGGTCATCCCTGCCTGGGCCGCCCAGTACTGCGCAGCCGACAGTACAACCTTCTCTCTTCCCCAACCTCGGAACTATCACAGGTAACAATAAAAACTCTGTTTTTTTATTTATTTAATAATTAAATTCAAAATATATTTATTCCGTTGACATATTACATGTGCTTGGGGTCGTCTAATAATTGACTAACATGGTAAAAGGACATGTCCACAAAATGTATGGAGGCTGGTATAATAATAATCAAAAATTCTAACCACAACACACTTTACATTTCAAGAAAGTTCATGTTTTTCTGAGTCTATTACATCAGTTAAAACCAAAAAAGAGCCCTCCGTTTTTTTTTAAATTAATTTAAATTAGATTCATCTATTAGGATAAATAAATATATTTGACTCAATAGGTAGTTTGTCTGTAGTAACCCTGATTAAGTAACCTTCAAATTGTTAAATAGAAGCATTTTTACCAATTAGACACAGTTTTTAAGTGATTTTTTGTCACATTGTACTTACTACCTGGCCATACTGGTAGGTTATAATTTTTAAGTTTAGCAAATTAAGAGATAAATGTGGAAGAATCAGCTACGAATGCAAGTAAAATAATGATGGAAGCACTTTATTATTGCTAAACTAGAAAAAATACATAGTTGTATTATTATTTATCATACAATTTATTTTTCACATTAAAAAAAAATGGAGGGATAAAAAAATCTAAATTAAATATTTTTGAGAAGCACATAAATCAAGCTTTCAAATGATGTATATATCATTTTGGTTCGATTTTTCTCTGAATAATATACCACTTGTGGACGTCACCTTTGCTTGTCTTCGAACAAATATCATAAAGCATATATATAAGGTAGTAAAAAATGTGATTCGCGAATTCGTAATAATACGTACCTAAAATATGATATGTCATCCATTTTTCCGCACGTATAGCTTTGGACAGGTTGTAACTGAGCACTTTGGCATTGCGCGTCGATGTAGCCGGCTTGCGGTCGCCATACGACTAACTATAAAGCCTGCCCACTACATAGCTTGGGCAAGGTTTTGGCTTGGACACTTTTTTTACACGATTGTGACTCTATAGATACTTGCTCGATGCTGCGAACAGATTAACTCAAAAATACTAGTTTGTTCGCGAGGTCTACTGTTCGGAGTAATAGTAGTACTATTTGATGTTTCGCAGGAGTGTCGAGCGGCGCGGGCGCCGCGGGCGGCGCGGCGGCGCCGTGGCGGGTTCGGCTCGCCACTATCAAGAATTCATTCCTCGGCTCGCCGCGCTTCCACCGACGGAAAATGCAGGGTGAGACCAGATCACCACATTATTATAAAAATACATTGTTATAAAAGCGCACATGACACTTCGCCGTGATTCGCTAATTATTGCGCATGTGTACACAATGCCCTATACAAGTGGCGAAGTAGTGAGCACAGGCGTAGGGAGCATGCGGAAGGCATGAGGTTAACAGCTGGTGTGCACCGGCGCAAGTCTCTCTGGCTCCCTCGCATTCCTATATTATGTCTTTTGCGCAGCGTTCTAAGCATAACTTCCCATCCGTCGGCTTGTGTGGCGCGGATTATAGCAACAGAGTACTAGAGAAGACGAAGTAAAACGAGCCTAAACACGACGGGTCTATCTTGTTTCGTACAGGAGTTTCTATGGCCACCTTCCGACTCCATCATCAGATCAGCTCCATGGTACCATATTATTGCATTGTCACGCGATATACATATGCGTGCAAAACTTTTGCCCATTTGGAAACCGGGAAGTTGTTCACATTTAACTTGCAAGATTCCACCCGAACATACATACATAGGTACATCCGTTGCAAGTTAAATAAAAGCTTGTAATTATGACGATCTAAGATATCATAGATAATTTAGCTAAAATATGACAATTTAAGATATAGATAATTTAGCTAGAATATGTCAATCTAAGATATAGATAATTTAGCTAGAATATGTCAATCTAAGATATAGATAATTTTGCTAGAATATGACAATCTAAGATATAGATAATTTAGCTAGAATATGACAATCTAAGATATAGATAATTTAGCTAGAATATGTCAATCTAAGATATAGATAATTTTGCTAGAATATGACAATCTAAGATATAGATAATTTAGCTAGAATATGACAATCTAAGATTTAAATTAGTTTGTTAGAATATGACAATCTAAGATATAGATAATTTAGCTAGAATATAGGCTCGATTATGGTGTCACCATCTAACTAGCTAACCGACTTAAAACCCTCTAATTTTCTAAAAATCCTAACGCTATTATGGGGAGACCAAATTAGAACTGTCAAAATCAAATTTTAAATCGAATGAACGAAAACCAACTAAATCTAACTACATTTAGAAAATTAGGCGATTTTGGTATTATGGTAGCACAATTTTAGAGCTGTCATACGTCATCTTTAGGATTTTTAATGAATTGAGGTTATGTTTTTAACCAGTACCGAATTAGATGGTGTTTAAAAATAATTAAGCTCAAAAGTATGTTATAAAGAAGAAATGCTGCGTTTTTCTCCAATTAAATGTACTTAGTTACATTTAACATAGCTGATGGTGTTCCTATAAATATTGATTAGTTAGATTTTATGTGAGTCGCGATCACAAAAAATGTTGAAACTGTCTTATAATTATTTTCAGCACAAACTAGAATGATGCTGGACTTGACGATTCAAATTAATCCACCGCATCTTACCGACCACATTTTTGTTGAAACAGAGAAAGGACAGACATATGTGGTAAGCAAAGGTAATATACTGACCTAGTTACATTTCTGTCCATACGATTTAATAATCCGTAGGATTACATTGGATGCAAGCCGCTTCCAATCGATCTTATTGGAGATCCATAGGGGAGACTTATGTCCAGCAGTGGACGTTATAATGGCTGATGTATGGATGGAATGTATTAATAGGTAGTAGTTATTTAATTATAATAAGCTATCCATGAAATCCAATTAGAAATGAGGATCTGCGAACCAAAGTAATATAGCTCCGTGGATTGACAAGTTGAATTAGCTGTGGGCAGGGCCGATAGTTGAGCAACTGACGGAGTCAAGAAGTTCTCAAATGAACATCACAATGCGGCAAGAGCATTAGTGCAGAGTAGGATGTCAAAGTGGACAGATGTTATCAAGACCGCATGATTGTACTAGATGTAAGCCACTTCCATCTAGTATTAGGATATCTCTAGGGGAGGCCTATGTCAATAATATTTTTTCTGTGGACTTGCCTATGACAGTAGAAATGTGCTTTAGACAAACTAAAAACCCTATTTGCTAAAACATACCTAGGACCCTAGAACTTCTTGGCTGCTGTGAAATATGCTACAAGAAGCCCAAAACCCAATCCTGACCTCAGTCAGCCTAAAAGCAGCATGAGGATTGGGTTTCACATAGCTTTCAGCTAAATCCACAGCCGCTAAGAAGTTTCATTCAGCCTTTATCAGTGAGAATAGTGAAATATTGCACTAGGGTAATAACTGTATTATGATCATTATTTATTGCTTGCATTTTATAAGTTGTTATTCGGTACCCATGTTCTAGTAACTTGTTTGTTCTACATATAGAGAACCCTATCAAGGTTGTATATTTTGGTTGTACACTCTATGTTTCAAAAAATTATGTAGTAGTTATACACATTTTATTTTATTTATTTGGGATAACAAACAATAGCACAATTTACATTACAAGAAAACAATTAACCAAATACATTAATAATTGTGCCACCAACTACATTATCCACCATTTACTAAATAGCAAGTGTCTTTGCTGGCGTGGTTTTCTAAGTACATACATAAATATATTTCAGTAATAATTTTGAAAGTAATTATACCATATTTTAACAAATATAAACCAAGTATTTTATTTTAGTAAAGCTACCTCTCACAGCTTTTTTAAATCTAGTTTCAGACAAAGCAAAAATATCTATATCTATGAAATGTCTATTTTGATCTATTAATTTAATTTTCAGATACCTTTGATGACTAACAAGACTTGGAAATAGTTGGCCCCAAATATTATGTAATCATCACCCTAATTCGATCATCGTGTCATGACTTCAACCAAGAGCCATAATGAGATTGTTATATCGGCTAAATTACCTAGTTGATATCAAATTGCCACCAAGTGCATGTATGATACATATTACAACCGAGGTGAAATATATGATAGACTATTGATTATATTGTGGTTTGCATTTTTCCTTGGCAGGGCAGAGCAAAACAACAGAAAGAAATAAGAAAAGATTTAATTCAATACAAAAATAAAGTCATTCAATTACCCATCAGCTTTATTTTACCTATCACTTGACAAAGGTAGTTATTTTAATATTCAGGTACAAAGATATTTGAGTATTTTTAGTAAGTTTAACAAATAACAGTCGAGTAAGAGATTTAAGAACCTATCTTAATGCTAGATATCACAAGAAGGCCACGTAAATTATAAAATGTTTTCTTCGATAATATTCAAATTCATTTATTTTGTGTCTTATTTACAAGTCAGGTTACAATATTATATTATAATATATTTATATCAATTAGTAGAATGTAACAAAACAACCACTTATTTACTATTAATAATAAAATGTAAAGTATAGCATCATATATGTTGAATCACAAAACTTGGCACACGTGATGTTAACTACAGGCTCCCAATCCTGAAGCTCACATAGCATCTGTGTGAGGATTTAGCTTATCCATAACTCTAACATAGCTTGGTAGGGATAAGTGTACCAGCCGAACATAACAGCTACCTAGTTGTATGACTCGGTCTATTTATACAATAATTAAGGACTTTTTTAGGCTAAATCAAACTTCTTAGCTGCTGTGAAGTTAGCTAGGAGCTGGGAAAAACCCAATCCTGACAATCTCACATAACAGCTGCTGCATAATAGCTGAGGGTTAGGTTGTCTGAAGTTTTAACACATATTCTGCAATTTCACATATTCAGGGAGTTCGCCTTCTCATGGTTTGTCCGAGTACTTGTTGTTGTATAGGAGTCTGAATTTTCCATAAATAATAAGCGAATAGCTGCCTATTTACAGCCTGTTTCGCTTAGAAACTGCTCAAAAAGCCGTGTATAGTACACGGCTCTGCATTCTTGTCTTGTCACGATCGATTACGATTAATTCGTATAAATATATTCCTTGTCCGCCACAGCAATATGTGTGATAAAGCCTTGAGCTCCTCTTTATTCGTGTTTTACGCTGGCAGGTCTATTATTTACCGTAAGCTGAGTAGCAAAACGAAATATTAAATAAAACAAAACCATTGTTTTGTAAAATAATAGTGCGAGTGTTGCCACAATATGAATTAAAAAAAGGACACGGCTTTACTTTTGTACCGGTATTTTACGTTGTTGTTTTGTTTTGAATGTGATGAAATACGTTATACAAACGATCTTCGTAAAGTTTTATATCGCGGAAATGAATATTTTTTGAAATTACGCATTTCATACGTTTTTGATTAACAACAACATTAAGTTACCCAGAGCTAAAATCCTATTAACGGATGGTTGTTCTACTAAAAAAACCATTTGCGCCGCATTTGGGCGCTTACGCTGAACGCTTTCAGTGGCTCTATTTCTGATTTTCAAACGTATAAGGATTAACTTTGACAGATAGTATGAAAAATCCGCAATATTGCGTAGGTATTATGACCTAGCCTTCTCCATACAAGTTTCATAAATACTTACGTCAAAAATAATGTCCCTGAGACTCTATATCTGTTCTTTGAACGGCTTGTACGTATACGAAACTTCAACAGCTGATCGTATAAAAAATCTGTAAAGTTACGTTTACGTCATTGCCTTCTCCATACAAGTTTCGTAAGCCAAAATGGTAAGCCAATACGAAAGTCAAAAACGATGCCCCTGGGGTATGATTTTTGAGTTGAGAACGCTTCGCACGTATACGGAATTTTGACCATATTGTATGGAGAATCCGTAAAGTTGCGTATACGTCCTAGCCGTTTTCATACAAGTTCCGTGTACGGTCGTGTACGAAACTCGAAAATTATACTTTCGTACGACTCGGACGTGTAGGGTAGGGGGCTTGTACGGAGGAAGAATTAACTTTACGGATTCTTCATAAAATCTGTGTAAGTTCCGTATACCTACGATTAATACGTTCGAAGTTAAAAATAGAGCCCTAATAAATACTATTATAAAAATTGTTTAAGCAATAATACATTTGTGGAAGTGGTAATTAACTTGTAACACTGACTACCTCTTTCTTTCTTTTTAAATCGACGTAGCCACAGATAACATCAAAAAAATGAACAAAATCATCGTCAAACCGGTCGTTTGATGGTGTGTTTCCATTATATTTTTAAGTACATTTTTTTATCTATGAACTTCCTTTAGGTGAACTAAACAGAGTTAGCCATCGTTCAATTTTTAACTAGGTGGTGTTTTCATAATAGCAGTTTCTCACTAATTAACTTAAATTTAAACAGTCACTAAAATTTTAGAACTTTTAAGTGGTGCAACCATAATCGAGCCTTATGTTAGTCTAAGATATAGATAATTTTGCTAGAATATGACAGTCTAAGATTTAAATTAGTTTGCTAGAATATGACAATCTAAGATATAGATAATTTAGCTAGAATATGTCAATCTAACATATAGATAATTTAGCTAGAATATGACAATCTAAGAATTAAATTAGTTTGCTAGAATATGACACTCTAAGATATGGATAATTTTGACAATATAAGATATGAATAATTTTGCTAGAATATGACAATCTGAGATATTTTTTTATATATGGATATATGGATAATTTTGCTAGAATATGACATTCTAAGATATAGACAATTTAGTCAGAACCTGGGACGGTTTATCTCCAGACTAGAATAGACGAGTTTTACCTACCAATAAAACTCATATTATGTCCGAAGCCTTATTCGAAGCCTTTTAAACATATATATTGAGAATGCATCTTCCGTTTCCGGCCGTATTTGCGGTTGTAGTTCCCTCTGTTGGGCTAAAATGGCAACCCAGGCCGCCACGTTCCCAGGCACGTATAGTTCTCCTCATTGAAGTCTCAATAACATAAGGAATTAATGAACACCAGGCAGAACTTACTGTAAGGCTTCGAATAAGGCTTCGGACATAATATGAGTTTTATTGGTAGGTAAAACTCGTCTATTATGTCCTTGAGCCGTTATTCGAAGCCTTTTAAACATATATATTGAGACGTGTTTGTTTTCGCCTGGTGAACGAGACGCCAATGTGAATGCACAGAATAACGTCAACATTAATAGGTATTTATAGAATTAAACAGTATGAAAAACATCAGTCACAAATGTAATAACGTAATGTATGCGTATCCGCTATATTAATAGCGGATATATGTATGTAGCGCTACATAAAAATATAGAAGAAAACTAATATAATAGTCACTGCTACTATAACATCTTAGTTTCGAATATTGCCCCGGTAACGTATGTATGTATGTTATTATTGTACAGAACCAAATACTTAAGAGTCACATAGTATTGCTGTCTTACAGTTTCAATGTTATCGCTAATAAGTACTACATCAATTAGGAATTTAAGAAAGTAACTTAAATTAAAATAATAATAAAATTATGTTTATCATATTTATTAATAGTCTGTCGATTCACTCTTTGAACGCGACAGCAATGGTGGTATCACCACTATCAGCCTCCGGCATAAAGGATTTTACATCATTGGTGATTCCAGTTTAAGATGCAGTTTTCACTACCGGTGTACGGCAATAGTTGTCGATCCTATTAGGCACAAAACTTGAAACCGGAATTAGAAATAAAATTGTACATTTGCCAAAATCTGTCCACTACAAAACCCCTGAACTGTTCGGACTTGACATTTTGTTGCGGCCTCCTTGTCTAGCTGTTTTTAATAGATACAGTCTACATCTACAGTAATAGAAGGTAGACACTATATGTTGAAAATGATATTTTTAACTATAAGTACAAAAGTTCTGAATTTCAATTAAGTAATAATAAGCAAGACTTAATAAAAACCAAAATAAAATAGTTACTCAGTTAAATCCTTCTAACTAGTGGGCTTTGTAATCTTAAATCTCCTCACAGTTGTTTAAAGCGAGCGAGCGAGTCAAGATGACTTACAGCACCCCTCTTTATCCCGCGTTAGAAAACCTTGGTGTGGTATATAACCAACTCTTAGATTCAAACGTGTTGAACTTTGTATTCAATAATGAATACAATAACCCGAAACTAGCACACCGTCGCAGCGTCGTGGTGCTTCCCGCAAATAATGAGTAGGTCGATTAAAAATTGACCATCAATTGAATAGTACATGTATTTGTATATATCCCGAACATGGCTAATCTTAGCACTATTATTTGATATGCTTTCATTTCACATGTTCGGAGCTAAGCTTCCTAACTGAATTTGATTCTGGAATATTTGAAATGATAATATTTAAGCCAAGCCAAGATAACTTTGAAGCCAAGAATTTCACGAATTATTCTAATTATTGTCATACCCTTATTTATAGGGTCATAAATATGTAAACTATACAGACCATGTTACATAAAAACTAAATGTAAATATTATATAAGTTACAATGCAATAAATGATTAAGTAGGTATTGTAACTACTGTTAATTGTGGACCGGCTTAGTTATGCTATACTGGATTCAGGGAATATCTACTGTTAATTTTATCAAACAAATTTACAGGTATTAAGAGTATTATCTCTCATTCTTTTTACTTGGCTCGCAATATACTATTGTTGTACATATATGTATTATGATAACAAGCCATGAACTTTCACCCCATATTTTTAAATTTTTTCGCGTCATATTTGCGCTCTCGCTCGACCCATGAACAAGTCATTGCGTAGGCTCGCATGTGTTGCATGAAACTGGTGGACCTGGATTATGAAGCTTCGCTTCGTAAATAAAAGACTTACATACCTAAACTTTTTGTTATCAGCCTAGTCAAGACATAGAATTAAGAATTTTGCCATTTTTCAGCCGTGTATACTAGAAAATGTATCAGATACGCAAATCAAACCAGCCATTCTTTTGTATGGTTTACGTTTTTCGCATGCACGACTTAAATTTGTCTTTAAAGGCAGAGACAATATCCGAAGCAAATATAAGGATAATAATTATATTAGAGAGTGAAAAACATTTCTCACTAAAAATGGTCGACCCTGTGGAATAGCCAACAGGTCAAAGTTCAATACTTTTTCTATAAAACTCTTTAATCAGCTGTTGTCAAAGCTACAGAACCCATAAATACCACTGCACTAAGTAGGTATTGTGGTATTTTTTAGTAAGGGGTCAATATAAACAGTTGACTCTGTGGTGTGTGAAACTGTAGCTTTTGTTGTACAAACAGTTTGAAGAAACATTGATCCATCCTCTTATTAATTGCAAAAGTATTCTGAATATCTTCTGGTTCATCTCTACAGCCGCGATTTGTTCCAGAGTCTATAATTATAGTAATAAAATAAACAGAGAAACATAGCAGTTCGAATACGAAAATTCGACTCCTCAGACAGACTGACACACAAAAATCCTGTCAAATTCGAGTATTGAATTACTCTGAGAGCGATTGCAAATCCAAATTGCAAAACTATAGGATTCATAAAACAATAAGCAATATTTTAATATTTCAAGCAAGAAATAATATGGGCAGTATGTGTCTGAAATAAATTAAAATTGAATTTATTCCGATGGACAACGGGACGCATGGAATCATCGCTTTTCGTGGTAAAAACCGGGGTTTGGTTTCAGAGACATGTACTCGTATGTAATAAAAATTTATTTTGTTGACTTGCTTATCGTCGGTTACTTACTTGTCAAGAAACAGTTTCATGACAGTGACCGTAAATGCAGTGCCGTAGATCTAGCGGCGGGCTGCGCTTAAAAGGAGACCTGTCTTTACAGTTCCCATTATTATTAGCACCAAAATGGGTAGGCGCTCTTTCACCCGTATTTATGAACGCTTCAATCTACCCGCAAAAACAAGTGTTATATCAAATTTACCTTCTCATCTGCTTGGTTCAATGAACTTAATTGATTTCAAGATTATAATAAGTTTACCTGGACTTGTTGAACCGTGGTAAACTACTGTGGTATTAATATTTTATTAACCACAACAGCATTATAACACAACCCTGGCAATGTATTATTGAATGCATATGGCACAAGGGCTCATATTAACTATGTTGCAGTATTAAAATTCACGCAAAAAGCAAGTTGAAAATTTATAATTGAATGCTACATTGTATTGTAATTACAATGCAATAACAACCCCAAACAAATGCAATGTAAATCACAATCGAACTCGGCTACAAGAACGCGCAGTAATTAGGTACATTGCATCAACAAAAAGGCGATACAATAAACCTTAAAAAACGCATATAGGTAATTACATTGTTATACCAATTACACTGCAATCATTAAATGTTATCTTATGTATGATCACAAAATACAATACACATCGTAATAAATGAATGCATATGGCATAAAAGGCGCATATCATTAGATTGGTATCAATAAATGTTATCATATATAAAACCACAAAAAGCAATACATATTAAGCTGAAAACATAATAAATGAATGCATATGGCAACATGGGCACATATGATTACATTGCACCACAAAATCTAGATGTTTGTGAGCATTGTCAAAGAATATAACTCGACGGTGCCGTAGGCGACCGGCTGAGTTATTCTATACTGGATTCAGGGTTAGCGCCGCCTGATATCCATGGAACTAACTACCTTCTGATCGGAGCAGGAAGGTTATGATTGTATGTTTGTATAAGCTAGGTGTATATCTAACCTTTACAAGTATTCAAATTGTCTGGAAGATAATGAAAAGAATTTACTAAAGTACCCCCATTAATATTTATGAAAAGAATTCTGAGAACTTGCTTTTACTAAACAAAACTTTTCTATATGGGGGTATCTTATGAAATAAGTCTTGGTAGTTACAGTGACCGCCAAGTAATACCAGACCATCGAGAACAAGTCGCTCGAAAATTAAATGAATTGCTTGAACATTTTCATGCTTAAAATGAAAAACATGTGTCATTTTATCGTAGCAATCAAGATTGTTTGCTATTACCGAACTTAATCGTTTTCAACATTAAAATGTTGCAATAAATCTCCGAATAAAATACCTTTCATTGAAACAAATAGCCCTACTTTTTCCTGGTTTAATAGTAATAGTTATCAGCATTTATTTGCAATTGTCAGATATTTTCAAAATTAATGGTAATTATAAGGGCCGCCTCGGCGGGCACCTCTATAGAAGACTCGATCTGCTAGATCGGCGCCGGAATAATTCTACTCTGAGGTATTTTGGTGTGATGGGACCGACCAGCGGCTACGTGCGTGTCTGTACCCGAGGGTAGTATGTACAACAGGTATAGTTTTGAATTTGCCATACCTGGTCAGTAAGGTGTTCTACTACCTTACTCTTTTTGAAGCTTACATCCTCAGCGACTTGGCGGTCACGTGGTCACCACCTGCCGCCCAAGTGGTGGTCCCCACAGCGATGGCGGCGTGGAGGTCTGATATATAATATTCCTGCGGTTCCTAGTACCGCTACAGGACGATGACGTCGACTAGGTTCATCCTCGAGCACGTGAACAACTTTACGATTTTTTCGCATATTTTATTTCAGTCATTATGTAGGTAGAAATATAACTTTTCAAATTGAATTAATTCACTTTCAGAAAAAATATTTTGAAACTACAACCTATTTAAGTTATTTAGAACAATAGAAGTAAAATAATTTTGTGAAATGATTTTGAAATAACGACGAACGCTAACAGCGTTAACGTAACTTAACGGCACGGAAGTTAAGACGCCAATGAGGAGAACTATACGTGCCTGGGAACGTGGCGGCCTGGGTTGCCATTTTAGCCCAACAGAGGGAACTACAACCGCAAATACGGCCGGAAACGGAAGATGCATTCTCAATATATATGTTTAAAAGGCTTCGAATAACGGCTCAAGGACATAATACACTATATTTTGTCAGTTTTACGTGTGGCGCGGGAGGTGAGGTCTTTTCAACAAACGGTCAAGTTTCGACCTAATGCATATGATAATAAAGTCGAAATGTTTACGGGTGACGAGCTAATGTAGCGCGGAGCGAGTATGACCAATGCAACTTCACTTAATTGTTTAAACGGTTGAGTCTAAAATTGTGCAATTAAATGTCTGGTGTTTAATTTGCACCTCATAAGTATTTATTTTATACATATTTATCATGCCAGAGGGGTACGCGCCTTTAATCCCGTAGCTATTTCCTTCAAGGCCATAACACAAGTAGTTCAGTTATAGGTCCGACTGCTCGAAACAAATCAATCGCCGAAACTAACACCCAACCGACACGTTCAGAAAGTTGTGTAACGTCTTCTCGTCCGACATACCTCAGTGCCTCAAGTCGAAAGTGTTCGACCAGTGTGCTACATGGCACTGACGTGGTCTTATTATGGAACTTATTAACAAGTTGAACTTTGTTGAATGCAATGTTTTTTTTATATAGGGGCCATTCAAGTATTATGTAAGCACTATAGGGGGTGGAGGGGTTTATCATTTGCTTATTTTTGATGACATGGGGGATGGCGAGGTCTAAATGGTGATTACGTCAGCAATAGTTATTTATTTATTTTCGCATGTGTGTGTTAAAGTCCTCTAAGTTAAATCTATTTTATTATTTCTAGAATTAAATCTGCTGCTCATGAATACATAAAGAAGCAAATAAATACGTAAGAATGGGGGGAAGAACTTTGCTTACTTTAGCTGACAAGGGAGGAGGGGGTATATAATTGTAATAAATCTGTTTACGTAATACTTGAACGGCCCCATAGCTAATATAATTTGCGTTTGACTACATACTTCCTGATGATTGTAGCACGCTTAACTTAAATATACCTATTTACTCAAGATTTTAAGACTCCTATGTTGTACTTAACGAAAAGACAGACTTGGGTAATGCGTTCAAAATTATATAATCCAACCGCTTAACTTAGTCTTCGCCTGCGCGGTACAGGGGCGCCGGGGGAGACGGCAAAGGGGACTGAGACAAGTGCGGGCGGCGGGCCCCGGTAGAATAGGGTATTTGACTAGTTTTTGGAAATCATTTTAAATTATTCGTTAGTACATAATAAGCACACCATATTTATATTTCCGAGAGATCTACTGATATATTGATTACAGATATTAACAATGAAAATCAGTGTTAAAGAATAGATATTCAAGAACGACATTCTGTAATGGCGCTAGTCTTTGACGTAACACACTAGTAAATAACTTTAGTAAATACCAGTAAATACTCTAGTTCACATCTAAAAATTGACAAAAAATACTTTAAAAGTAATAACTTACAGATCCTGTAATATAAATCTGAAATCACAAAACACAAATTACACAAACAACAATCAATTGAGAAATTCTTGTTTACTATCATGTGGCGTCACCAGAGTTGCCGCCCTTCTTAGAGCGTTTACGTCACAGATAAAATATCAAAATAATATCGTATTTTATTTCGTGCAATTAGCGAAAATTAGACATATTTTAGTTTAAATAAAGTGAAATATGTCTTTTTAGGCTATTATCTTTAAGAATTACCACTATCAATAGTATATTTTCTATGTTGTCAAATAGCCTATTGTAGCTGTATGAGGAATGAGGATTAAATAAAATTATGTAAACTTTTTATTACAGCATCTTCAGAAGAAGTTCACCTAACGCCAGAATCATCGCCAGAGTTGACAAAGCGCTCGTGGTTCGGTTCTCTTCTGCTGTCGGCCGATAAAGAGGAGACCTTCACTGCTCTTGTCAAGGGGAAGCCTCTAGCCACTGTCAAGGCGGACCTTATACATGCCTTCTTAAGTGTATGTATTACTATTTATTCACACATTAACTCATTCATTCACTCACTCCTTTACTCAGTCATTTTTTCACTCATTCATTCGGCCATTAACAAAACGATCGTGGTTCGGTTCTCTACTTCTGTCGGCCGATAAAGAGGAGACCTTCACTGCGCTAGTCGAGGGGAAGCCTCTAGCCACTGTCAAGGCGGACCTTATACTAGCCCCTTATACAAGCCTTTTTAAGAGTAAGTATCACATAGAAAACAAAATACGATTGACTCACTTACTCAATGATTTAAATCAAAATTTCGAAAACTAACTAAAAAGAACTTTACTAATGCGTTTTACAAAAGAAGTCTCTCAGACTCGTCGCTACAGTCGCATGTCAGATGAGTTAACATTTTCGTGAAGTATTTATACTAAATTCTCACTGAATCTGATTGACTAACTGCTGTTCAAAGAAAAGAAACCAATTATTTTTAAGCCTTTCACAACCAAAGCTGAATTTTATTTCTTTTACCTTTGTTTGGCGTCGCATTGTTGTGCATTTACCAGTGTCAAGTATTAAGTTTTAATAATTTTTGATATTTAATTACAATAGTCACTGTCGTAGTCACGCCATAGTCCAATGAAGTCGCGGTCAAGTCCAAACATAGTCCAAGTCATACCTCAGTAAAGCAGTGGAGACTTTACTTTACTAGAGGCGTCTATGGAGTTTTGGTTACAACACGGTACGACATGATTCGTCACATTATATCACTTGCCTACACTCATGCACGTAAATCAGCTCATAATCAACGAAATACCACAATTTTTCACTAATTAGCACTGATAAAAAGTTTACCAAAATAATACAATGAAGCGACATGACTTTTCCGCGTTTCCGCCAAAAGCTAAATTTATAGATACATTTACATCCTTATTAACTATGACACCTGTCAACTTGACAGATAGCGGAGCTGTCACACAGCGTGCTGTCACCGATGTCGTTTCGTGTGGAGTACAAGAGGGGATCAAATGCGCCCGCCATGTTCCAGCGACATGTCAGATTTCAGGTTAGTTTGACTGTGACAGCTGTCAATTTGACAGATAGCAAGCCACAATAATTAAATGTTCACAATTCACAAAATTAAATTTGAAATGTCGAAATAAACATTTTTTAAAACCGTTGCTATGTAATTTTACTCTTCTTAAAATTTATGATAGACAGAATAGACAACATTTAATGTTGTCTATTAAATGTTGCCAAAATAATGGAGCCAGAGAGATGAGACGCCGGGGCCGCCGTCTTAATACCTCCCGCGCGCTCGCTACGCCCGTGCTTACTAATTCGCCAATTGTGTAGGCATTGTGCACACATGGGCAATAATTAGTGAATCACGGCTAAGTGTCATCTGCGGTTAACATCTCATCCGCCGATTTGTGTGGCGCTTAGTTATAATGCGCTATCCATCCATCACCCAGAGGACGTCCACTGCTGGACATGGGATGTCCAATAAGACCGGTTGGAAGCGGCTTGCATCCAGCGCGATCCTGCGGTCTTAATGAGGTTATCCGTCCACCTTGTGGGTGGGCGTCCTACGCTGCGCTTGCCGGTACGTGGTCTCCACTCGAGAACTTTTCGACTCCACCGGTCATCAGTCCTCCGCGCTATGTGCCCTGCCCATTGCCATTTCAACTTGCTAATCCGTTGGGCTATGTCGGTAACCTTGGTTCTTCTACGGATCTCCTCATTCCTGATTCGATCCCGCAGAGAGACTCCGAGCATAGCCCTCTCCATAGCTCGTTTGGAGCTTACTGCCTTACGCTTACTGGCCTTAAGGCCCATAGTGAGAGACCACGTTTCTGTGCCATAAGTCATCACTGGCAACACACACTGGTCGAAAACTTTCGACTTGAGGCACTGAGGTATGTCGGACGAGAAGACGCTACGCAATTTGCGCTATAATTTAAAGCAATATCTATGTGGGAGAGAATTTAATCAATGTTTAAATTAGTAAACTATATCCAAGTTCTGTATTTATTTTGTCCAAGTGATCAGATTATTTCAGGGGTTTGTTGCGTCTCAAAATGACAGTCCAAAATTAAAACATCGAAAACATTTTAGGGATTATTTATTTGTATTAAATTCAGTGTTTGAACATTACAGGTAGACATATCGACCATAACCAAGGCGCCCGGAGAGAACGGGAAGGAATACTTGTATGCGATCACCTTTACATTGTTATCAGGTGCGTGCGGTATACGGCAAACTGTCATGTTATCATAAATACTTGACTCTGCCCTCAGAGCAAATAAAATAATCAAGAGAGAATGTTGTGAACAAACAAGTGAAGCCAACCAAAACTACGCCTCGCCGTGTACAGACAATTCACACACACATCAACGTACAAGGAAACTACGCCTTGGCTTGTCAGTCAAACTATGGCGGCGCAACAGCGACGCACTCACACATGTATAAAAAACCGGCTTCACTTGACTGTTCAACGACGTCCCATCTGGATTTTTTTATTTGCTCTGAGTCTTTGCCATGTTTTGTAATAAAAAAAATGGAGTTCTAACCGATTTTTATGAAATCTGTTTTGTGTGTCGGAGGAGTTCGATAATTAATACTGTGATATGAGATTTTTTGACCGACGAAACGGAGGAGGTATTCAATTCGACGCGTATATTTTTTTTTTGTGTAACCTCGCATAACTTTTTACGTAGTAGTTCGATTTCAATAATTCTTTTTTTATTACAAGGACTATACTTCTGTTATGACTATGTTATGTCTATGTTTCTGTCTGTATACTTCGAAGTTGATCCCATTTTAATTTCATCGAAATCGGCTGAGCCATTTTTGACAAATCAACAATAATGTGAAATTGCTTCATCGATCCGTGCGTACTATTCGCGAATTCTGTTCACGGTTGAAGTCGGTCGTGCCATTTTTTGCGAAAAATTAATTATTTTTGTATATTACATTGTTAACTTTATGGCCAAGATCAGCTATAATTCGACAAACAGCTTGATTAATACTTGACCAGCATTACTGAGTGTCCACGATGTTTATAGTCGTCAAATATTGAGCTCGAAATTTTCATGATGTCACTTTCCGTCTTTCAAACTATGTCAATGTCAAAAATTAAGTCAATCCGTTGCTCCGTTGCTGCGTGAAAGAGTGACAAACCAACAAGCACACTTTCCCTGCTGCTGACCCGGCGAACTTCATTTCAAGCGATTCTTTATAAATTACAGCATGTTGATGGAATCAGGCGTTACTTTGTGGAAATTCATCCTCAAATCTATGTTTTGAATAAATATTTAGTGTATTTCTGCTATCTTGTTGTAGGCAAATAAGTTTAAGGGCATTTATAAAAAAAAAAAACTAAATACATTAAATATTTATTCAAAACATAGATTTGAATTATAGCATGTATTATTCTGATTTATAAGCATTATTATTGCAAAGTTTCATCTCAATCCATTTAGTAGTTTTTGCGTGAAGGAGTAACAAACATCCATACACACTCACAAACTTTCGCGTTTATAATATTAGTAGAATTAAGGACGTCGAACCATACACGTCGGCCGTTATGAAGTTAGCCACAAGTTGCGCGAAACCCAATCAAAGCGCAACTTTATGTGAGCTTCAGTCGGGTTAGGATAATATTGGATACTAGCGGATCCGGCGAACTTCGTTTCGCTTTCCGTAAGAACCTTGTACAGAGTATTACAAAACTACAAAAAAAAAAATAAGCCAAATCGGTCAAGCCGTTTTCATGTTATGTCGTGACAACGGAAAAAGGGTTTCATTTTTATATATATAGAATTACGTGGCTTGTAGCTAACTTCACATCCGCCAACTTGTATGATTCGGCTTATAAGATGTTTATTAAATAATTAAATGATACGATAATAATGGATCTTCCAGGCAATATCCGCCGGTTCCGAAGGGTGTGCGAAGTGGTGCAGGCGGCGGTGTGTCGCGCGCCCGGCGCCGGCCGCCCGCCCGCCCTGCACCCGCCTTCGCCGCGAGCTTCCCGGAGGAATATTCATCCACACGGTAAGTAATCGTATATGTCACCAGCTGACCCGGTCAACTTCATCTCACTAATTCGGTCGATTCTAATTTCGATGGCGTTTAGCGCCACCAATGGTAGGAACATTTTGTATGGGAAAATTATTTCGACGTTTTTATTATTATCCACGCAGTTTTCTCATTTTTTTCTTTTATAAGAACCTTATGACAATACTGTATCAGCCTTTTCAACAGTCCACTGCAGAACGTATGCCTACCCACGAAGGGTGATTAGGCCATGTCCACCACGCTGGCCCAGTGCGGGTTGGTGGATTCACATAAGCCATCGAATTTCTTCTACGGACGCATGCAGGTTGCCTCACGATGTTTTCCTTCACCGAAAAGCCAGTGGTGTGAAATTCCGTACATAAATTCCAAAGAACTCATTGGTACGGGACCGAGGATTTGAACCTACGACCTTACGATTATAAGGCGGGTGTCGGCGGCCTCTAGACCACCACGGTTCCTTATGACAATAACTAATACAAAAAAAAATTAGTGAAGCCAGTCCAGCCGTTCACACGTGATGCCGTGACCAGGACAATAGCAAATCATTTTTATAAATTGGAATTGTATTTCAACACTTAATTCTTCAGATATGATTATATTACCAACAGTAGTTCCTCTATTTACTAGACAACTTCTGTGGGTAATATAATCATATCTTCGAATTAAACGATTCATACAATAATGATCGAACTTCGCGTCTTTGAAGTTCGTTTGATCGTATATTATTAAACTATCGCGATGTGACGACATAATTCTTATTTACTTCGAGTGTTATTCTTATATTCTTATATAGTGCGCGATTAGTCCCGTAGTATATAAGAATAAAGTAATCTTATAGCTCCCAATACACTACTCCCGAAGTACGAAGTTAATCGAAGACGATAGTGTGGATACAAACTTCACTTCGTAAAATTTCGCCTCGTATCGCCCAACTTCAGATCGTTGTCAGTTTTTGATCCAGAGTTTAACTCGAAGCTCTCGTAAGTTCGAACAGGCGTCTCTAAACACTACAACACTACTCGCATCACTTCAATTCGAATCAAGATTTTTAAAAGAAAAACATGTTTTCGTGGTCTGAAAAAATGTGAGTTATTTTCGAGCATAAGGTAATCCAAACAAGGAATAACTTCGCTCGATCGAGAAAAATACAAAGTCACCTCTGTTTTAAACGAAGATCTTGTTTCTTAACTAGTTTTTATAAGTAGTATATTATGAATTATGTTTAATATATTAAGTAGTAGTAGTAGTATTGGCAAATCACATAAAACAGTTAAAAAGTTGACTTGATGAATTTTTATTATTAATTTCACCATCGAAGACGCGCTTCCCTTGTCCCTTCGCCGTATCACTTTATTCGCGGAGCGCGTTTATGCTCGATACGCTCTTAAGGACAAACGCTAGAGCCAGCGCGCGAAATTCGAAGGTTTTCGGGTTTTTTGCAATTTGTTACTTATATACCTACTCAGCTTACTTACTTAATTATTATTTACAAAAGCTGATTCTGCGGCTATAGATAAGTCGTGTCAGCATGTAACATACACCAAAAAGGGAATAAATATCCAATCTATGTAAAACGTTGATTGAATGAAAACATTAATAGCAATAATTTGCTTAAAACCCAAAAAAATGAATTTTGCGCGCTGCGTCTACCGCTCCACCTTCTATTGAAATTTACTACTCTTACGAAAAAAAAATATATACATAAAACTTAATATTTTTGCGGTTTGTTTCATCTATAAAACTTTTGTATCAACATAATAAATTGTACTATATTGAATATTCCATTGTTACAGCGGCGAGCGAAATCCCGGACAGTCCAGAGGCGCCCCCGCAGCAATCGGACCACGACAGCGACTCGTCCGTTTTTGATGCGATCAAGAGCCCCACCAGCCACACGTCTATTGATCAACTCGAGCAGGTAATGCGAGCTAAATGGCTGTGACACGAGTCAAGTGGCTATAATATGAGTCGAGTGGCTATAGTGTAATATTAAGACATATACCTATAAAAATAGTGTTATGGCAAATAGCTATAATAGAATGTGTCGTAGAGCGAAACTGTGCTATATCATGAGTATAATCTAGTCGACTGTTTCAAATACAGTGTTTGCCAAATGGCTATAAAAAAGTATTTTAAAAGTAACATGTAACATATGGGCCGGGTGACTATAGGTAATATATGACCTATAGTTGCCCAGCAACAATTGGACCACGACAGCGACTCTTCTGTTAGCCCCACCAGTGACTATTAATCAACTCGAGCAGGTAATATGAGCCAATACTGGCTATAATCTGTCAAATGGCTACAATAAAACGAGTCGTATGGCTATTAAACAGTGCTTGTGCTAAATGTGTATACATTCGCGACAAACGGGCTACGACAGAGCCTCGTCCGTTTTTGATGCGATTAAGAGCCCCGCTAGCCACTTCTACCGATGAACTCAAGCACGTAAATTAAGCCCAATGGCTATAATACGAGTCACATGGCTGTAATGTAGTGCTATACCAAACAACTATAAAACGAGACATAAAATCACCTAGCCACATGTCTATCGATCAACTCAAGCAGTAAGCCAAATGGTTATAATATGAGTAAGCCAAATGGCTATAATATGAGTCAGTATTCGTCCCAATAGCTATAATTCAAACCAAACGTATGTTAAACAGTGTTATGACAAATAGCTGATTGACTTGACTTGACTGATTGAAATGACAGAAATTGGGTCATATGGCTATAGAACAGTACAAACAAACAAACAACAACACTTTATTAGACAACCATATTACATAAAAATCTGATTATAAGGACAAAAACAAAACAATAGGTCTCTAATTGGCAGCGTTATCGCTTTAAGCGATTTCTTCCAGGCAACCAACTGTTTCCGACGAATAAATATAGCCGTACTTCACAAAAATGAGATCACAATAGAATATCGCGAAATAAAAATGGCTATGCCACGAGTTAAATGACTATAGTAAATTATTACGTCAAATAGCTGTAAAACTAGTAATTTGGCTATGATACAGTATTACGCCAAAGAGCTGTAAAACTAGTCATTTGGCTATAACAGTATTATGCCAAGTGGCTATAACACGAGTCGAATAGCTAAAAAAAGACAAATGTCACGTGTTATTTTCAGAACGGCACACATCCACTCGGCTCAAGCTCGTCGGTCACCAGCGGTTCCAGCGGATATAAAGTAAATATTTATTCATAATTCATTTCAATCTACATCACGATACAGTTTAAATAAATAATAAATAATGTTTAAGATGGTTTCACTAGGTCAGCGCGTGGAATTCAGTATTTTTTTTTTGGCACATCCACCTTGTTTTAAGTCTACGAAAACTCATTTAGCGGCCTTGAATAGGTAGTGTTAACGAGATATATACACCGAAAAACCAAAATAGTGGTTAGTCTTTGAACAAGTGTACATCAACTAAAAACTAAAATTAAAATCAGTTTCATCAATGAGTTTTCGTAAATTAACGATGATGTTAATTTGTAAATGGCAAAAAAGCCATAAAATTGAATTTCGCGCGTTGACCTAGTGAAACAACCTTCAATAAATAATAATGTTGATTTAGAGCTGCTACACACATAAGCGGGCCGGTACAGTCGGTTCGGCAAAATTTGTCGAACGAGAAAGCCGGTTCGAACGATTTACGTTTCGATGTTACAAGCTACAAGCTGCGCAAAATACAATACTGACTGATGCTCACTTAACAGCTAAGAGGATTGGGATTCGCGTGACTTGTAGCTAACTTCACGGCCTCTAAGGAGTTTGATTCGGACTATGCAAAAATATATTATGTTCTTCATCACTCGGCTTATATCAATCGAGACCAATCGGATCAGCCGACCGTTCTTTCGGGTCCAATCGGCATAATTCGGCTTCCATTCGGCCGTCACGCGTGTCTCCGCGAGTCGCGGCATTAACCTACACATTCGATTTTAACGCCCGGCAAAGTCGATCGATACCGGTCCGCTTATATGTATAGCCAACCTTATAGGAAATTGTTGGAATTCATCAATTTTTATTTTCACATTAAAAAATCACGGATTTTTAGTATTGAGATGTCAAAACGCTGCATGGCTTGGCCGTAGCGAATGGCATTGATTAAAAGTATTACATTGTTTTAATTTCACCGTATCGCACTTTAAAGGTTCTTAATCTTAATACTTAAGCTCTGTTTTCTTAGTGGTGTCCGTCATATAACGGTCGTAGTATAGCGATCAATGACGTCACTAGAACGTCTATGCGAACAAAATGGCATGGTTTCTTAGTGGTAATTGAGACCGTAATGTGAATGAGAACTTATGACGTCAGTAATATTACGGGCGCTATATGACGGCATCCCGACCCTTAGAATCCAGAGATTTTCTATTTTTTCTTTTAAACAAAATCTTACATTCTAAAAGTTTTAAAGCCTATTTAATTGTGATTCAGTTAAAATCTTAAATATTATATTGGTGTCCCAATATTTGATATAAGTTTTTTACAATGTCACATATTATTGTTTATATTTCTTTGTTTATTACATATATACATTTATCGGGTTGGGAGCTCTCGTACAGTAATTATTCTAGTATTATGAAGAACTTTTTGAACTTTACAACATTATGATGAAGAAGAAAGCAACAAAATGAAGAAAATATAAAAGTACTAGCTTTTGTCCGCGGCTTTGTCCCTCTCCGATTTTTAAACGAATCCATCGATCCATGCTAAAAATCAAGTTGCTCTATTGCTACGTGCAAGAATAACAAACCAACACACTTTTGGATTTATATTATTAAGATGCCCACTAACGTTCCGTCACCGACCAGCCCTCGTACTGTTTATGTGTTCCGGCGTTCAACTTCGATTTTCCTCTCGCTCGCTCTCGTGGCGTGAGTAATTGGTGCGAGCACGAGAAAATCTAAGCCGGAAGTCAGGACGTGTACATGATACGGGCGCAGCACCGTCGCGTGCCATCCTTGCACGTAAACCTACCAAACAAACCAACTGGTAGGTTTCTAAAACTCATACGGGCAACATTGTGTTGTGAATGTCTTATTATAAAATTATATATTTTCATTGTTATTGATTTGTTTATTTCTCAGGAATTATTATTGTTGATAATGTGTAATCAGATAGGTAGGGAATTGAAATAAATATAATCGAATTAAATTGAAAAGTATTACCAAAATAATGTTTCTGTCGAAATTAATTTTCATTTGCCGAAAAATGCACGCCAAATTGATACGCGCAGCACCTTGTTTCTTCTTCATATTTTATGCAAGAGCTCCCTAGCCGATCCAACATGCCGTTTCATTTAGTGAATATCAATATAAATATAATCAGTCTATGGATTGCAGCAGGGCGGGCGGCGGCGCGCGGCCGAGCCCGCCTCCGCGTCCCTAGACCACGAGATCATGCGGTGCACGCGTGACATCCCGGGTTAGTAACCAACCAACCCACCAACCAACTGACCCCACCAACCAACCGACCCCACCAATCAACCGACCCCACCAGCCAACCGACCCCACCAACCAACCGACACCATCAAACAACCGACCCCTCTAACCAACTGACCCCACCAACCAACCCGATACAATCCAACTATCCGCGCCCGGGCCCGCCTCCGCGACCGAAAACCATGAGATCGTGAGGTACACGCGTGATATCCCGCGTTAGTAACCAACCGACCACACCAACCAACCGACCACACCAACCAAGCGATCCAACCCAACATTCCGCGTCCGAGCCCGCCCCCGCGATCATGCGGTGTACACGTGACATCCCGGGTTAGTTACCAAGGGATCCAACTAAACCTGACAGTCATATCCACTGTTCCGAACCTACTAAAAAACTCTAATAACCAACCCACCAAACTAAGAACACAGGAAACCAACCAATCCAATCCTGCATCCCTACTAAAACTCCAACCGAAAAATCCGTCATTACCAAAAACTCAACCAACCAATCCAACCCATTTATATACCCCAGCAAACAATCCGTTCATTCTTCAAACGCTTTTGTTTACTGTTATTTTTCTATCGATCTAGATGTTTTGAGTATTTTCTTACTCTGTGTTAGCTTTTACACGCGTTAGCATAGCTTTTTCACGTCAAAAATGCCCCATTATTCACACCTTTAGACTCATCTAGTGATATAAAATAATACATACAGAAAGATATTGTGTCAGAAATATAGCGAAAAACTTTAATTTCTCTATGCATCAGTATTCAAAGTCATAATTAACGATTGCTAGGAAATTCATGAATACATTTCAGTATCATCAGTCATGGCAGTGATATCTAACAGTATTCCGTCTTCATTCAATTCGTTGAAACGCAAATCAAACCTACGCGCTTCAGAGTTTGGTATACAATCGGTACACCAAAAGTCGGCCTCCCCTCCAATTGGATCCATAGCTCGGCTCCACTGTGGATCCGCGAATACCTTTATCTCCTCTTAAATCCACCGGTGGATCCATGGATACTTCTTTTTCCTCTTTAATCTACCTTGGATTCATTCGCAGATGCGCCGTAGTGACGATCGAACGTGTGGGTTTGTAATCTGTAAGCGTGAGATTCACCTACCATGGCGCGCTACGTGAATAATTGTAATAAATCTGCTTACGTAATACTTGAACGGCACAAAATATGAAGGAAAAAAACTCTTGAATGAATTTATTTAAATAACAATTATTTGAACTAACGAATATATAAACTAAGCCGCACTGTCATAAAAGAAGACTCAATTTAATCCTCTTGGGTTTTTTCACGCCCAAAGTTTCCTAATTGGGTCAAAATTCAAATGTTTTCAAGGCTTATCTCATTCGAGTGCATAGTTTTTTTTTACAGATTTAGTTACAAGAAGCCTCTATTTTGTAAAGATAAATTGATATACCTAAATATTAGTTTTAGATATTCAACTACAGACAATGGTATAATTACCTACTGACATTTGTATGGAGTGACAAGCGACTAGTCTACCCTTAAAAGATGACTGAATAAGAATACTGATAGATACCATAACCGCGGATACGTCTATTTACAAAATTGTCCGATATTAAAAGGTTGATATCTCTACAGGCGTCCACACCAAACGCTCATCATCCGAGTGCCGCGACGCGACCTCCTCCCCCCGCCGCGGGCTCGAATCCCGCGACAGTTCAATCAAAGACGAACTGCGACGCAACAACTCTCTCCGCGAGAACCGTCGAGACCTGCTCTCACGTGACCGCGACGTGACGCCCGCGACTTCGATCGCGTGAGACGAGAGATTTGTGTAACGTGTGCTGTATTAACTGATGTTGGGGCCTTGTGTGGATGCAGGCCTTGTATTTACAGTGATATCGCTGGGTGAAATGTCTTGATATGGCTTGGTGAAATGTCTTAAGGCGTATATCGCTGGGTGAAATGTCTTAATAAGTCTTACATGACTGGTTGTTGTGGCGGGGCAAAATGTCGTAAGGTTACGTCACTGGGTGAAATGTTTTAATATGGCTTTCTGAAATGTCTTATGACTGGTTAAAATGTCTTAAGTTATATTCCACTAAGTGAAATATTTTAATATGGCCTGGTGAAATGTCTTAAGGTATATATCGCTGGGTGAAATGGCTTAAGGTATATATCGCTGGGTGAAATGTCTTAAGGTATATATCGCTGGGTGAAATGTTATAATGTGGCTCGGTGAAATGTCTTAAGGTAGGGTAAAATGTCTTAAAGTATATATCTCCAGGTGAAATGTATTAAAGCTAATATCGCCCAGTGAAATGTCTTAAGGCTAAAATGGCCAGGTGAATTGTTTCAATGAGGTATCAACTTTGACTTAGCTTTATGAAGTGAAATTGTTACCTAATGGATTTGTAGCCTCGTTGGCAAAAATGTCCTAGTAGTCCTGTCGGGTGAAGTTTAGTCCAAACTGGGTCTTTACAGATTTTCATACTGGTACAGATTTTCATACGATCATATTTTCAATGGACTTCAAATCGACTGTTTCTTTAATTTTTTGTATGTATGTTACGCGATAATTTCGCCAAGTAATTATCTTTGTTCTAAAATTTTGATGATTTTTTTGTTTGGTAAATCACACTTCAGAGGTATCCATTTTAGGTAGGTTCCATTTTGTTAAAATCAGCTGCGTCAATTTTGAAAAATCAACAAGATTTCATCTGAAAATAGCATCGTACGAAATATTCGAATTGTGTAGGTTGCAACGGTCGAAATCGATTGTATCATTTTTGGCGAAAAATCATTATCAAGGTTTTACGCCAACATGTTCTAATGTTGTCTTAAAACCATATTGATAGATTGTTATTTTAGTAAACGACCTCGTGAAGCGAACAAAGACTCCTGGAAATCATAAAACTAACGGAAACATTTCACAAACTTTACGATCACTTAATCGAATGACAGTTTGACATGAATAGTATTTTGTCACAGCTGAATTAAAAATGACCTGAATGTTATTATTTTAACTAATGAACTATCTTGATCACATCAGCTTTTAAAAATCATCAAACTAGGTTATTTTGTATGGGAAATGTGAAGTCGCAGACATACTCTTATTTGGTATTTTCTAAATAATGCTAGTTTCACTCTTTTATTTATTTATCTGTCTTAATTCCGGTCATTTTGAGTGCCTGTCCACTATAATTTTCTTTACCACGATCCATCTAGTGACCTGTCAAGCAAAAAAATGTTATTTTTATTGAAAATTATCGACAAAAACATGGTATGGTTGAATATCATGGTTGCTAGACCGTTCCGTTATACTAATGCCACCACCAAAGATGAGACTTGAGAAACCACTTTGATTTGTAATAAATATACAAATTCTGGATAATAGATATACAAACGTTTAATAGATTTACATTTTGGATAATTAGTTTGTACACGACTGTACCTGCGCAAGATCCCTCACCACTGACGCTCGTCAAGTCTCATCTTTGGTGACACGCACTGTTACCGCGATAGCTAGTGGACTGAACTTACTATTGTACAAAGTCACCGAGACCGTTGTGAAGCTCTGATGCGAATACCGGAGGGATGTCGTCTGGAGGGGGTCGCCTGACAGTCCGCTGACAGGTGACACTGACAGCCTGGCGCGGGCGGCGCTTTGGTATTGGTGCAGAGCAATAATGGTTGCAGCAAACTTAGCCAATTAGCGTGTACACGCACTATACCTCGCGGCACCGTCGCGCGCCACGCACGGAGCGAGCAGGCACCGACTTATGTTGACGTACCGGTGATGGCACGTTGTAGTGGCCATAGTAGAGCGTGTAGTGTTGTTTCCGTGCCTGATACGTTAGCACGGCCATGCTACTGTACGATATAGTAGGCAGACACCTTTATTTAGAAATTTAAAAGTGAAATTTTTCAACCGGCTTCAAAAAGCAATACTACTTTATGGATTTTTTGTATGTATTTTACGCGATTACTCCGCCAATTGTGAACCGATTTTGTTGATTATTTTTTTGTTTCGTAGATCATACTTCAAAGGTCCCATTTAAATTTTATCGAAATTGGCTGAGCCCTTTTTTACAAAGCAACGATAATAAAAAAATACTATGTACATCGATTCGACCGAACTATTCAGATTGTGAACGATTGAAGTCGGATGTACCATAGTTGGCATAAAAACAATTATGTATGTCGAATCCATAAAAGGATCCACATCAGTTATGGTGATTCAATGTGGTAATGATTTTATACCATCTGACCCAACAATACTTCAGTGTGGCGTGGCGTGGGTTAAGCGGGCGAGGAGATAAATTGCGACGTCACGAACAATCAGTTTATATCACAGAAGATTACGTATGACCACAATTATAGAGAAAACTTTAAGCGAAGGACATGGCGTTCCGCAGCGTAACGCACGCTGCCACCATTCTATCAAGAATCACAACTCGAGCCGTTCTAAACACAGTTCGCCATAACCTCTCCGAACCAGCTCTCTTTACCACTCTCAAGTGACATCTCATCTCGCACCGCCCATCGGCCGATCATGCGATATCACTTGAAAACCTCTTGGAACCAATCAGCAGCGTTCGTTACAAGCGTTACCCCAGGAATGTTGCCACTACCATTCCTAGTCCTTCGAAATTATACTAAGTGGCACTATTTAAAAATAAACTTAAAGCTATTGTCCCGTTATGTATTATAAGACTCAGTTTGGATTAGACAGTTTTAGAGGTCTCGAAAACTCCGAATATCGGGACAACAACTAAAAATTACTAAAAAGTGAACATAAGCCTGAAAGCTGTAAATATACGCGTAAAATGGCCTGATTTTCAATTTGTCCGTATTTTGGACAATATTTGAACCGTTTTGAGCATTAGTTGTTAAAAATTAATTAAGTTTTTCAACCTCGCAAGGCTTTTGGGCAAATTTATTCTAAATTTCGGCAAATGTTTCGGGTAGTACATGACAATATTACATTTCTTAAATGGGGTAAAAAATACCTCTTTTCTTGTCGTCTATATATACACGTAAAATGGCCAGTTTAAAAAAGAGACTACTGTTAAATTAATATTAATTAAAAAATGTTACGTATAATTCATTTATTTTTCTATTATATTATTAAACTATGTATAAGTATTTATAGTTTTTGGCGTGCTATAGACTATTGCGCAAAACTTGATATGTAATATTTTTTATAGTTTTGACACCAACATTAATTTATTATCTACCTTTTTTTAAGTTTATTTGTACTGGACCATGTTTTACCGAAACCATTTGAAAACCTACAAATTTTGACATCATTTCACCAATGACACTTAAAAATCGGCTTTAACGCAATTAAAATAAAATCCAATTCGGCATTTGCAAAACACTCGATTTTTGACTCTAACGCCCATGATTAGCCGTTTCACCATTTTCAATTATGTGCTGGATAATTTTACATGACATACAGATACGGGGTTTCCCAATGTTTCCTCAAAAAATAATCACCCCATTTTTAAATTACGTTTTAAGTTTGACGTAGATTTCAACAAGATATTATTATATAATTTACTATGTACATTCCTTTGTAAAATACTAATAAATATATGTTAATTCTAAGAGATAAAACGTTGATGAAAGATATTTAGGTCGTCCTGAGTTAATTTTATCTATGCCGTTATACAGTGTTATTGGTGATTAATTAGCATTTTTAAGGGTATATTCTGTACATCAAAACAAACAACTTTAAAAGGATGCTAATTGATTAGCAGTAACCCTGTATAAAAGGGATATCTTTTATGTTGTCATCAATTATAATGTTGTTATTGTATTTGTTGGTACTTATTTTATTTCAACAATTTTGAGGCTCTTGAAGTTATGAATTAGATTTGTTCTAAAACGTATACATCACTTTAAATTGAAATGGTGGAACCGGGTAAAAATCCTAATATAAGAATATACATATAGCTGTATTTAGTAAGCTTACGTACGTGTTTAAAAATTAAAGTCGCCCTGTAGTACTTGCGATTTCGGCCATTTTGACACAAACTTTGCTAATTTTTGGCTCGTCCTATTTTGATGAAACTTTGTGCAGATTGCCAATGTTTTGGGATTTTGTCTATAAATATTTTATTGTTGAGGAAATAACGTTATTTGCTTACAATTGTCAGACTAGATGTTTTGACCGTTGCTTACTGAAAAAAATAGATGTGACCTTAAGAAAATATTTGTCAAAATTGATTGAATTATTCGACAAATTGTTGTACACAAAGTTACATCAAAAATGATCTAGTCAAATAAAAAAAACCTGTGTTTAAAAACCGATCACGCTACAGGATGACTTTTAATTGAAATTTTGAAACCGGCCATGTAAAGAATACCTGTTCGTGTACTGATAAATGCTAATATATAATAGTGTAAACGCTGTATTTTTGCATATATATAAAACCTATATATTAAAAAATATTATGTATGAATTTTAAACCATTATATGAAATTTACAGGGTGTTTTTGGGATGGATATTGATTGCTGGGTGGCTTAAAAAAATATCGATTTTAGTATGACATCAGAGATACGGCTACTTACCAAATAGGTTTCTGTCATATTTTTACATAAAAGTATGCCTGATCACAAAAAAAATACTAGCAACAAAACCAAAAAAAAAGTATAAAAATGAAAACTCTTACAAAGTGCAAGTAATATTTTTGTGGTCATAGTAAAACAGATATTTAACTCCTATTACACATCAGTCTTATCCATATCTCACACCCTGTATACTTGTGTATTAAATATTTAAAACCTACCCTCTATTTCAACTGCCAGAAATTGCATAGTTTTAGTCTAGCGAAAATAGTTTGCACTGCATCGTTTGTTGATTTGTTTTGTAACAGCCTTTAAAACTGAATGACATTTATTTTATTTTATAGTTCAAATCAAAAACAAATTTTTAAATTAAATTGACCAAAATTATGGCTTGAATAATTTCATTACATACATTAATTTTATAGTTTTTGAAGTAAAACTTCTAATGCGACTTCCAACAAGGTTGCGTTAAACGTTTAACGCTACCATGGAGGGGGTATGAAAGCACTACTGCGTCGAATTTTCACTTCCGCGCGGAGGGACTCCACGCACATTTTTTTATACGATTATAAGACGAGTAATGCTCAGGTGTTACGCGTACACATGACAAGTCAACGCCCAGAATTATCAAGTAAGTATACCAGTTCAAAACCCTGCAAGGCACTGCTAGTCTCCGAAATATCAAGAAACTTATCATAACGCTGATTTTCTCTTTTTTTTTTTAATTATTTTTCATATTTGTTAGTAAACAGGAATCGTGGCCGCGATAATGCGTTATAAACAAAAAAGAATTAGTCCTTACCAATTTTTTTATACATTCACAGTGCCAAGCACATTTTCAGTCAACCTGTACACCTTGTGTAAGTACATAAAATTTTACTGTAGATTTCTTGTCATTTCTTTCAAAAAAATAAAAAAACTGTTTAAAAACAAATCAACAATTGTATACTATTCCTGTAGTAATTTGATATTTCCATTTAAACATGATTTTTATATTATAACTATGCATTACGCGCGGCCGTTGTCGTCCCAAAATTTTGACAGCTTTAAACTAAATCTGTTGGTAAAATATTAATATTTTATGTCGATTGTCTCCCCAATGGCTAGATCAATTTTGATTAAATATGCCGTGAAAATAGTTGCTTAAAGTAAATAAATAAAATCGTTTAAATATTTTACCAACACATTAAAATTAGTCTACAAAATATAAATAAAATATGTATGTAAAATTAATAATTTAAACACATGTATTTTTTGTTTGTATTGTTGTGAATAAATGTAAATAATATGTCCGTTTACATATAATCCATATGAAACGTGTTCTATACATATAATATTGAGATATAAGTTTGTTTTAAGAGCCTGCTCCCATTTATGCTATCTCTATTTTACATTTTTTACAATTTTGAAAAGTTGTAAAAATATTCGTATCATTTATAATACAAAGAAAATACCTTGGTCTTTTAAAATAGGAAACAGTATTTTAAATGGTCTTGTTTTTTTTTGTATTTTCTAATATTTATAATTTTACAAACACAATTAATTTTCGTGTCTAATTGAAAATTTAAAAGGTTTGACTATTTAATTAAATTAATTTCCTCTTACCGTACCAGCCTTTTTAATAGTCCAATGCTGAACATAGGCCTAGCCAAGAAGGGCGTTTGGGCCATATCCACCGCGCTGGTCCAGTTGCACGTTGGTAAATTCACAAACACCATCGATTTCTTCTACGGTCTTTTGAAAATTTCCTCAATTGTTTCCTAACTAAAAATGTGTGTAAAAAAATATTTATAAAACTATTCTTAATTTTCAAAAATGTAGAAAATGTGCGACAGATGTAGCTACAAACGGAAGCGAGGCCTTAATGTATATTACTAGTGCTAGAGTGAATGGTATATGCGCACATGATGATATTCCATTTTTTACATATAAATAATATGTAAAATATATACAATTATTTCATATTATTGTGTATTATAATTTTTATTGTAATATCATCAAAAATGTCCACGATTTCGTCGAATTATGATTTAACGTCATATTTAAGATACAGTACGCTTTTTCACTAGTTGTCCTGTTCTAACTCATTAGATAGAAAAGAGATAACTTTTTAAATTCTGTAAAAACGGAACTGTATGTCATATGAGCTGTGCGAGGATCATGGATGAATAAGGATAAATTGAAAAGTCAAAGTCTTCAAAAAACAAGCGTCTTCAGGGCTTGTCAGGCTTGCAGGCTGCGCTTGCAAAAAAAAAACAGAGTGGTGACATGCTGGGGCCCTATTTTTGAGTTTCTACGGCTAGGAACTTATACGGAACTTTGTCAGATTGTATGGAGAATATCTATGTTGTCTACGGAAGTTGCGAATACTCCAAACAAGTTCCATGAACGACCAAGCCGTGCGAAGTTCAAAAATAGGGCCCCTGGACATAGTTTTAAGGCCTCTACTGGCCCCAGTTTTAGTTGGGTGAGTATTTTTTTATTCGTAAGCTGTGAACAAGGTCAGCATCTCGTACATCCATGCAGGCATTCAATTGTTTTATTCCTCGCACACTGCTCATCTACAGATCTTACCACGGCCGCCTGTCGCTATTAGTAATAGGCATGTTGACTGGGTAAAAAATAGTTATTATAATTAATTTGTGAGTTAGATTATCAAAAAATATTTGACACGTATTTTTTTTTTTGTTAATTAAACGATAAATGACAAAGATAAACCTTGTCAAAGTTTGAGAGTGGGGGTCGTGACGTCACCTCTCTCAAATCGTCTATACATTTGTATGGCACTTGTGACTTCACGCGGAACTTTGACGGACTATCCTACTAATATTATAAATGTGAAAGTTTGTGAGGATAGATGGATGGATGGATGTTTGTTACTCTTTCACGCAAAAACTACTGAACGAATTGAGATGAAACTTTGCAATAATATAGCTTATATATCAGAGTAACACATAGGCTATAAATTATAATGATATATTGCGTATGCGGGCGAAGTCTCGGGTAAAAACTAGTCCTACTAATATTATAAACGTGAAAGTTTGTGAGGATGGATGTTTGTTACTCTTTCACGCAAAAACTACTGAACGGATTGAGATGAAACTTTGCAATAATATAGCTTATATATCAGAGTAACACATAGGCTATAAATTATAATGATATATTGCGTATGCGGGCGAAGTCGCGGGTAAAAACTAGTCCTACTAATATTATAAACGTGAAAGTTTGTGAGGATGGATGGATGGATGGATGGATGAATGGATGGATGGATGTATGGATGTTTGTTACTCTTTCACGCAAAAACTACTGAACGGATTGAGATGAAACTTTGCAATAATATAGCTTATATATCAGAATAACACATAGGCTATAAATTATAATGATATGTTGCGTATGCGGGCGAAGTCGCGGGTAAAAACTAGTATCTTCATATATTTTTGTTTAATTGACATACGAGTACGTGCCTAATATTGTTTGATAGTCTATCTGATGGACTAATTATATTTTTTCTAGTCATCATGCTATTGAATTATACTGAATTTGATAATTGAATAATTTGAATAATAGTTGAATACAAAGTGTTGCTTTACAAAGAGAATATATCTACAGAGGTGTATAGTAGCACCAACATTATGAACAACTTTTACTATGAAAGCAGTGTATGAAAGCTACCCTAAATTAAAAAAAAATGTAAAAAGTTCGAAACTCTCTGCAAAATCTATGCTTCTGGGTTCCAACCACGTTCTATAGCAAAAGTTGTTCTTAATAATAAATATATGATAATATTTACATACGTAAATATATACAATTTGCAAAGCAACCTTGTATGCACATAGTTTTTATCAGTTATGTTTTCTATGAAACTGCTTGAATAGATAGATAAATAATTTGTATAGTTATACGTCAAGTGATTCTGTATAAATCGGTTATTAGCTAAAGTGTTAGTGTTTTTACTATAATTTTGTTATATTATGTATACTAGTCAATATTTGTATACTTTTGTATTTAAAGATCTCGTTTGTAAAATTCTAGTCGATGTTTGTTTTGTTTTAATTCGGTAAAGCAAGTGTGTTGGGCTGTTAGCACACTTTCGCTACGGTTTTCGTACAACAAACTTCAAATATGGCGTAATGCTTTTTAAACAATAGTTAACTTTAAGTGTCCTTTGGTTTCAGACACTTTACATGAATATATGTTTTTCTGACAAAATTTTATGTTACCACGGAAAAAAACATTCTATTTATATTTGCATAATACAAGTTCGGTGACTTGAAGTTCACATAGTAATTTGTTAATTTGCAAAGTATCGCGTCATCTGATTTAAGTAGATGCTTCTGTAGAGGCGTAATTCATTCATGTAATGATCGTTTCTAAATATCAGAGTATTATAAAAAACAATTCGTTTGAGTGATTTAAACGCAACGAACGGAAATCGCAGAGTCAGTGTGCTAAAGGCATTCGGTTACTAATTTTAATTTGTTATATTACGTTGATTCTGTTAATAGATGTTTTCTATACACCTAGTCGACCTGAGTTACCACATATCACCGCTTGTCGAGACTTTAGAGGCAAACCGTGATAAGTAAAATAATGTCATTTTTGACTAAAACACATAAGTTCACGAAGACTTGGAGCTCAATTTGAAAGCCATTTTACTGCTCTTAACTTAAATTCATTAAAAACACTAAATATGCATGATTGCGAAGCGTGAAGCATGTTGCATGATTTTCAATATTTGGTCATTTTTTACTTATCACATTTTACCTCATATCTCCATAATATAAAATACCCATTTATGTATATTGATGTAACTGAAGTAATACCAGGATATATTAACCAAATGATATTAAAAGAATATAAAAAGTAACGCTTGGTACTCATTGTATATTTTGTATATTTCTTCATTATTTGTTACTCGATAGTGAAATTAATGCGTAATATTAATTTGTAAGAATGCCTGATCGTCAATAAAAAAATTATAATATATTTTACCAAAGTAATTTTGTACTCCCATAATTTTTTAAGGAAATCATAAATTTCTCATTTCATATACTTCCATATATATGAATATATAAATGATATGTATACAAATCTCCTAATTATACATACACGTATGTGTTCGTCGCATTGTAATATACTTATAGAAAATACTTGGTTTTGGTCTGCGAACGAATAATTGCTGTCGATTTCTTTTTTTTCATTATGATCTCAAAATGACAAAAAATAAGGATTCTAAAAAATTACCTTCTTTAAACTACTGCAAAATTTGATAATAATGATAACAATCAACCTTGGTATAGGCTGAATCAAATATAATGGCGCCTATGAATACGAAGTGAGTCGTTGTACAGTAATTTAATATGTCAGCGGCGCAAGGAGTGGGGATTTGCGCAGCTTGTAGTTACAAGTTACAACCTCACGCCATTAACGTTGAATTAACCTATAGTAATCTAAGGGCAGAATCTACGTTAAGCAGTTTTCGTGTGACTCCATACATTTAGATCTTCGTTACTGCTAGGCACAACAAAAATGTATGGAAATCACACAAATACAACTAAAGCTTTCGTATTGTGGTTATCTTATACTACAAATACAGAATAAATCCTATTTTTTGGCTCTTGAAACATGAAAAGCGCTAGATTTTCTTGTCTATTAGATTTAATTTTTAATTATTAGCAATTGCGATAATTTCTAGGTCTTTTTATTGATTTTTGTTGAACCATTTGTTCGCAAGACCAACATGTGTAATGCTGTAAAGAACATGTTCTAAGGACTATGCTATGCTACTCACCTATACTGTAAACTGCTTAAGAAAACTTATGGGTTAACATTGAAAAAATAAAATAATTGAAAAATTTTGTGCGTTTATTTGTTCCTACTCCAGATGGCACTATAAGAGAGGCCTATACCCAGCAGTGGGATAAAGATGGCTGTGGATGATGATGGTGGTGTTAGAAATAAAAAGTCCTTATTGCTATTACGATAAGATTGAAAATAAAAGCTCCGCCTTGGACGGCCATGAAGTTTGTACGTCATATTGATGATACGCCAATGTGACATTTGATCAGTAGTTAAACCATGGATGTATTACATAGTTGAACTGTTACATGTGTTCTTACTTATATACTTTGTACGCGTTTTAGACGCCATATTGCTGTGATCATGTCTTATAACTTTTCTACTTTAGGAACATGCTTTCTTTCATTAGGTATTCTAAGGGATTTAATAAAACATAGGTGTCGTGTTTTTTAGGTGTCCTTTAGCCACAGATCCAGCGAGATGGAGCAGTTTTTTAAAAACGTTAACCGTGTTATACGTGTTATATATATAACACGTAACAATACAATTCTAACTGTTTATACCTACACTCTTGAGAAAACAATATGAGTTGAATATCACAGCAGGAAATGTAAAAATATCATGGAAATTTCTATGGAATGAGTTTACACGATTGCACTTCCAAGTGCGAAAAATAAAACAAATAAATATTTTTTCAAATATATTTCAGTAATCAAAATATAATAATAGGCTTACATATTAGTAGTTACAATCGTATCCCTTAGCGTGACCAAAAATGATTCAAAATAAAAAAAGCTGCCAAATAAACTGCCTATACAAACCGAGTGCGCGAAAAAAACGCTTTTTAATATCACAAAAATGCCGAAAAACAAAAAAAAATATATGTACAAGCCGATAATTTACGTTTCCATAGAGTATTATATTTTTTTTACATAAAATGTTAGTGCACTTTATTCACATAGTGAAATTTTTTCTTAACATTATAGACAATAAATAAAAAAAAACAGTCAAGCTGTCTTATACGCTAAGGTGAAATTACATTTTAACATCTGTGCATTTAACACTTTTAGAAACCGTTAAAAAAAATAATAAGGCCGTGTTCATCGAAACTTAACCAGACGATTAAATTTAACCATCCGTTTTTAAGTTAAACGTCAACAATGGAAAGTTAATCAATCGTCAAGTTAAACTATGATTCACCAACCTTAATATTTAAATCGAAAAAATGGCGAAAAATTTTAAATATCCATTTAAATATATCTATCGCTATTTATTATCATCGGTAATTAAAAATTAATACTTTCGTCCTGTATTTTTTTATTAAAATGCGTTCACACTTACAAAATATGATTTTTTATATAAATTATCCAGCTAGTTTTTATTTACAATAGTCTTTTGGGCTACACAATGATTTTATTTATCTTTTTTTTAAATAATAGTATTAGTAGGCAAGCATTGTTCAATTCATCGACTTAACAAACTAAATCGAATAATTATCACAAAAAGTTAAGACAAATGAAGACAGGAACTTGATACTAGTGAATATTTACATAATCATCTGAGGTGTAAATGTTACCACGACAACAATAATATATAAGAATAACAATTATATTAACATAATAAATTCGTAATTATTCCTTGGTGAATGAATATTTGTTGATTTATCAAAAGTAAAATATTGCAGTAGCAGTGAACGTGTCTAAGAAACTGAGTACTTTCATATCATATTAATTTATCTATCAAAAATGTTGAGCTCAAATTACGAGCTAGAAACTTCGAACTGCAAAATTTTAATTTTGTTGCCATCATTGAAATACACTATCGACTATTTTTATACATTTAAATCAAAAGAATTAATTGAAGCTATTATTCATGTAAAGTATTAGATTCAGAAAATTAAAAACTACAAGAAAACCAAGTTTTACATTCGATTAAAATCATAAATAAATAAAGTTATTATAATTTTCCTCAATTGTTTATTTTTTATTATTCACTATCGTGGCATCACTTGCACCTTGTACTACTTCCCATTCTGTAGACGTGGTACGAATTTTCTGACAAAACATGAGTCCCATAGCACTCATTTATGAGCCGTACTGTACTGTACTGTACCAGCCTTTTTAATAGTCTACTGCAGGACGTAGGCCTACCCACGAAGGGTGGTTGAGCCATATCCTCCACGCTGGCCCAGTGCGGGTTGGTGGATTCACATACGCCATCGAATTTCTTCTACGGACGCATGCAGGTTGCCACGATGTTTTCCTTCACCGAAAAGCCCGTGGTGTGAAATCCCGTACATAAATTCTACGGAATTCATTGGTACGGGACCGGGATTTGAACCCACGACCTCACGATTGTAAGGCGGGGGTCATTACCACTAGACCACCACGGCTTATGAGCCGTAGATAAATTCTAATTTGTTTGAGTGATTGTGTATATGTTTATTTGCAGGCATCTATCATAATTTGTATTAATTTCTACTGAACTTTATGTAGAGTTCCGAGTATTCCATAATACATGATTTTTAGTAAAAAAAAAAAATACTTTATGTGCTTAGTACAACTGGATATAGTCAACGGAATGAGAAGTAGTTATTAATAATATTTACCTTAAAATAACTTTATATCACAAATAAAATTCCAAACTATTTTCATTATGAGCAAATATCTTTAAACTACTGTTGGTCAAGATATCTAAGATTGTTATTATTTTTACAAGCATAATAGTAATAAGTCAGAATATTAAAAAAAAAGTACTCTTCTTAATGTGGCCAATTTTTAGAACACCATTGGAGATGTATTAGTCATTTTCATATTTCTAATCGATATATTTTAAAGTCAAAAGCCGCGTGTTACGGACTTCGAATAAATAATAAAAGTCAGGAACTCAAAATCAGAAAAAAATCCACACATTAAGTGCGGAATAAGTGCCCTACTACAAAACAAAAAAAATATGATTCGAAATACGAATAACTTCCGATGTCACCAATAGACACGCTTGGTGCTTGGTTTAAATTCAGAACCAAAGCAGGGATTCGTTCGCGCCTTAGAATAATGAAAAAGTTCGCGCTTATTCGCTTGCAAGAAAAATGTCCCATTAGTGACACGATGGACACGACTTTTATGACTTTTTTTTTTTTTTTTAGTTTGGTCATTTTACTAACACAGTTGCATTTCCCGATTTCTTATTTATTCGTAGGTTACTGCAGGTTATAGGCCAAACCAAACAACTTGGCGGCTGTGATGTTAGCTACAAGCGGATAGCCCAATCCTGACTCACTCCACAGCTACGAAAGGATTGAGTTATCCGCAACATGTAGCTAACATCACAGGCGCCAAGTTGAGTGACTCGGCCTATACAGATGTGTTACTTTTATTAGAAATTATTAGATTAAGAAACATTGACATGACTACATATTCTACAACAGGTCCTTCGATTTAATCAACGTTCGAAAAACCGGGCATTAGATTTTTTTACCACAAGAAAGTACCTCCTAAAATAAATTACTAAAATTACACTTACAAAAAAAAATCTACCCAAAATTTGTGAAAAAATTCGACAAAAACCTTAAAATAGATTGGACGTCTTCCATAAATAGAAAAAGAAAAAAAAACTGCTGAGCATATTTTGTCTACATTATGTCTATCTAACTTATTTTTATACTTATTTTAAATCTGTATATTTTGCATACAGTACAAATGTATACTTCAAAAGCGTTTTTTTCTATAAATTATATGTATTTATTATAAATATTGTACAGAATTAATCTTTACCACAGTTTTTATTTCAAAAATGGCGGCGTGGCTTTTTTTTCACTATGGCAAAGACAACTATGTATACAGCCTAATTCAAATAATACAATTACAGTACATAAGTAACTTTATAAAGAATTGCATAATTTCTCCGATTTCTTACCGTTTCTATACCATTTTTTTATTTACAATAATGATCACTTTGCTTCGTTTCTTTTAGACATTGTTTAGTTCACTCCTAACCTATAAAATCAACAAAAACGCATCCCACCCTTTACATAAATAAAGTTTTATTCATATGCCCTATACGGTAGATGCACCGATAGTGGCCACTATCCCGGTTTTGGCCATTTGATGTCAAAATTATTGCATTAATGCAAATATAGAATGTAACATCGTAAATATTGCGAAGCTGTAACACGGATGTGTATAAGTAGACGAATATACACCAAATCCCCAATTGGTTAATGATATAAACATGCTGATTTTGCAGAAGCTGTCAACGTTTTATAAAGATGCGGTTCCAATGGAGTAGACATCTGTGGCCCACCGTATTGCCCGTCGTTAAGCACAAATGTAAAAATGTTGAGCACAATGAGACGAACAAAAATATAAAAAACTACTAGCTGCCTCCTTTTGCCTATCTCAAAAAAGTTGAATGTAGTAGATGCAAGTTGCGATGGCGATTTGATGTCAAAATTATCTTATAAAATAGATTATAAACAATGTAACACTATAATCATTGTTTGTTTGAAGGTCAGAGTTTGAAGATTTCTTTGAAGATATTATTTTATCATTAAAATTGTCTACGCAATTATTAAAATTCAAAGTGGCCAAAAATATCAATAAGATGGCTACAACCGGTGCTTCTACCTTAATAACTTTAATTTTTTCTAGGATAGGTCACGGTAATGGTATACTAAACGCCACACAAGTCGGCGGATGGGAAGTTATTCGCAGAACGCCGCGCAAAAGTAGAAACAGGGCCACACCCGCCCGCCAACCTCATGCCTCCCGCGCGCTCCGTACGCCCGTGCTCAATACTTCGCCACTTGTGTCGGCATTGTGCACACATGCGCAATAATTAGCGAATCACGGCGAAGTGTCATCTGTGGCTAAATTCTCCTCCGCCGATTTGTGTGGCGCTCAGTATATCTAACAGTATTCCGTCTTCATACAAAAGGTCGAAACGCGATTCATACCTACCCAAGTAGCACACTAGTGAATTTTGCAACTTATATTATAGCTCTAAGTTGCAAATTAGTTGTATTACAGTGTTTGATAAAACCTTTAGCTTCAAACACAACTCATATTTGTATATGAGTACTTCTTGTCGCTCGTAGTTTCATAGGAAAGATTTTTGTTTCTGCTTTGTTTCCTACGGTAGCATAAAACCGATTTTGTTACCTAAAGTAACATACAGGTTTTAATTTCCACTTATACAGAAGTATTGGTTGTATATAAGGTCTCTAAACCACATATATGCAACTCCTAAATCTAAGCGCTATCGTACTCTTATTTGGCACTTTTAGTTCTAAATAAGTAATACAATAGAGGAATATATCTCTTGTAGTAGCTAATGGTATCATTTTGCAGCTCTTATGAAACCTGTTATACTTGCAGCTTTAAGGGCTAGTGTACTCTGCCACGCCACTTCAACGCGTAACTAAGTTTCTATAGGGGTTCTGGAAAACCAAAAGTAGCAATTTTAACTTATTTGAAACCACTAAAGATCTAACAGTTTCAAAATTAGGTATTATATATTATTATAACTATTGCTACTATAATAACGCATATGTGTATATATATTGTTTAAGCTGTTGTCTTACGCTCACTTTGTGATAGAATTAATGATTTAGGCCTATCAAAGTACTAAAACATCAGGACCTTTATAAAAATGAATACCATAGCATGAAAAAAAGTAAAACGAAGTGGTACTTGGCTTTTTTGTCAATTTTGGGACCCCTAATCCACAGGCACTGGGAGATCTACAAAAGATAAAATAATTACTATTGGTAATAAGATCCACTGCTTTGCCACTCGCAAGAAATAAATAAGTGATTTTTACATCTTGTAGGTGCAAATGGAGCATAAATTAGTGATATTAAGAACTATAAGATTTCTTTACGTCGCCATGTTTAGAAAATGGAGACCTTGAAAATGTTTTGTTTTGAACATGATTTTTATCACACTGATGTTTAAACACAGAGTTTTGATAGTTATGATTGATGTACTTTAACATCATACTTAACCTAAAACTATTATATCAGGTTTTTAACAGTTTTACTTTTCAATAGTATTATTTCGTTTATTAATTTAGCACAGTATTTTTATTATTTCTTGATCAAATCGAAGGCCCGTTGAAATTTACAAAGAAAACAATGTATAGTTTCACAGTAACAAAACAATCGCAATGACTTTTGTGATATTTCAATGCAGGGAAGCAAATACAATATTATGTATTAAGTTTTAATTAAGGTATAATATGCACTATGGCCGCGCCAATCTCAATCTATACCGTCCGTAACACAAAATACAATTTTACAGCTATTGCGGACTGTCGCTACTCTGAATAAGTTTGACATCTCATTTATCACTCAATGACCGAGCGCGTTGAATGAACGAACGCACTATTGTTCAATGAATCGTTCACTGCGCACATTTTTCACTCATAGTTCTAATTGCCACTCACGGTGATCTTGAGACCTGCTTTAGATTCCATTTAGAACTAAAAATAAGCTGCAATTTTTCTCCACTTGGTTCTATAATGTTTGCATAAGGGTTCTCTCCACCTATATAGAACTACATAATGGTTGTAAATTTCACCCAAGTCTGCAAGTAGATATAATATACGAGCTATTTGCCACTATTTGTGCTACTTGGGTACGCGCCTCGGAGTTCGGTATACAGTTATATACACTCCTTATAAAGGCCGCCGGGGCGCGCCGCAGTGTCGAACGAACAGACATGGTATTTTTCTATCAACTAAAGAATGAAGGTTGGGAAGCGTTTTCGAAGATTACACTATAAAATAACCGAACATTTTGTTTACAATAAAAATTCAAACTGTTAAACATAATCTCTGCTAGGTTTTAAGATTTCTTGATTACAGTGACTACAACATTCACGAAAATGGTAGACTCAAAAAAATAATTAAAGGATTCTAAAAAAAAAGATGGACTCAAAAAAAGGATTAAAAAAAACCTTTTCGTACAGTGCGACTTTAAGGATTTTAAAAAAAAATGTTTGACTCAAAAATAGGATAAAACAAAAGTTTTCTACAGTGCGACTTTAAACACGTCGAAATAGAAACAAATATATGGAAAACTAGAAATTCGTTCAAATATCAAACATTTCAATGTTTTTGAAACTACAACTATACAGGGTCACTGGCATCTTGAGACTGGTACCTTTTAACGGCGACTTTAGTAGGTACATCAAAATTCACAATTTTTGGAGCCAATCATGTAATCACAAAAAATATCAGCTTTTCTTTACAAAAAGTGCTTTAACTTTCGATAGATATAGAGCAAGTAATTTTTTTTCCTAAATGCGTTGGTCCCCTAGTAAAAGTTGTTCATCTTGATGTACTAAAGTCGACCCTATAAGGTTGTAATCTTGTATAGATATAAGCCATATCTAACTTAATAGCGTGTGTGAAGCCACAAAAGGCAAAAACGCACTGCTCACTCCGCTTTCATATAAATTTGCTACTGCGCAACGACACGCTTCGTGTTCACGAAGGCCATAAAGTTTGGTTATATCTGTAGTGAGTATAAAGATTTTAATTAGTCACCACTGTCTACAACTTTTCTGAGGTCTTTTACTAAAGTGTGGAAAATCTGTTTACAAATTAATGCAATAGTGTGTAGCAAATATGTTCCTACTCACTTGCCCTACTTATTCTATCTATAAATGATAACCTTGTATGCACTGGGTCGCACTGTATTTTTATAACACAATGCAATTCTGTTGAACTTACCAACAAATTCAATCGACCTGAAAGAACTAAAACTAATCGCCATCCTTTTCTTACACCTTGAAATGAAAAGAGATAAGCCTAATTTTAGCACTACCAGATTGATTTACTGTTTGTCCACAAACTTAAGGAGATAATCATGTCTTTTATTAAATTCAAATAGCTATGGGAGGTGGCGTCCTTGAAGAAATGTATGCCAAAATTTGGATTCAGTAAAACTGGTACGCTGAAACTGGATATACAGAAAAAAACAATTGAGATTAACTGTCACTGATATAGACTCAGACCAAATAAAAAAATAAAGACAGAATGTTGTGAACAAAGAAGTGAGTCCGATCAAAACTACGCCTCGCCGTGTACATACAATTACACATACATCAACGTACAAGGGAACTACGCCTTGGTTTGTCAGTCGAACTATGGCGGCGCAACAGGGACGCACTCTAACTCAAACATGTATAAAAAACCGGCTTCACTTGACTGTTCAACGACGTTCTCTTTATTTTTTTATTTGCTCTGAGGATATAGCTAGGTCGAGGCACGATGGGCAGTGCCAGCCATGAAAACCTTCTTTACGCACCCTAGAAAAAAAGAAACCATTTTTTCTAAACTGGCAAAAAGAGGGCAGTTAGCTGCCCTATTGGAGAAATTCGCTAGCTACGCTAACGCCAAATTATCCGTTCAGGTGCAAAAGTCGGTAGAAAAAAAACGGCAAATGCCAGTAGAAACTTAATCGATAAAAGGCTCACTAAATATAAGAAGTTCTTGGGTCTCAGCTGTTAAAATACTGAACAAAGTCATATTTGCGATGTTTTTATCCTGAAATATTCTTAGATAAACGAAACTCAAACTACAACCGAAGCGAAGTTATTTTTTTTTGTTCGAAGGAAATCAGCCGCCTTCATAGGACTATTATGAAGACTGACGTCATAATTATAATGATACTAAAGAGCATTTAAAAGAGGGTCAAATTAACCCTTAAAATAACATTATTAAAAACCATTAAGCTTGTGGACAAACAAACAATTTCAGTAAGTCGACAAAACAAAAATTCAATTCAAATTAAGAATCTGTAAAACAAAAATTCTAAATAATTCAAATAAAGAACAAGTAATCTGAGTGGGTGTGACGGGAATCCCCGCCAGGCCGCCGCGTCCTGATTGGTCTATCATCTGAGGCAGAGTAGTAGTGACGTCACCAAGATGGCGGCGGCGGGCGCGACACGAGGCGCGTTACTGCCGTATTTGCTGCTCTGCTCGCACGTGCCTGGAAATTAGGGGTACATTAACTATTAAAACGTTTTATTTTATTAACCGAGCAAACTAACTGAAAGAGTCTCAGTTTTGTCTGGACTAGGTTAGGTGAAATTTTTTTTTTTATGTCCTCTTGTATACTAAGCGCCACACAAGTGGGCGGATGATAAGTTATCCGCAGATGACACTTCGCCGTGATTCGCTAATTATTGCGCATGTGTGCACAATGCCGACGCCGCGTGGCGTAGTGGTGTGCCCTGGCGTCTCGTCTCTCTGGCTCCCGCGCATACCTATATTTCGGTTTTTCCGCAGCATTCTTATCATAACTTCCCATCCGCCGACTTGTGTGGCGCTTAGTATAACAGCTAGAGCCGATTAACGAAAATAAAATCTACCTAAAATAAAAACGTTACAAGCATACTTATTTTCTTGGTAGACAAAGAGCGCACACAAAGAGGTAGTATTTTGCTTTCGTCTGTCCGGATGTTGCTTCTCATATACAGATTGCATTTTTCAACAAATCTTGACGAAACTTAGTTACACACTTAAGTACTATATAATTTTGTTATCGTCGGCGATATTTAACTAGGAGGGTATTTTCCTCAGGAAGGGGGGAAATTTGATGTAACATTATTTGTCAGCCGATTTTGATAATATTTGGAAAGATCCTCATAATATTTTACTTATGAACGAAATTGATCAAAAGTGAGTAAAAAGGTACCTATATGTTTCTGAAGATTCAGTGGAACAGATGTAATGAAAAAAAAAATATTTAGAAAACTGAAACACTTTGTATAGGACGCTGTTTGCGCAAATCGAAACGCGTTTCGGCCGGCTACGAGCGCTCCGCACTTCACTTTGCTCGGCAAGCTACCTTATTATTTGCGATTGAGCAGTTGTTTGCTTCGAGTTCGTGGTATTTAGGTACTTAACTACCTACTAATTCTAAGGAAGGTTTTTTGTTCTAGTTAAGCGTACTTGTTGTTTTGTTTTTTTTAGTTGACTCAGTTTAATATTTTATTACTAATGTAATTAAGGAGTACCGAGTGGTGAATTTAATAAGGCACCTAGACAAACCGAAAAGTTTTTTGGTGTTTTTACATGTATATTTATATTGTTAATGTGTGAGATGCAAATAAAAAAAAAAAAAGATGCGGGATGTACTGTTCGGAGAACTGCTACTACTAATATGGATATAGTTACCGTTCCGGGTGAGGTTGTAGGCCATGTCGCCCGCCGCGCCGGGCTGCAGCTCCCGGTCGCACGTCCGCGCCGCGGCGCTGAGCGACACCAGCTGCGAGCTGCCGCCGCTCGTCTCTGAAAACAAACAAACATACCTATTACAGATATTTTACACACAGGGGGAGTCCCGGCGCGGAGCCTGCCTTCTTCAACATTATAATCTGCGCCACACAAGTCGGATGTGAAGTTACACGCGAAATTCGCAAATCCTTGCTAACACACCGCGTTTGCTAACACACCGCGTTGGAATCTGAAGTCATTTTATGCTAAAATCCCTAAATCCTTGTTTCAATTTAAAAATCCCTGACTACAGTGGAATTTATATCTCCGTGTAAACTGGGATGTTAAATGTAAGAGCGGTGCAGAAGGATGGCCCCAGGATATCGCTCTCTCCTTCTCCCACTCACTGTTCTCACGGACGGAGTGTTGTGCATTATTGCTGTCGATAGGCGGTATCGATAGTTTATAATTAGTTCTTATTATTTGGATAAATATTAGGTAAATTGAAATAATAGAAAGAGAATTCATTGATTTTAAAATATATTTACGATATTAAAACTATCGCAATCTTAAATTTCATGCAATTTGGTTTACAAATAAAGTAGTTATAAGGCTTTGTAACATCAGGACGGACGAACGAACGGACGCACAAACGGCGGACACAACGAAGTTACAAGGATTTTTTGTCTTACTACGGAACTCTAAAAATAGATCGTTATAACATTCTCGTGAATAACTCTCTCCCAAAAGGCTACTTCTTGTTTTCTAAGCCGTGATACAAAGCATCCTAAGCACATACATGCATAGACACACAGACATACAGCAGTGGAGACACGCACCGTTTCTAGTAGAGGTGGTATAGACGATACAGAGCGCGCGCGGGTGGGCGCCGCGGGCCGCGCTGGCCCCACCGCTCGCCGCTACCACCACGTATCCGCGCCCGTTGGCCCACCAGCTGCCGTGGCATGTGTACACTGAAAACACAAAAAAAAAACATTATTTTTCGCCAAATAATGGCACAGTCGACTTCAACAGTGTACAGAATTAGAATAGTTCGCAGAAATCCATGTAATGATTTTTATATTATTGTACATTTTTCAAAAACCACTCAAGTATCCACCTCTACCACCTTTGCACTATTATCTACCAAATAAAATAGAAAAAAACTCGTCGTTAAAAAGATGTCGTGTCCCGCGCCGCAGCCGATACTTGCAACTCCTGATATATCATGATACCCTGGTACCCACCGGTGGAGGTGCAGGAGGATCTGAACTCGAAGGTGTCCTGCCCCGCGCCGCAGCCGATACTTGCAACTCCTGATATATCATGATACCCTGGTACCCACCGGTGGAGGTGCAGGAGGATCTGAACTCGAAGGTGTCCTGCCCCGCGCCGCAGCCGATACTTGCAACTCCTGATATATCATGATACCCTGGTACCCACCGGTGGAGGTGCAGGAGGATCTGAACTCGAAGGTGTCCTGCCCCGCGCCGCAGCCGATACTTGCAACTCCTGATATATCATGATACCCTGGTACCCACCGGTGGAGGTGCAGGAGGATCTGAACTCGAAGGTGTCCTGCCCCGCGCCGCAGCCGATACTTGCGACTCCTGATATATCATGATACCCTGGTACCCACCGGTGGAGGTGCAGGAGGATCTGAACTCGAAGGTGTCCTGCCCCGCGCCGCAGCCGATACTTGCGACTCCTGATATATCATGATACCCTGGTACCCACCGGTGGAGGTGCAGGAGGATCTGAACTCGAAGGTGTCCTGCCCCGCGCCGCAGCCGATACTGACGCTGTGCTCGTCTCCCGACACGCACTCAGGCTGCTGCTGCCCCACCGCTGTCTCGTCCCCTGAAAACAGAACATATTTTTGACGTCAATTAATAAAATAATTATAAATATAACCACACATGTACCATCCGATTCACTGGAGCAGTTATGCCAGACGGGTTGACGTTGGAAGAATCAAGAATCAATGTATCATCGAAGTAATATTGTTCACATTGTTATTGAGTTTTCAAAAACGATTCAGCCGATTTTGATTAAAATTTTAATGGGACCACCTCTGTAGTATAATCTACCAGCGCAGTGTCGAGGTCAGCGAGCGCACTGACCTCATAATGATATAATTACTGACCTCTAGAGTGCTGCTGCCGACGGCGACGCCTGTCCATGGAGGTCACCACCGAGTAGCGCCCGTCGATCGGACACCGCATCGGGGTCAGCGAGGTCGCTGGAAACACGACAAAACAAACATTAAAACATGTTCACTATATTATAGTAGAACGTAGATATTATCTTAGTGTTTATTGATCAACTTCTGTACATAAGCATTGCAATTCTGTGTGCTGGTGACATTAGTAACCAGCATGCTGTTGCTGGGGAGGCTGCCAACTAGCAAAAGGCGCGAGCACTTGGATTAACACTATTATCAGTGTCTGTGTAAATTACGATAAAGTTAGTACCCAGCATTGAGCTCTTGCAGCGAACACCTCCGACCTGCGTAGCATCAAGCTTCGCGCCGGTAGAACTCGCGAGCTAACTAGCAACATGAGTAACAGTGTGACTGTATTCAGAACCTTGTAAACTAAACATCATTTATTTTTCTACTGAAATCTTCACCGTCTTACAAAATCGCCATTTTAGGGAGCGCGAAAGTCGCATTTATACAATCTAATAAAATCGACTGTTTTTTAATATGTACTGTTTCAGTAGTCAATCTATTATAAAGGATCACAATGAGTAACTCACTGATGAGTGTGATGTAGGTGTGGTCGCGGCCGGCGCACGCGTCCTGCGGGGACTCGGTGAGCGCGCCGCCCTGCACCAGCTCCAGCACCGAGCCCTCGCGCCGGTGGAACTTCAGGCACACGTGGCCCGACTCGCTGCGGACAAACACACACCCACGTTACTCACTACACACGGGCATAACCTTAGCGCATTGGTGGTCAAGATCGGCCCCATACACTACACAAAACCCTAGCACATCGCTCGCTACAGACAGATCCGGCTAGAAATTTAAACCACGAACTCACGATTGTAAGTAAGGCTTTCCCATAGAAAATTTATTTAAATCTGTATATTTAATTAATACCTTTTTATTCTTCCATGAATAAAAGGAGCTAAAATCCACACGAAAAATCAAGTCAAAAGTCTTTCCAGTTACAGTTTGCAATAATGCGATAGTGTAGGTTTATTAAAGGACATGTCCACAAAATGTATGGAGGCTGGTATAATAATAATCAAAAATTCTAACCACAACACTCGTTACATTTCGAGAAAGTTCATATTTTTCTGAGTCTATTACAATAGTTAAAAACAATAAAGACTCCTCCGATTTTTTGAAAATAAATTTTGAATTTATTAGAAATAATAAATATATTTCGCTCAATAGGTAGTTTATCTCTAGCAGCCCTGAATAAGTAACCTCCAAATTGTTAAATAAAAGCATTTTTACCAATTAGAAACACTTTTTAAGTGATTTTTTTATCGCATTGTACCTACTAACTGGTCACACTGGTAGGTTGTAATTTTTAATTTTAGCAAATTAAGCGATGAATGTGGAAGAATCAGCTACGAATGCAAGTAAAATAACGACAGAAGCACTTTATTATTGCTAAACTAGAAAAAATAATAAGCTGTATTG